>JACEEZ010019881.1:28737-63737 GCA_016584305.1 Chionoecetes opilio | reverse complement strand
ACACCTTTTTCACTGTCAACAAAACAACTGTACATACAGTTGAACCTGCCAGGTGAGTCTTTCGGTCCTGCTGGCCATTCCTTTTGTTTGTAATGTTTGCTGTCCGCTCTAGAGTCCCACAAACAAAGAAAACACATGTGCTTAGTGTAACCTAACTAGAGTCCTAGAAGCAAGGAGATTACCTTCAGGTCCCCACACAGATTCCACTGATGTTCTTCATATTTAACAGCAGATAACAAAGTCTTCATAGTTTCATAAGTTTCACTCATTTCATGGCCATGCGCAATTGGAACACTCGGAAGCTTATTTCCTTTATGCAGAAGAACGACCTTTAGCGTGTTTTTTCCTGAATCTATGAACAGCCGCCACTCACTCTTATCATAAGTGTGAGAATCACAAAGTTGTTCCATGAGTGTGTCAACATCAAAGCAGTAACAGAGCTTGTGTTCCATCTTGAAGAAGCTTGAAAGTTCTTTATGTCTACGACGAAACGTGGTGATGAGAACTCCTTGTAGCAAATTCCATTTCTTGAGACGAGATCCAAGGACTTCACTTTTCTCCTTGGGTAGATCTAGGTCCCTAGCAAGGTCATGTAGCATTTCCTGACTGATGAATTTGGGCTCTCTGTTGTCTGCCATTTCTTGAAAGTCTGTATCCATGGGATTATCCTCCTCGTTCGAATCTGATTCACTTATAGCACTTGCAATTGGAACATTTGGAACTGGGAGATCAGGACCATGTGGCACAGGCCTAATGGCAGAAGGTATGTCAGGATACCTGATTTTAGCTCGCGTTTTTACTGAATATCCTTTGATGTTAGTGAGGCAGAAGTAGCAGTCAGTACTGTGATCCTTTTGTTCACGCCAAACTATTGGGATGCCGAATGCCATGCCTGATGGCCGTTTTTCCACGCATCCATTCATTCAAGTGGTTCACACAGGGGTTGCATGCTACGTGAGGGCCCACTTCTTATCTTGATCACCTATACGGCACTTGAAGTAATGCAGATAAGCTGCTTTAACATTCTTTGTAAGAGGTTTCTTCAGACTGTCAGGGGTAAAAATTCCACATATGTAACAAAAACTGTCCGATGCATTCACACAGTTACGGCGCTCCATCACAGCCCGGTACAAGGTACTATATACGGTAAACCAACTAAAATTAGGACTCCACTAAATCAAACACATCATATCTGCAAAGAAAAAGAAAATGTTTAAACATATGTCAATAGCTGTACGATCAGTAGGTAAAAATGTACTACACAGCCTGCTAACCCCTCGCCAATACGCAGCGCGCACACCCTCCCCTGCTCACTGCACAAACCACACTGACTCAAAAACACTGCACTGCCCTAAATAGGCTTGAGAAAAGAAAAGATTAAGAGTTTAAAATGAAACATTGGTGAAAACCTATTTCTGCTGATTTTTACCCATATTTTTTCATGAATTGCGTCTGGTTCTCAAAAACTGGACGTGATAAGAGTTAATTGAACATCAGATTCGAGTTCAGCAGGGTCGATTTACCTATAATCAGCTTCATTTAGTCCAGAACCATATCTTCGATTTTTTTTTGTCGACCAGTGATATGATTTTACCTAAGGTTGTACGATAATCAATCTGAAAATATGATCATTCTGGTGGCTCAGTACGACAATGTGGCCTACAAAAATTCACAACCCTGGGCGAGAAGCCAGCAACGGAGGTAGTATGGCCAGCAACAACCTGCTCTCGCACTACCTAGATACTACTTTCCCTAATGACGGAAGCTACAAAGCTGATTGAAAGCTCCCTCGATAGGTCGTAAATGAGTAGGAAGGTTGTGACTGGCTAAGGCGTCATCCGTCACCAGCCAATGACAAACAGTTTTTAAAACTTCTCGACCAATAACAAGCCAGCGATACATATTTCCGGGCAAGAATGGCATGCCAGACTGCCTCTCCGCCTTCTGTCCCCGTCATCTAAAACTAATTATAGTTTTATTTTGAATGCTTGCGTTTTAAGTAGTTTCAATGTATCAGATAGTAAGATATATAAGTAAGGAGCCTGTGTTGCTAGTGTATTGGTGGTAGAAGGTGTGTATGTGTGTTAAAATGGTGAATATTTGTGATAATATCACAAATCCTCTTCGGGCACGCGGCAAGTATTTCTCCGTCACTCTCTGCCCCGCCAGCTCGGCCAGCAGTCACCTCATCATAACATCTTTAAATCACCCTTATTTAAGGTGACACACGGTGCTACATTGATTTAGATAATGACACGTGGATATAACATCTCACCATAATCACTAAGTTGTATAATAACGAGTGATAAGACGTTTAAGCCTGCCCAAACCTACCTTGGCGGAGGAGGCGGCGGCCTGCCCCGTCCGCCGCCTCTCTCAAAAACCGCCGTCATCCGCCTCACCTGTGCCTTCCTGAAGAAGACAGTCAGCTCCTACACCTGTGATAGCACCATAGGATATCACCAGTGATCATAGGATTCCTCAAAGGGTCCTCGCTTTCCTACTAAATAATTACCAAGGAGATCTCCGCTGGCGGCGGACATCGGCTGCCGCCCGCACAACACAACACCCCGTTATCAGCTGCATAATATGTGCCTTCCTGAAGAAGTCAGGTCAGCTCCCACGCATGTGATAGCACCATAGGATATCACCAGGGATCATAGGATTCCTCAAGGGGTTCTCGCACCCCTACTAAATATTACCAAATTTTATGATAGATTGAAAAACATGTCTTTTTTTTTTTTTTTTTTTTTTTTTTTAAAATTGTTGGGGTCCTGGAACCAAACCTATACTTTACCATTATAGTCTAGTCAAAATGTGGCTGAACCTCAAACAAATTGCTAACAAAGGTTTTTAACTTGGATATTGGGCATGAATAACCTCTCTTTCGGATAAAAAAAAGTTTACCAGAATTAACCTTGCCGAAAGGTGTCAACCCGGCCGCCATCTGTAAAACAACGGGGAACAGAGTCTCCGACCCGCCGCCACAAACGGTTTTTTCCTTCTTATCCAAAATAATAAAGCTAGGTCAATAAATACAACACACACACACCAAGGCATGGACTATGTACTGCCATACCATACTCAATTTTTCATCGAAAATGGTACGAGTAGTTTTTGTGCCAAAAAAATTAAAAAACCGATAATTAGAAAGAAAAAAAATATTGTTGCATAGATACAACCACACAGGCCACCCAAGCCAGCTTGGAATTTTCTTGTGTTTGTAAATGTACATGATAGGTAGATATATGCTTAACAATAAAAAAATAACACCAGAAACATGACTAGCCCCTGCCATGTGTTCAGGTTTTGTTTTTATTTCTAGTACAAATTATGAAGATTAAAAGGGTACAAAACAGACTAAGTAGCCCTTTTTCAAGGCAAAAATTTCCCATTAATTCATGACATTCATAAAAAAAAAATAGGTTCCAAAATAACAGGACTAACACAATTAATGGAATGGCCAGTGTCGAAATGCTGGGGCAAGGGCCCACACAATAACCACCACAGAAAGTTCATGAGCGGAAACCAAAGAAACATTATTGGCAAGAATAGTCACAGGTAATTTATCATCATCATAGATGATTGGCTGAGTGGTAAGTGGTGCAGTAGGAGGCCTTTGCATATCACACACAAGTGTTGAACAGTGAATGCCATGTTTCCGCAACAAAAAAAAAAAAATCTGCATCTTGCTGTACTTACACCTGAAGTACAGTTACACCTACTTATAGCCAACAACAATTTACAGGACCCGCTTGCAAGTCAGTAATGATTGGTTGTAATTTACATCTGAAAGGTTTCCATCCCCACTCGTCAGGTTGTAGCTGGTTTCTACCTTTCCATTCCTGAATTTGGAAGTAAAACTCGTAAGGCTGTGGAATTTCGTAGTGCTCTTGTTGGGGGCAATGATTGGCCTCAAACAACTTTGAGCCTTTTTTACAAACCTTTCCTTTAAAAGAGCGCCACCCATTCAGTCGGAGTCACCACATGAATCCGATGTTTTCCCCATCATTACCATTGTACAGGCACACTAAAACCTTCTACCAGCTTCCAATAACCTACTTCGGACAAATGCTATCACTAGCCAAACACTATCTCTTTGCCAGTGTTGAGGAAAGTAAGTTTCTATTGTTTCATCTACCTTTCGAAGGGACGCTGCCTCTCCCAAAATTTCCCATGATACACACTGGAGATGAAGCAGAAATCAAAACCCAGTAGCACTGCTCTGGGTTCAGGTCAACTCTGGGTCTAGACAACTCTGGGTCAGCAGCCTGCATTACGCTTGACCAACTGATGCAAGTTTCAAATCATTGTCTTTGCCTGCAAATAAATTCTTCCTGAGAAAGTACAACAATGTTTTAGGAACACACTTCACGAACGCATTCCTGTTCAGACACATTCTTAGCACTGGGTACAAATCTGAAACTTGTCTGGATAGCTTTAATGTCATTCTTGATAAGCTTGGCGCCGTCTCTATGATTCAATGGCCTCTGGATCTGAAGTGTCTGTTGAGGGGCTCTGTGCATAGAATTTATGGAGAAAAATTGTGCGTTGTTACTTAAGAAGGTAACAACATTATGTGTCCCATTAATTCAGTCACAAATGATTTCGTCTGGGAAATGTTCTAGGCAATCGAGATTTCATGTGATGAGACACTGTAGGTTCAAAGAACAGTGTCCTCGAGAAAATTCCCCATTTTTTAACAAGATCGACAATGGTAAAGTTGCTCCTCGTCATTTTTGCCTGCACAATATTAGCAACTTCCAAGAAATGCCTGCTTCTCCTCTGAATCCTACTGGTTACCAATGGTTGTTTCTTAGAAGAATCAGCACAGAAGAGAAGCCTTGGGAATGTTTTTAATGAATCAGAAGTTTGCACAAAAACATGTTCTGTCACCACAAAGTGCTTCTCTAAAAACCAGGTCACCTACAAGAGAAAACCATTTCTACCTTAACAGTGGATGCCCAGCCATCATTTTTTTTCGGACTTTTCTCACCAAACTTTTAACACTCTGTCTTTAAACTCAATAGTTCCACACATGGGGGAAACATCAAAAACCCTCCACACACACATATCAGATTTTGCTCCCAGAAACCACAAAAATAAGACCCTCCCCCCCCCCCCGCAGCTCCTAAAGTAACTACACACAAAAGAGCGGCTTACACGGGATGGCATGCTCATGCATGGGGGGACCTGTTTTTACGGTTCACAAATTTCATGTATTGGGGGTTGATCCAACGCTGTCGCATTTCTTGTGAAGAGATTGGACCAATCTGAATTATGATCTCTCTCCACGTTTCAACAGAAGACTGTTAAGGACCACCGTTCCCTTCTGGCTGACGATTGAAGTTCTTCATTACTGGACAGTTCATTGTTGCAAATAGCACACATTGTCAGAATCAATTAAATTATCGGTTTACTCAGTTTGGCCAACCTGAAAATTAAGAATATAACAGAATATTAGACCTAATAACACAGATTAACAAGGATAACTATAGATTAGAAAAGCAGGTATATATTTTTATATACAAGTAGAGCTATTGAAGTATACTACACTAAATATTCATACATTAACTACAACATTTACGCTAGGTATTGTAAAATAAATACCAGGGACTAGGGAATTTCCAAGAATATTCTAATGCCAAAGTCAAATTATAGCTACATCATAGCTCATTTAATAATTAATTTTTTATTTTAAGGTTCCAATTTTCATGGGACAAAAGAGAAAAGAATATCACACCTATTCGTTAGCATCTTAAATTAAATGTAATGAACTGCGGATTAAAACAACTGTCATGCTGGTTTGCCCTGTGTCATATTACGTTTGTACGGGATATCCCTGTGTATGTTCAGTAATCATTGGCCAAAAAAATAATGACGTGAGTAATGTGAAAGGTTTGACGCCTGTCATTAGTACGAAAGACTATTTCACAGCAGAAAGATAAGTGCCCAAAGAGAGTGGACAGAAAGTGGAGAAAATATTAAAGGAAATACAGAACATGAGGATTAAGGAATATAAAAGTGGGTACGAGTGCTTGCCAAAATGATGCAACATGGACCAGTTGAACCCCTTTTCGGTCACACCATTTTTTGCACCAAAACTACCGTTACCAATTTTGATTGACAACTGGTATTGGTCAATGGCACAACATAGTCATTGCATTTGGTGTAAAAAAATTATTACCAGACCTAGCTTAATTATTATGGATAAGAGGAGGGAAAAAAAAAAAAACGTTTGTGGCGGTAGGGCCGGAGATCTTCCCCGTTTGGATTTTACAGATGGCGGCCGTTTACCCCTTTCGGCAACATGGTTAATTTTGTAAACTTTTTTATACGAAAGAGAGGTTTATTCATACCCAATATCCAAGTTTTAAAAACCTCTGTTAGCATTGTTTTGACGGGTTCTGCCAAAAAATCAGCTATATGACACACGACTATTAGTATGTGTTTCGTTATACGAGGATTTCAGCACATTACGACACTAGTATGCCATGTGGAACCCTAACCTGCCGTATCTTCGGGACCCACCCCGTATACACACTAACACTAATATATCATCATATATATACAATATATATATATCATATATACTCATACCACACTATATATATAAGACACACATAATAATACATATCTACACAGTATAGTATATATATATATATTATAATATAATATTATATATACCGTATTTGCCGGCGCATAAGCAAGCACTTTTTTTCCCTAAAAAGGAATGCAAAGGTTCCCCTGCGCTTAATGCGGCACAATTAGCGAATGAGAGGTCGGGCACGAGAATGCAGACAACAGGCCGGTTGGTGTATCTACTAAAGGGGTCTCGGAGTGATCTGTCTGATTGGAGGCAGTAGTTCACTGAGCAAAAAATAGGTGTAAGTTGTGTTAAAGCAACAGTAATGCATAATACAAGACAAACGGTTGGAGTTTAAGAAGACAAATAAGAGCGGGGCAACAAGACAGCGTTTGTTGCTGCCAAGTATGGGCACCGTGGTCAGATGTAAAACAATATCCCCCCCTCTGATGCTCTCATTTGTAAAACGTTGATAAAAAACGTCTCGGCGACCGCCCTTCCCGCGCACCCACCATGGGTCATTACCAGCTCAAACTTCTCCCCGCACACATGGAAAAGGACAAACATCCCAACTCACATTATCACGCACGCTGTAGCCTTAACCCTCATATCGACTCGGGCCACACAAAGGTTGAACACAACCAGGTTGGAACGGGAGATGAATACGAAGGGAGGCAGAAAACTGGGTGATGGAATTTTGATGGAATGAACACCATTGTTGATAAATGAATCTAGTGGACAAACAAAGAGCGTGTTTAAAGTTATATCTGAAGGGGAGTGTGAGCACGCGGAGAGGAAGTGTGTAGTATCTTGGGGATTCTGTCTATACATCACAATGATGGAGATACCCTCCACTATGGAAGACTTCTCCGAACGGGCGTCGTGGCTTTGTAGTTTCTTTGCCCCGTGAGCATTGTACAACACACACAGGGACAACGAGGTGCGCGGCCGGTTACACGTCGTCTGTGTTTCCTGTCACATGGACTGATATACCTGGATTGGGTGTGTCGCGTTCCGCCTAGTGTGGCGGGCACCGAGGACACAAGTCAGATCAGCGGCAGGTCACCCTCGGGCCTCTCATCTAATACCTGGTCCCAACAGGGGGTAGCCTAAAAGACCGATGCAGGTGTGTATAGTGCGTCGTTTTGGGTGTTAGCGCCCGATACAGGGTAAGCAAAGGTGGGACACACAGGAGATAGCACACAGGCCTTTTGTACCACCTCGACCCCTCAAATCCTTCACCCCTGTACCTCTACGGATAAGGAAAACTGTATGAAGAGGCTAGTAAAAAGGCTGCAATGGTATCGGTAGACGGGGACAAAAGTCTTCCGCACGGTACACCAAGACCAAGACCCTCACCGGCGCCACACAGTCACCCTCAACAGGCCGAACACACCATACCTATTCCATGTTGAAATTGGTGACCAGGGCACCATCTCATCACATCCGTTAGAATTTCTACATTCTCTTTTAAACAAAAGACGTGTACACTAACGGTGCGCTCGCCATCCACGGCTCCAATACACCACCGTCCTGTCACCGTAACGGTTTCTGCGGGAAGATATTTATAACGTAATGGAGACTGTGCCGTGATGAAATTTGTCGTTCTTATCTCAAGGCTTTATGTACCACAAAACAAGATATTTTAGAGTTCAACTCCCTCTTCATCCCACAGAGAAGTGCTATTAATGCAAATTTCTTCAAACATAGCCTCTTGAGGCAACCATGTACCTCTGCTAGAGGGGAGCAGGAACTGCCCTTGAAAATACGGCAAACCGTGACGCAAATTAGTCGGATTACACACACACACCCGGCTGGACGGAACGCTTGCCGTGATTTCCAGAGTGTGAATCAGCCTTCACCCTGTACCTTCCACGAAGGAAGACTCACATCAACCCTCGCGACCACTAAACCGTCCATGTGAGTAGATTTTCAATAGGTGTAAATCCAGGGCAAAATCGTCAGATCCCGACCAAGGAGCCCATCAACCTAATTACAACACTAACAACAAGGTAGGATGGTGGTTACCTTACAGCGTTATCTAAATTATTTCGTGGACATTTCTGTTATTGGACCAACTACCGATTCGAGGCCGAAATTTAAGTCATTCCTGAATGTAGATTTTGATGTGTGAATTAAATCTGGCTCTCGTTTTTTGTCGGAAATCAATGTTTTGGTACACGTCGTGTGACACACACGGGGGGGTTGGGGGCAAACTGGCCCCTCCAGGTCCGCAAACATTGCTACGCTTCACACTGCATATTATTGTAATTTTAGTATTTCTCTATATCATCTGTTACTAAATCAAAACCTCACCTCTAACCCTAACCCTAATTGATTTAACCTAACTTAACTTTATGGCGACAGTAGAGTTAGATTTTCGTATTACGCTGTAAATTGCATTTATTATCCAATTGCGCCATGGGAGAAGAGGGGATTCAAAATACTCAAGAATGAAGAAAGCTACATGATGGTGGTCGGTAAGACGGTCTAGGACTTTTGAAAAGGCCTACTACCAACAAAATAAATACCAATATCTATACTGGCAAATTTCCACAAAGTTAAAACACACATCGCAGACAAAGCAACCACAAGGCATACCTACACATTAAAGCTAAGCTATATGTCATAGGTAGCAAAATATGAGAATATTCAATTCGTTGGGGCATCCTGCACACTAATATTAAGACTTATGACAACGAATTGGTTACTACTGTCATTCTCTTGACATTTAGGAGGTTATAATTTTTCATTCCATTCATTGCACTCAGGGAATATTGTAATTTAGGGCACATGCTCATAATATTTGTGCTTTCCCCTAACAAAGCCTTTTTTTTTTAATAATTGATAATAAATTTACGAGGAAAAAAAAAAAATTTACCTCAAAAACACACCAATATTTTTTTTCTTCACACACACCACACCTCTTATGAGTAAAATAGGGGTGCGTCCTGGGAGGTGCGTCTTCTGCGCCGGCAAAGACGGACTATATATTATACATTATCTATATATATATATATATATAATATACTATATAGATATATACACATATAGCTATATACCACAACAAACCTCGAATTCCCGGACTTAATAGGGTGTGAGCACTGGTCCGGGAACCGCAAAAGCCGGGAAATCCGCAAAGTAAAAAACAAAAAAAAAAAAAAAAAAAAAAAAAAAAAAAAAAAAAAAAAATCCGATGCCCATTTACTCCATCCCCGGACGTTTATCCTACTCTAGTATTTACGTCGGACCAAACCCGCACACACATAACAAACTAACCCGCCGCGGACTTTTACGGTCGCTGAGCATGCAGCCCAACTGGCGGGAGGCAGCAGAAATGTTACAATAGTCTCAAGAGACCGTTCTCTGCACCAGGCGGCAGTGGGGGTCAGGGGCGGACTAAACGCACAGGCACACACAGCCGCGTGAATTCATGAGTGTCGAGTTGTGCCCAAAATGAAAACAATACGACGCCTGGAGCATACTCACCCACTGCGACACACGGCAGTCAGAAAGAAAAGTGTTCATAGTCTCAGAAATGTTCTCTGCAACCAGGGTCAGTGGGAGGTCCAGGGACTGACGGAGGCTGTGCAGGTGAAACCGTGAGTGCCGTGTGCCCAAATGTCAAACAATACGACCGCACTGAGCATGCTGCCATCGCCCCCTGGGGGGGGCAGCAGAAAGTGTTGTTCAATCGTCTCCGAAAGTTCTTGACCCACACGGCACGGCAGTGGGAGTCCGGTGACTGACGGAGGCGGCAGGTGAAACCGTGAGAATGGTGATGCACAAATGTTAAACAAACGACCGAACATGGCATGGCTGCCACCTGGCAGGAGGCCCCCCGCGGACACTGACCAGGATGGACAGGAAGAAGCCGGACCGCCGGACAAACTTGGTCAGATTTACGAAACAGGGACCAGGCACTTAAAAAAAAATATTAAAACAAAAAAAACACAAAAAAAACAAAACAAAAAAATTATGTGTCCGAGACTGACATATCCCCGGACACTGGACTTTGTACGGCAAATACACATAACCGGGAAATCGAGGTCCGGGAAATCGAGGTTTGTCATTGTGTATATAGATATATATAGATATATAGATATATATATATATATATTATATATATATATATATATATATACAGGGATGTCCCGAAGAAGAATACGAGCACACAGTTAGGTTCCACCTGGCATACTCGTTAAAGCGAAATCTCGTATAAAGGAAAACACAAAACTAATGGTCAAATATTAGTTTGGTTCAGGAAACCATCAATAAAAAAAAAAGAAAAAAAAAAAAGACGAAGACGTTTTTTTCAAGCTAAAATAAACTATAGCAAACACAAACACAACAGCGTCATATTACCATACATGTTACCTACCTATATGCTAGGAAAAACCATTATGAAAGAGAAAAAAGATAGCAAACAAAAATAACATAACTGCACATTAATAAACATAAAACATAAATGAGTCATTCAAGCTCATCATCAGTACCAGCCAATGACAAACTGTTTTTTAAAACTTTCTCGACCAATCACAAGTCAGCGAGACATATTTCCGGGCAAGAAGGGCAGCCGACTGCCTCTCCGCCTCTGTCCCGTCATCTCAAACGAATCTCGTTTTATTCGGAATGCTTGCGGTTTTCTTTTTTTAAGGAGTTTAATGTATCAGGATAGGTAAAAAAAAGATATATAAGTAAGGAGACTGTGTTGCTAGTGTTTTGGTGTTAGAAGGGGTGTAATGTGGGTTGAATAGTGAATATTTGTGTTATGGGGCGGTGGGGCCGCGGCAAGAATTTCTCCGTCACTCACTGCCCCGCATCAGTCACCTCATCATAACCATCTTTAAATCACCCTTATTTAAGAGTGACAACACGGTGCTACATTGATTTAGTAAGGACACTTGTATATAACATCTTCACCAAATTCACTAAGTTGTATAAAATGAGTATAAGACGTTTAAGCCTGCCCAAACTACAGTGCGGAGGAGGTTGGCCGGCTCCAGCGGCCAGACGCACACACACATAAATTTTGAGTAAAAAACCCGCCGTCATCCGCCTCACCTGTGCCTCCTGAAGAAGACCAGTCAGCTCCCACGCCGTGATAGCACCATATAGGGATATCACCAGGGATCATAGGATTCCCAAGGGGTTCTCGCCTCCCCACTAAATATACAAAGGACATACTACATCTCCCTTCCTTGGGCTAGTGGTTTGTTGATATCCACCTCACGGGCTTCATTTTGGACAGGCTGGCTTCATGCTGATGCTGCTCCTGCCAAAGGCCGGCGCTGCCAAACGGTGGATGACGTTCCTGCTTGTATTTAATCTCTTTTCTCATATATTATGGGGGGGGGAAAAACAAATAATATCCAATCCAAATGCAATCATATGTCTACATTCACCTTAGAAAAATGATATTCATAGCATTTTACCAAAACAATAATAAGCGAGCCTGGAGAATTACTACTCGCAAATACCAGTCTCAAAGCAGGTCGTTGGGCATTCTGCACGTTATTTTCAGATTGATTATGTACAACCTAGGTTAAAATCATATAGTCAGTAAATGTTTTATAATTTAGTAAATAAACTTGTAATTACTTTAGTAAATAACTTGGTAATTTTACTCACCCCAGTTGAATGTCGTAACATTGGATTTTCGATCCGTTATTGAAAATAGACCCTAATTACACCAACTCGTATATCTTCGGATTCTGCTATATCGAATGCTCGTATAACGGACCTCCCTATATATATATATAATCATATAAATAAAGTCGACCTCAATTTAACGGACTAAAGGGGGGGAGTAAGTGGTCCGGTTTTAAAGCCGATGTCGTTAGTGCTTTAGGATATTTTCACCAACGTGGTGAAAATAATAGGAAAAACACCTGAAAAATTGTGAAATAAATGTGAGATATACTCCAAAGCACAACCAGACCGTGTACTATGTTGGGAGGTAAACAGTGCTGGCCGCTACACAGGGATTGAACACACTCGCCCACGGAATGTTTCGGGACAGCGTATTAGGAGAGGTAGTTAAAAGTATCCAGGCTCGCTCATTGCTGCTTGGAATGCTATGAAAATATCATATTCTAGGTGAATGTAGACATATAATCGCATTTCAATGGATATTGATTCAATACATCATGAGTAAAAGATATGAAAAAATTTAAATCAAGGCGCTCAATCCACGCCTGGCAGCGCGTGGGCCGCAGCGCAGCAGCATACACGAGGACATTATTAATCATCACCCTAAAATGAGATAAAAGGAAAAAAAGTTAAAAATCCCGTTAGTTATGAGTTATCCTAAAATGTTGACGTTTTCTTACTCACGTCTGGCTGAGTGAAAGGTTAAACAAATGATACAAGCCAGACCACAGGCCGGGGCTGTCAAAGGTATAGCTCTATTATCATGACTATTAGCTCATTAATTATAACCATGATAGGTTGTGATGAGCTCTTTTATACACGTGTCACTATTTCGGTCAGTGTATTTACTGCGTGTCACCTTAAATAAGGGTGATTTAAGGTTTTTGATGTGACGGGAGACAGTCTTGCAGCGACCACTCCATAACACTAGTAATCACTATTTTAAACAATACCCCACCTTCTACCAGTAAATCACTAGCAACACAGGTTTTTTCCTTATATATCTTAATATGTGATACATAAAAACTCCTTAAAACCCCAAGCATTTCAAAGTAAAATGAAAAAAATAATTAAATTATGTTGAGGTTGACAATTCGAGCGGCGATAAGCGGTCTGGCATGCCATTCTTGCCCGCAAATTTGTCACACAAATGTGTCGTGGCCGCGAAACGATTGAAGAAGTGGACGAAGAACAATGTGAACAGGAGCCAGCTGAACAAATGGAGAACAGTACCATCAATGACAATAACATGTTTTGTAGTGTGTGAGGAGGGTAGAGTAGACAGGAAGTGACATTAGGGCGTGAAAATAGCGATACGGCACCAGTGGCCGCCGGAAGTACATAAGGGCGTTAAAAGGGGGAGTAGACGCCGATACGGCACCATGGGCTTCGTGGCCCGTTCAATGACCTGAAAAAGATTAGTATAAAACAGGACACCGGTGAAGGGAAGACAGATTCACAGAGAGGAGCGAGCGAACAACCAGTTTCTCATAAATGGTCTCATCACCACCCTTGTTATAAGGCACTTAGCCTGTGATTAAAACAGTTTCCCCTCAGGGCATAAATAGATAGCGAAAATGGACCCCTCTTCGGCTGTCTTCCTGCTGTTGTGGACCACGGGAATAGAAAGTAACTGAGTGACTTTTGAAGACTGAGTTTTGATTGATTGTGCAGTGACCGTGACTATGGTCATTATCAGTATATACAGTACATCCCGAATGTTTATCAAGTGTTAACGTAATGGTTCAGATTTCCATAAGACAGGAAGATTGTCAAGAGACAAATAATTTTGTATGTGTTTATTAGTTATTTTAGAATAAAATGTGTGAAACTATAAGCTGCGTGTCTCAGCCCCACTTAACGAGCCCAGGTACCTTATGACCATCTTGTGCCTAACCAAAGTATTCAGTTGATAAGCAGCTTTTTGTCTTAAGCCTTTTCATGAAAATAAATAAGGGAAAGGGGGTTTCGAAAATGGAGTCCGTTAAATCCGAAGTCCGTTAAACCGAGGTCCGTTAAATCGAGTCGACTGTATATGGTATATATGTCATATCACACAAAAAGAGTCTTTTAGAAAACCTATCACAGGCCATGAATACGAACATTTCCTCAGTCTGATTCAGCTCTGCCACAGTATGGAGCTCGCTGAGCCTCGCTCTCCCACGTGCATCTAAGTCAAGATTCATGAAGAATAGGAAATACTGCGGCCTCCCACAGTCACAGATATCGTGGCAGCTATCCACAACACTCATGGCGTGATGAAGGAGGCATATACTGCGTTAATACGCGATTACTATCAACATAGTGGGGCGAGGGGCGAGATGCATTGGGAGGATGAATCACAAGCAGCATTCCCATCGAGCTTTTAGGCAAAGAATAATTGGTATATAAGGAAACGTAGATGTAGGTACGTACACACATGCCCATGAAAGCATTAAACATTCTAGACGGCACATTGTGAAATGGCTGTGTAGCAAATAAATAATCAAATAACATTTGCATAGCGCCCTAAACATTTCCTTTTGATATCAAGTCCATCTGTAAGTTAGAAAACTATGCTAGGCCATTCTAAGAGCTCAAAACAATTAATATCGATGTGTAATACTGACAATCACGCTACTACTCTTTGCTGTGGGCCCTTTAATAATGTCCCCCCTTAACGATATTTCCCAGCCTCTGTAGAAGTAAAGAAGTGTACATTTTAACTCCCAGCAATATCTAGAAAATGGTTTGGGCAGCGTACAATCGATTTTGTGATGGCAAGCAGGGGCGGAGCTCAAAGAGTAAAATTTTACGCAAAATTCCCCACACATAATACGCCTTAATTTCTTATTCTAAAAAAAAACATGTTTAACCCACGGCAAAATTTCGCCATCCGACATTTTTTAAAAAAACCGGGCCCCCCATTTTACCAGATCTACAGATTAATATGTGGATTACGAATTTTAGGTCTATTTAAATTTTCTGTTTTGCTCAAAAATTGGCTAAATCTTTTTTTTTTCTAGAATATCCCCAAAGTCTACAGATTTCAACGGGTTTTTTGGCCAAAATTTTCTAGATTTTATAAAATTTTGTCTGGCAAATGATGGAAAAAAAAAAAAATCTTTTGGCCCCAGCTCCCAAACGTACGAAGATATATCCGGTGAAGCAACACATAGGCGAGAGCTGTTTAAACTTCCCCGAAGAGACATGTGGGGGAAAGGGATTATTTTTTCCTTTGGGGCCCGGCAAGGTCTCCAGTCCCAGACCTTCGGTTTTTTAAAGGAAATTTTGGGCCCTGGCCAGCCCCCGCCACAAGGGGTTTGTTTACAAACTCCAAATTTGTTGTACACTTTTTGGCAGCAAAAATTTTAATAGGGTTATTGTAGGATTTGGCTTTTTACGCTCCCCAAACGCTCCGGGGCTTCAGATCGCGGCACGGCTCAACAGAGTCGACACGGGGCCTGCCATGTCCCGAGGGGGAAGGGGGCCCTCCCCAGCCTTCACATAGCCAGCCACACACCTACCCCACCAACTGTTCCCTGCACTTCAATTTTGCACTTGTTAATATTTTATTGCACAAGTAAATTTTGCCCTACGTGGGGTTTTTACGTGACCTATACCAGGCGCAGTGAAACAGGAGCAGCGTATTTTGGGTACCACCCAAATCCGGAGACTAGGACAAGCCGGGCACCCCGGGGAGCACCGTCACGGAGTTGTTTAGGCGCGGGTTTGGGGACAAGCTTTTTGTTGTTGGAGATGCAGCAACACAACCCACAAAGACCCCGGGGTTGATGCGGAGTGCTGTCACGGGGTTGGAAAACCCGGGAGGTTCGGGTGGGGGAGGGCTGATGTGGGGGCCCGATACCCGCACCGCTCACCACGTTACCCGGGCCCCCCCCCAGGGGCACCAACAAGCTTTTTCCCAACGTGTCCCGCGTGAGTAAAAGGTGTGGCGCGGTATGGGCGGACTATGAGGAATGTTGCAGCTTGGGGAGCAGCCCGACGGACCACTGGCACACTTCCGATCGGGGCCCTCACCCTAATGCTGGGGCACGTGGCGCACGCCCGGCATTGCTGAAGACGACGACAATCCCCAGTGAAGGAGGTTTGGATAATCACTATACACTTCAGGTCAGGGGAATGTTGCCCTGCGGCGGTAAAGTTTGAGGAAGGGGCCGCAGCAGGAAGGCGAGTCTTTAGAGTTTTTTGCCCTCAAGAACTTGCTGATACGCGGAGCTGGCAGCAGCTGCCTGGACGATAGATTGGGCCCGCATACCCCGGGGTGTGGCTGACAAAACCCCCTCGCGGAATACTTGCGTAGTTCCTCCCCCAAAAACCTCCCCGGGGCCTGGGGGTGTGTCGCAGCGAGGAGTTCTTTAACACCGAGACAGACTCACCGCACTCCGGGACTTTTGGGGAAGGAGTAAGTACGAGACCCCGGTACCAGAGCGCTTTTCTGCCACCGCCATCATGGGTGCGCCAAGTGGAAGGGTGTGGGGGGTGAGCCTCACCCACAAGGATGCCAGAAGCAGTGAAAGGGCAGGGGGGTTTAAGGGGGTGTACCCGCGGTAATAAAAGGGACACTCAGCAAGGTGTGCAAAAAAAAAGGCATCCACCAAGGTCGTACAGTAAAGGGGTTGGGGCTGCCCAAACCCCCGGGGCCGGAAAACCCAAGTTTAGGATCAGGGACCCAGACTCACCCCCGAAACATCGGGCACCAAAGGGTTTTTATCGGGGTCGCCAGTCAAATTCCCTAAAAACGGGCCGGAATTGCAGTCACTCCCGAACGGTCCCAAAAAAACGTATTGGTTAAGTCGCTTCTTTGTCTGGGCCTTAGTGAAAGTGATCTCTCAAACGCCAGGAGAAGTGTTGGCCGCTAACAAGAGCCGGCTGCCCCCCTTTGGGTTTTTAAGGCCACACTTACGCTCGGGGAAGCCGCTGTTAATACTACCATCGGTGTGTTTCGGGGTGTCGATGATGCTCTTTTTCCTGGTATGTTTCCCGTGCATTACACAAAATTTCCCCGAAGTTTTCCCTAAACAGATTTCTGCGGTGCTTTGGGAAACGGACCTCTTCCCCCATGCAGAGCCCTCTGATACTTTCCCAGCACAGAGGGACGGGTAGCAGGATGCAAAGCTTTCCCTAAAGGGAGTTCTTGCTCCTGGGGACCCGGGAGACTTTGAAAAACGGTGCAAGGCTCGTCTCCTGGTGGGGCCTCCCAGATATCCCCTTCGCCTGATCCCACCCCCTTTGCTTCACACCCCAACAGTATTCCGTTGGTTGGCAGGCGGATAGAAGGCCATGCGGGATACTAGGTTAAGAAGACATCATAAAGCCGGTGGGTTTGCTGGGGGTTGTTTGGTGTCATCCCAGGTTGTCGCTCAAAAGCATCGGGGGTGTTCGAATCACCGTTGATTTTTACTTGTCAAAGCTTAACCGGCAGGTGCTTCGCCCGACGCATCCATCCCCTCCCCGCGGCGATGCGGTCCCCCGGGCCCCAAATTTTTTTCCCCCTTAATCTATGTGGGGTTATTGGCAAATCCCCTTAAAGAGGAGTCTCAGCCTCCACCACTTTCATCAACCCGGGGGATGGTCAAGTTGCAAGGGGACCGATGGGATTTTTCTTCAGGTGACGAGTTCTGCGGCGTGTGGACATCGCTTTGGGAAAAAGGGGTTGAAAACCCTGCACAAAGGTCGCGACGATGGCTTTGGGGCCTACTTACAGGATCACCTCGCCGGTAAGGGAGATATTGGAACGCTTTCCCGCTCACCGCATCCCACAACCGGAAAAAAATTTATGTTTGCCTCCCCAACCCCCCCTTCTGTGGGTACATCTCTCAGAGGACGGTGTTATGCTGACCCGGGGGGGTTTTTTAAAAAAAAGCGGTGGCAGATTTTCCAGTTCCCCCCAAACCCAAAACCCTTCGCTTTCTTTGGTGTGTAACCAAAAAGTGATTTTTTCCACGAGGTCGCCCAGGGAGCAAGGGCACCTTTGGGAGCTTCTCAGCCCAAGGGAAGGGAATTTTTTTGGACTCCCCCTCATCAGTCCTCCTTTTGGCAGTGAAAAAGGCCCCCCTCGCGACCCCCTCTTGGCTCACTTTGACCCGTCTACTAACTCCTGCAAAAATGACGCCCCCCCGTCTCAAGGACTTTGGGTTTCGCCCTCTCCAAGGTCACTACCAAGTTGAGGTTTGTGCAGTGTGGGTCAAGGTTCCCCAAGCGATCTGAAATAGGGTAGCTGTGGGGAACTAGAATTGTTGCGTGTGGGGCATAGGGAAGGTGCCCGGGTTACTTCTTGGCCTTTCTACCTTTGAATTGGGGGTTTACCCCAAGCCGCCGTTCCATCCTTGCCAGATCCCTGGACGTGATAGACAACCCCCGCATCCCGCGGTTTTAAGGAAAAAATAGCACAAAACTCTTTTCCATATCTGGGTAAAGGTAAGGAGCACGCACCCCCGATGCCTGTCCCGCCCCCGTTGTGGCCAACGCAGCTATATGGAGGAAGAGTCTCAGGTCGCCCCCCACGTTTTGTAATGTGTGTTGGCCAGGTATGTGGAAATTTTGAGCCTAACTCGGACCCTTACCAGACCCAGTCTTAGACATACGCGAAGCTGCGAGACGGATGAAAAACCCGATATAATTAATAAGTCTCCTAGGTTTTCCAGCGAACCGGCCAGATTTTCCACTGCCCTGCAAGACTACGGAACTCCGGAGCCTGTCCACTGAGAATGGGCCTGGTGCATATGGCTCCGGTTGGGATCCCTACCTCGCTCAGGGGCCAGTCCTTTCCCGACTACAGACCCCAAGAGGAGAGGCGACAAAATGTCGGGCCCCGTCAAACTGTGTGGGGCCCGGCATTAAAAGGACATCACCAGCACGGTGGGGGTGTGACCGGTCGGAGTTTCTCCGTCACAGCCCCAAGGAGCCACTACTCTCGGACCCTTTCCATCACGGCCCTTCGGGAACTCGGGGACCTCGTCACCCCCCTGGTAAAGGGTTCCTAATTATCCCATCGCTTGTTGGGTCATGGCAAAAAGCATTGCAGAATATGGTCGGGAAGGCGACGTGCGAACACGTGAAGCGCTGTGTTTAATCTTTAAGGATGGGGTTTTACCAGTTTTGGTCCGGCTGACGGAGGGCCGCTTTTCAAGCTTGCGTTTTGGGCCTTCTGAAGAGATGGGCATTTAAAATATCTTATTTCCCCCAGTTACCCCCCGTCAACGGACGCAGAGGTTTTGTGAAAAGGCGAAAAAATTTTCTCGCGAAGTCCGACACAGGGGAACGAAAATGAGCCCCGAAAGGGGGTTTATGGAGCCCGAAACACTCCCCGCCCTGATGGCGATCTCCCCCCAATGCTTTACAGGGGGTCCTTCCGGGCGGAGTACCCGGCAACCGGGTGCATTGCTCCCCCAATGGGGAGGAGCCCAGAGGAGTGCGACGCCAAACTGTCTGCGGGAATGGAAAAGGCAGAGTTTTTATTTTAAAACGCCCTCCCCTGCGCTACCGCCGCTTCGTGTCGGCACCCCCGTACGTTACAAAACTGCAAGGCCGGGGGTTGGGGAAAAAAAAGGGGTGGGGTTTGGTGCGGGGGAAAACAGAGATTACCACGTCCCAAATTTCAGGTGGGAGGATATTTTTGGAGGAAAACCCCGCTACCATCCAGCACCAGCTTTTTGACCCAGGTGAACCCCCGGCCCCCCTCCTGTAGGTGACGCCGCAAGGTGCGGGTTTTTTTTCGCCATCGCCAGCCACCCACCCCCAAGCGCCGAAGCTTTGTGAACGCAGACATCCACCGCTTGTTCCATAACCCTTTCCCCCGGGGGAGATGTAAGGATGTTTGGGTTGTTTCGCTCGCCAACTGCTCCAACTTCGGGGGTCGGCGGGACGGCTCAACAAAGTCGACAGGGGGGTGCCTGTTCCCGAGGGGGAGTTCCGCCCAGCCGCACCCTAGGGCCGCCACACTATACACCCCAATCGTATACCCACTTCAATATTTCGCGTTAATATTTTTTATTGCCAAATAAAGTTTGCACCTACGGCTGTTTACATGACCTTAACCAGTTAAGTTTTTCATTTAAAGGATTTAAACAAAATTTTTACCGTGATATAAGCTATATTGATTATATAATTTACCCAAATTGAATGGTATGTACGAGTTGATTTTATGGAGAAAATAATTACTATTGACGCATATATTTTTCATGTTCTATGCATCCTAGACACCAATGTTACATTTGTTAAATGAATTTGAATAATCTTTTGATCTGAAAAAAATATATAGAAGCATGTACAAAAATGTATCTATGAAGTCCTCAAAACATGTATATTTGAGTGAGATTCACAGGCTCTAACGGGATCATGAAAACTCGGTGTAGTTGGCCATAGAGTCACGTTCATTTGGTAGCCAATGAATGGCATTTATCATTAAAAGAAAGGATTTAAAGATTTGATTTTGAATCAGTCTACGGCTAGATATGGATTGTGCTGGGTGCTCGGATTCAAGCATTAGTGTATTTACCTATTGTGTTTACCTAGTTGTGTTTTACAGGGCCTGAGCTAAACTCGTGTTGTCCCGTCTCCGTATTTATCCACTTTCTTTCAATTGGTGCAAATTATGTGCCGATATCACCTCCTCATTTAGTCCATTCCAAACTTCTACATTCTATGAGGGAAGCTGTACTTCTTTATGTTGTTCAGGCATCTACCTTTTCCTATTGTTTTGTATGTCCTCTTGTGTATCGACCTTCTCTTGTGTTTCCGAGTCAGTAGTCTCTCATTGTCTGTTTCTTCCATCTTTGTTATCAGCTTAAAAATTGTTATTAAGTCTCCTTTGTTTGTTTTCCTCCTATGTTTTTCTGGTTGTACTTTATTCTGCATTTATCACTCCCAGGTCCTTTTCTTCATGAACCTAGTAATTATTTCATTTCCTATTTTTATGGCCATTTATATCTCTTTTCGCTTTTTCCAATTTCCATCACATGACACTTATTTACATTAAATTCTATTCCCATCTTCTGCTCTATTCGTCGATCTTGTTCAGGTCATTTTGTAGTGTTTCACAATATTTATAGCTTTTTTATTTATCTTAATAGTTTTGCATCATCCGCAAATAGACTAATATAACTATATACTATTTCCTCCGTCATGTCATTGATGTAAATCGTGAACATTATTGGTGCCAACACTGATCCTTGTGGTACCCCACTAAATAAGTTTCTCCATTCAGACATTTCATCCTTCACTACTGTTCTCATTTCTCTTCCTCTCAGATAACTTTCCATCCAGGTTTTGATCACCCCTGTGATTCCTCCTATATTTTACAATTTCCAAAGTAGTCTCTCATGTGGAACTTTATCAAATGCCTTTTTAAGATCTAGATATACACAGTCTGCCCATCCATCTCTTTCTTGTGTTATATCAATTACTCTTGAGTAAAATCTTAATAAGTTGCTCACACATGATCTCCTTTTCCTAAAATTATACTGCCGGTCTGTTATTATACCTTCATTTCAAAGTTTTTACGTCCATTTGCTTCTATATTATTTCTCACATATCTTGCATACTGTGTTAGTTAATGACACTGGTCTATAATTTAGTGGTTCATCCTTCTTTCCATTTTTATATATTGGCACTCTATCTGCTCTCTTCCACTCCTTTGGCACTTTTCCTGTTGTTAATGAGCACTTTATTATATCTTATATGTGTTGTAAGCAGGCATCACCTTATCCGCGTAATCCAGGGATAAGTGAAAATCCTTTGGAAGCTTCGTAGATTCTTATTTCTTATTCTTCTAAGGGATACAGGAGTAGGGCACAACGTGTTGGGCTTCAGTATGCCTTGATTCTTACGCTGCCTCACTGCTACTGCCTCGGCAGCCATCTACCGTATTTGCCGGCGCATAAGACGCAATTTTTTCCTTTAAAAAGGAATGCAAAGTTCACCCTGCGTCTAATCCGGCCATATTAGCGAATGAGAAGTCGGGCAGAGAAGGCAGAACAGCTGGTGGTGTATTACTAAGGGGATCTGGAGTGATTTGTGTTGAGCAGTAGTCCACTGAGCACAAATTTGTAAGTTTGTTATCAACAGTAATGTATAATACTAAGAAAAGGTTCGAGTTTAATTAAGAGAAAACAAGAGCTGGGGCTACAAGATAGCGATTATTGCTGCCAAGATGGCTCTATCAGATGTAAACATCATCCACCCCCCGCTGCTGCTCTCCATTGTAAAACGTCTGATATCTCAGGTCTGCCGCTTCGCCTAGGATACTTCACTTGGCGATGCCCTCCGTGCACCAACCATGGGTCATTACCACTCAGACTCTTCCCCGCACCCATGGAAAAGACAAACATCCCACATATTAGATGTTGCCTTAACCCACATTCAACTCGGGCCACACAAGTTGACACAACAGTTGGAAGGAGATGATAGAAGGGAGGCAGAAAAAGGTGATATAATTTTCGCTGGGACTGAGTATTGTTGATATGGAATAGTGAAACAAAGAGCATGTTAAAGTTGTATTTGAAGGAGTGTGAGCGGTGAGAGGGAGGTGTAGTATCTTGGGGAGTCTGTCTATACACACAAGGATGGAGAAAGGGCGTCGTGGCTCTGTAGTTTATTTGACAGCGAGTCATTGTACAACGTGGGCACAAGAGATGTGCGGCGTGTGTGTCTGTGTGTCCTGTGGCTGACTGAATTACCTGGTTGGTGCTGCAGTTGTCGGCGAGGACAAGTCAGGTCAGTGTCAGGTCACCCTCTAATCCTGATCCCAGACAGGCGGGTGGCCTAAGCCAAGGCAGGCGTGTATGTGCGTGTGTGTGTTAGCGCCGCTACAGTGGTAAGCAAGGTGGGATAGGAGACAGCATAGGCCTTTGTACCACCTCGACCCGTCAATCCTCACCCCTGTACCTCTACGGATAAGGAAACTGTATGAAAGAGTGCTAGTAAAAAGGCTGCAACAGTACCTGTAGACGGGACAAAAGTCTTCCACACGGTGCACCAAGACCAAGACCCATCACGGCGCCACACCGTCCGCCTCAAGGCCGAATCACACCATACCATCATGGTGACACGGCACCGTCTCATCACATCCGTTAGAATTTCTTACATTCAAACAAATAGACGTGGTACACTAAACGGTGCCCGTCACGGCTCCAATACATCACCGTCCTGTCGCGTAACGGTTTCTGGGGAAGAATATTTTAACGTAATGAGACTGTGCCGTGCTGATAAGTGTCGTTCTCTCAAGGCTTTATGTACCCAAAACAGTGTCTTTTAGAGTTCAACTCCTCTTCTTCATCCAACAGAAGTGCTATTAATGCAATTTTCTTCAACCATAGCCTCTGAGGCACCATGTCTGCTTAGAGGGTGAGCAGGAACTGCCAAAAATGACGGAACCGTCACGACTAGTGTCAATACAAGGCACGGCTGACGCTGCCCGTGATTTCAGAGTGTGAACCAGCCTCACCTGTACCTTCCTGAAGAAGACTAATCAACCCTCGCGACTGTGATAGATTCATAAGTGTAAACCAGTTGTCGATCGATAAAATATCGTCGATCCCAACAACGGTGCCCTTCAACATTACAACAATAACAAGGTAGAAATGGTTACCTTACAGTGTTACCTGAATATCTTCGTATTTTTTTTGTTATTGGACAACCACCAATTTTGAGGCCGAAACTTAGTCCTCTTGAATAGTTTTGATGTGTTTTGAATTAATCTGGCTCTTGTTTTTGTTGGAAATCAATGTTTGTTTAGATGTGTGTGTGGGGGTGAGGGACAACCTGCCCCTCCAGGTCCGCCCCGCAAACATTGCTACGCTTCACACTGCCATATTATTGGTAATTTTAGTTTTTTCTCTATATCATCTGTTACTAAACCAAATCCCACCTCTAACCTAACCTAATATGATTTAACCTAACTTAACTTTCTGCCTGAAATAAAGGTAGATTTTCGTTACAACGTGTAATGCCATATTATTCAATTGCGCCATGGGAAATGGGGCTCAAAATACTCAGAATGAAGAAAGCTACACGATGATGTAGGTAAGACTCCTAGGACTTTTGAAAGCCCACTACCGAAATAATACTAATATCTATACTGCAAATTTTCCACAAAGTCTAAACACATAGCAGAAAAGCAACAATGGCATACCTACAACATTAAATCTAAGCTATATGTCATAGGTAGCAAAATATTAGAATATCAATTCGTGGGGGCATCCTGCAATATATTATGACCGATTTTGGTTACCCTAACAGTGTCATTCCCTTTACATTTTAACTAGTATAATTTTTCATTCATATTCACTGCACAGTGAATATTGTATTTAGGTACATGCTCATAATCATTTGTTTTCCCTTACAAAATCTTTTTTTTTAATAACTTGATAAATTTACGAATTTTTTTCCATCAAAACACCTATATTTTTTTTCTCAAAACCTACTTGTAAAATAGGGATGTGTCTTATGCGGAGGTGCGTCTTATGCGCCGGCAAATACGGTATATTGTCGCTGCCAGACGTAAGGTCTTATATTGTCGTACGCTATACATACGTAATAATATGTAATCCTACGGACATGATAACAGTGTAATATTTCCCTATCCTACACCTCCCTTCCCTCTCACGCTCGTAGTTTCATTATCGAGCGGACTCTTTGGTCTGGAGCCTCGCAGAGCGACGGGGCACAGGGGAAGGATGAACACTTTGGGATTCACACTGGGGAAGGGAGTCATCGCTATGGCACTGCACTGGACGAAGCAAACGGCG
The DNA here is from genome assembly GCA_016584305.1 of Chionoecetes opilio. NCBI lineage: Eukaryota > Metazoa > Arthropoda > Malacostraca > Decapoda > Majidae > Chionoecetes > Chionoecetes opilio. The sequence continues at coordinate 38,750 of JACEEZ010019881.1, read as the reverse complement.
GTTTTGCCAATATACGCGACCACTAGGGAGACGCACCTGATATTCCCTGGACCTGTCGCCGACACCCATACAACCCCGACCTTGCCCCAGCGGTGAGATGTTGGATCCTGAAGGCGGACATGCTGGCCAACATTCAACCTTGGAAAGGGGAGGGCGTGCTGGTCGTACCGAGCTGTAACGTCCTCGGCACGGGCAGCTGCACGGAGGTCACAGTCTTCGGCCTTGGCCTGCCACTCCTTAGAGAAGGACTGGGGGTGGGCAGGGACACAAGACCTAAGCGGATGTCCATAGAGGATCTGGGCAGGGGAGCGTCCTGTGAAGTTGGGAGTGTTGCGCAGTTCCAGTAGACCGCAGTCGAACTCCTCACAGTCAATGTTGCCGGAAGGCGCCACCTTGAGTATGAAGTGCTTCACAGACTTCACTGCGGCCTCGGCATGACCATTTGACTGTGGGTAATGTGGCGACGAGACCACATGTCGAACTCCCCATCGATCCATGAATTGCCGGAACTCCTGGCTGCTGAATTGGGGGCCTCCATCGGTCCGTAGGCGGAGGTGAACACCAACTTCTCGGAAGTAGCGGCAGAAGATTCTGATGGTAGCGACGGACATAGTGTCGCCTTTGCAAGGGACGACCACAGGCCACCCTGAGAGTCAGTCGACGACGACTAAGAAGGACTTCCCTGCTACAACAAAGAAGTCGGCCGACACGGACTCAAAGGGCCTCGTACGGTGGTCGTCACTCAGTAGGGGTTCCTTCTGCTGGCTCAGCAGGAGGATCTGGCATGGCTCACAGGCTTGAACTGTGCTGGTGATGTCAGCATTAATGCCTGGCCAGAAGACAGCCTGCCTCGCCCGTCGTTTAGTCGCCTCGACACCTCGTTGGCTGTCATGCATGTGGGTCAAGGTGCGGCGGCGTAAGGCAGCAAGAACCACAACCCTTGCTCCGCACAGGACGAAGTCACCATTGGCGTAGAGTTCGTCCCGTATCTTCCAATACGGAAGCAAGGAGTTATGAAGGTCGTAGCGGTTTGCAGGGAATCCCGGTTACGCAGTTGAGTAAGCGGACGTACGCAGGGTCAGCTTTAGCTGCTGCTCGGAGATCCTCGAGGGTCTTGTCGTCATCCTCTTCCACTGCTTTGATGGCCTTCACAGTCACTACGGTTCTAAGGGAGGCGGCCGCGATTGCACACAGCGTCTCGTCTTCAAGCGTGGGGCGACTGACAGGGGCGCGGGACAAGGCGTCAGGGATGCAGAGCGACTTGCCCGCACGAGCTGTGAAGACATATGGCGAGAGCTTCTCCTTTAGGCGCTGGAGGCGAGAGTTTTCTACAGCGTCCAGCGTGTAGTGATTAAGAATAGGAATGAGTGGGCGGTGGTCGGTCATCAAGGTGAAGTTCTGAAGTCCCACCAAGTAGAACTTACACTTGGTCATCGCCCAGACCACAGCCAACATCTCCAATTCAATGATGGCATAACGGGTCTCGGCATCGGTAAGGAACCGAGAGCCACATTGAACGAGACGTAACTGCCCATTGCCATGATCTTGCAGGAGGGCATATCCTAGGCCGTTGAGACACGAAGCAGCCGTCTGTAGGATAGTGGGCAGAGTTGGATCGAATGGAGCGAGAACTGGTGGACTGGAGAGGGCTGTCTTCACGCGGCGGAAGGCCTCATCGTGGTCCGGAGTCCACAAGAATGCTCTCTTGGGGCTCATCAGAGGGCGTAGCGGGTGAGCAGCGGCAGATATATCAGGGGTAAACTCAGCCAACTGATTCACCAGGCCCATGAATGACCTGACGTCCGTCAAGTTAGCTGGGGTGGGAAAGTCCCTGATTGCGCTGACTTTCTCTTGATCAGCCGCGATGCCATCTTCTGAGAGCTTGTTACCACAGAAGTCTACCTGAGGTGCGGCGACCACAAATTTGTTCCTGTTGAGGGTGATCCCGAATTTGCGACACCTGGTAAGTACTTCATGGATATGGTGGAGATGTGTAATGTAGTCCACATCATACAGCAGTACGTCATCGACCACTTTCACAAAATTCATTATGCCGTACAGGACCACGGCTTTCTATATACAAGGCCTGAGCGACGTGACGCCACAGTCTCGTGACGTCATCAGCCTCGGTCATCTCACCCGCTCCGTCCTCTCCTTAGCTCTGTCGGCTACAGATATTATACAGTAATTTATAAATGCTATTTACAAATGTTATCTTCGTAAATGTTTGTTCTATAATATTATCACATAAAAAACGGTAAAACACGCTAAAGAAATGCCATTACGAGACTCTGAAGAAATATGCATTATTCACTTCAACTCTTCGCCATTTAAAACTTTGCGAGTTTCATGAGAGAGAGAGAGAGAGAGAGAGAGAGAGAGAGAGAGAGGAGAGAGAGAGAGAGAGAGAGAGGAGAGAGAGAGAGAAGAGAGAGAGAGAGAGAGAGAGAGAGAGAGAGAGAGAGAGAGAGAGAGGAGAGAGAGAGAGAGAGAAGAGAGAGAGAGAGAGAGAGAGAGAGAGAGAGAGAGAGAGAGAGAGAGGAGAGAGAGAGGAGAGAGAGAGAGAGAGAGAGAGAGAGAGGAGAGGAAGAGAGGAGAGAGAGAGAGAGGGGAGAGAGAGGAGAGAGAAGGGAGAGAGGAGAAGAGGAGAGAGAGAGAGAGAGAGAGAGAGGAGAGGAGAGAGAGAGAGGAGAGAGAGAGAGAGAGAGAGAGAGAGAGAGAGAGAGAGGAGAGAGAGAGAGAGAGAGAGAGAGAGAGAGAGAGAGAGAGAGAGAGAGAGAGAGGAGAAGAGAGAGAGAGAGAGAGAGAGAGAGAGAGAGAGAGAGGAGAGAGAAGAGAGAGGAGAGAGAGAGAGGAGAGAGAGAGGAGAGAGAGAGAGAGAGAGAGAGGAGAGAGAGAGAGAGAGAGAGAGAGAGAGGAGAGAGAGAGAGAGAGAGAGAGAGAGAGAGAGAGAGAGAGAGAGGAGAGGAGAGATAGAGAGAGAGAGAGAAGAGAGAGAGAGAGAGAGAGAGAGAGAGAGAGAGAGAGAGAGAGAGAGAGAGAGAGAGAGAGAGAGAGAGAGAGAGAGAGAGAGAGAGAGAGAGAGAGAGAGAGAGGCGCTTTCGAGGCGATTTATTTAGTTAACGCTAATTTATGCATGGTTCTACTGCATGGATCAGAAAACGAAATATAGCAATGGAAAGCTAATAAAATTCTGCTTCTATTGATATCTTCCATCTTATAAGCTGTCCCACAAAGTTTTATATGACGACGAGTTTTAAGTGAATGTTAAGTTCATCATATTTCTTCAGTCTCATAATGACCTTTATTTAATGTGTTTTACTGTGTTTTATGTGGCAATCTTATACACTACCCTCCCGAGTTTCACGCGATGCGAGTTTCGCGATCCTCGAGTTTCGCGCTGAGTCCTAAATTATTACCATCCCGACTTTCGCGCATTATATCCCCGAGTTTCGCGTTTTTTTTTTTTTTTTTTTTTTTTTTGGTGTGTGTGTGTGTGTGTGTGTGTGTGTGTGTGTGTGTGTGTGTGTGTGCCTACAGCGCCGTTAGGCAGTGACCTCCAGGAGTGGGATGGTAGGCCCTGGAGGTTAACTTGTGGGCTGTGATGGTTGGCCCTTGCCCGTGGTGGCGCAGACAGAATTTCTATAGTAACGCCTGTGATTAGAGGCTCATGCCGCCCCCTGTGTCCTCCGATGCACTCGCAATCGAAGGTAGAGTTAATGGGCAGCGTGTGGGTGTTCTTAGGCCAATCAACGGTGCAGAGAAAGATTTTAAATAGATTTTACAGCCCTCATCAAGGATCGAACTCGGATCACCGAGAACGCCACTCGGAGACTTCTTCTTCTTCTTGTGACCTTTTCTGCTTAGTATCACTTTGTAGGTCGTCTGTTAAGCTCGTTCTCGAGCTTGACATATATCTTGACGCTAACCACTCTGCTACCGCCTCCCATAAGAGACGTACGGGACACGTCTTCCTACCTTCCTGCTTAGCATAGTATTATAATAGGCTTAGTATAGCTTGTATGTAGTTTTGCTTTGTTTTTTTCCATTTGTTTGTGTTTTTCTCTACATGAGCAGTCGGTTTCGCATAAGATAGGTAACACCTCGAAATAAGTAGCACCTTACCTTACACCCCCGCCGTTCCTTACTATTTACCACAAAATACTCCTTTATAAGTGACTAGCCGCAAAGCCGCCCTCCGGGCGGACTTTTTGGCTAGCTGCTGCGGAGGGCTATTGGTGGACCTTTGGTCCACCACCTGTGTTTGGTGGGCCAAAGGCCCACCAAACACAGACTCTCCAGATAGCCCCTTCTAATTTTCCTGAAATCATGGATGTAGAAATGTATGTATAAACGCCAACCCATTCACTCACCCATTACCCATCACCCCCCACCCATTCACTCACCCATTACCCATCACCCCCCACCGATTCACTCACCCATTACCCATCACCACACACCCATTCACTAACCCATCACCCCCCACCTATTCCCTCACCCATCACCCATTCACTCACCCATCACCCCACCCATTCACTCACCCATTACCCATCACCCTACATCAAGGTTTCCTTAATTCTCGCAACCCACATTTTTTTTCACAATTCTCGCTAATAGGCTACTAAAAATAAAAATAAAATAAGTGATTGGATCATCCCATAAGTGGGCTTATAATGTTCCCCTGGTCGACCCGGTTCCAAAACTGCCATATGATAGGATTGTGCCACGGGGGGCGGCACCTATCGCGGACACACACACACACACAGACGCACACACACACACACACACACACTTTCGCTTATATTATTATAGATTAACGATGACGTGTGTGGTACTGTGGTTTCTGGAGGTACTGGAGGAGACAGGAGAGAAGAGAGGAAGGCATTGTGACAGTGTTATTGTCGTATAACACTGTCACACAACCATCAGCTGACAAGATATGTGTCAAGCACACTCACTCAGACGAAAACAGCATCCGCTGGGTGACTCTCAACTCAAGCTCAATCTCAAGCTCCTCTCCTCCCTCCTCTTCTCTTCGTAGTGTTGGCCGAAGCCACCACCCCGGGAGGCGGGTCACAAACCCTAGGCTAACACCCAGTACCCATTCACTGCTGGGTGGACAGGGGCTTGGGGCATTTTCAGGATATTTTTTGGGGGAAAAAGTGAGTCTTATAAGCTGTAAAATACGGTAGGTACGCAGCCCTCAAGTTAACCTCCAGGGCCTACCATCCCACCCCTGGAAGTCACTGCCTAACGGTGCTGTAGGCACACACACACACACACACACACACCAAAAAAACAAAAAACAAAAAAAAACTCACCGGACTAAATAAGCATTTTTACAGTGTTTTCAATACCCGAGTTTCGTGAACTGCAAGTTTCGCGCAATGCCTCCGGAAGAAAGCAAGCGCGAAACTCGGGAGGGTAGTGTAGAACAAAAATTTCCGAAGATAACAGTATATCCTTTATACATGTATAAGATATACTGCGGGGTCATGCCTTGAGAACTTCCCCGGATCTTGGGTGAACGAAGAGGCCCTGGTAGCAAGATGGCGCCCAGTAGCGTTTAACATAGGGCCTATGAGTGGCGGTACCCTCTTATTACAGACCCTAATCCCACCTGCATACCGCTCTGCCCTTATTCCATCCTATTTCTTCTCAGACCATTACGGGCGAGTTTTCAACTTAACCATGAGTGACATTCATACACTGTGAATGCACACGTGTCATAATTAAGGTAAAATTAGGTGCAGGAGTCCTTATATTGCTGTGATAAGTGGTGACGAGGGAGAGCGGCGGTGGTGGAGGTGGTCCGCCATATTGCTTTGTGGCGACTGGCGGGACGTTCAAATGTACGCACAAGTATCACTCAGGCCCATTTTTTCTCCATCAACGCCTCAGATAAGTGGCGAACACTAACAAAGCTATTATTTTAATGGCAGAAATGATAAATTAGGCTGGTAATAGGAATTAGATAGGTGTAAAACAGTCAAAATACTGATGCCGCCTTGGACTCGCTTGTGTTGGTACGCCTGCCCAAATCTCTACTGGCCGGGCATTTGAAAACAATTCTTGTATATCCCACCGGTGGAGATACGACGGTCGGGAATCTCCACCTGCCGGGATTTGACAAGCATTCTTGCATTTAGCCCATGATATAAACTACTGTGTATCATCTTCAGTGGCACATAAAAATCAGTAGTGATGCTATAATTCGTAATATATGGCACCTGGCGACATTAGTGCAGGTGGCGACTATAGTATTATCTACGGTAAGAATGATAGTCACATCAAAAATCGTCGGAAATGTCTCATTTTGCCGTTATCACCTCCGCCTGTTTCAACTAGTTATTTTCAACCAGAAATGGTTGTTAGGTTAAAGCATGAAAAGTTAGGGTAGATTAGACGTGGGGTTTGATTTAGTAACAGATTATCTCAGGAAGAAAAAGAACTAAGCAATATTACGGCAGTGCGAAGTGGCCCGGGATGTTTGCGGGACGGGGCGTGCCGGGAATTTTTTTTCCCCAACGAGTTTGCATTGGTGGGCGGCCCTCTACGCATGTCTGTAGCTCCGAAATTAACGACAGGATTTTCTAGAAAATACCTTCATTGTGATTCCAACCCAAAGTTACCTTTCCAGAGTTAACCTAAACCTAACCGTAACCGAAAGTTTGCAAACTTGTTTGGGAAAAAAAATTACAGGCCCACAATTGAAAACAAACATTAATTTCGCTAAAAACGAGTGCCAGTTTAATTCAAAACATGTTAACTCACTATATATTACTAAATCAAACCACACGTCTAATCTGATTTAACCTAACCTAACCATTTCTGATTGAAATGACTAGTTGAAACAGGAGGGGGGTAATGGCAAAATGAAGCATTTCCAACGATTTTTATTAATTTCATTTTTAAAACATCGAAATACATGGGAGTACTTTTGACCTCGTACTCAATTCCTGGTTGAAAAGGGTCATTCAATAATTACGTAACGCCTAAGGGTGGGTGGGGGGCGGGTATGGTGAAGTGTTATGAGTGTGGCAGTGAGGGGGAGGGGGTGCAAGCCATGTATTACATAACATTTTCAATTTTTTTCTTGAAAAACATAAAAATGGTAATTTTCAGGTATAGTACTTAGGCTAGACTTATATTTTTGTATCTTAAAAAAATGGAAACCTACTAATTAACAGAGCTGGGCGCGTTACCGCCGGACAGGTAGTGCATTACCGTCAATGCGTTACCGAAAAATCAGGTGTGCATTACCGTCAATGCGTTACCTATTTTAATTTCCTTAGAGCGGTCCGCGTTACTGCGTTACCGTTACCAAAATTGAAAGTGCATTACCAGCGTTACCAAAATTTACTAGTGCATTACCGCCCAAAATCTTTTCGATCTTTTTCATTTTCACATACATTGTACACCACATTATTCTAAACACTTTTGTATAGAAGAACGTTTCCCATGAAATTATTAGTTTTCGAGAAGAAAAAAAATCAATAATGTGTGTTCCCGGAAATATAAGAGTCCCCTTTAAAATTCCTAACATCCCAACAAAGTGGTCTATGAATGAATACACGCGACGCCTGCAGAACAGAGCTCAACAATGCCGCACAACAAATTCGGCGATTGTCGTCTTCGTTTCTTAACTTTTGAAAGTTACGATAACGCAAGTGGTAACGCTAATTTTTTTTGGTGATTACTGGTAGTGCATTACTTTGAAAATCTTTGCGTTACCGCGGTACTGCGTTACCGATTTGGTAGTGCATTAGTAACGCAGTAATGCAAGCGGTAACGCAAGTGTCCGGCTTTGCTAATTAAGAGGGGGGATTACTAACAAAAACTAACTAACTGGTGTTACACAATTTTTTAGGGGGGTCTGGACATTTGTTACAAGGCGTGACATGGGGGGGAGGGGGGTAAAATATGGTACATTTTTACACTAGGACTGAAACTCCCTACACAATTGGGAGTATTGTTTCTGTTTACCTAATTGGATTCTAAGAAACATTCTCTCTATGAGCTTCCGTCGCAAATCACTACTTTCGGAGATATAAGATGTTTTTAATAGGAAGGAGCAGTGGCGGCTCGTGATAAAAGGGGGGACTGCAGCTTCACACAACAGTAGGATACATAAATCTTACCTAAAAGGGGGGGACTGCAGCTTCACACAACAGTAGGATACATAAATTTTACCTATCTCAGGTATGAGTTGTAGTTGATGTTCACGGATTTCAGGGCATGGTAGTAGTGGTGGTGGTAGAAGGGATGGTGGGGGTAGTAGTGGTGGTGGTAGAAGGGATGGTGGGGGTGGTAGTGTTGGCAGTAGAGGGGATGGCTGAGGTGGTGATGGTAGAATTACAGTATTACTTGAAAATAAAGTCAGTACCGCTTGATTTTGCCGCCGCCCACCGTCACTATGCACACCAGTCTACACGCACTGGCTGGGAATGAGACTAAAAGCTGGGGGACGAGACTAAAAAGATGCACGGCTGCAGCTCTTGGCGTTCATAAGGGGCGCGGCGGCAGCACAGACATAAATCGTACAGCAAATATGAGAGTAACTTACATTTAGGTCTGGTTTTAATGAAAATTCACTTAGTAATGTATTGAAAATAACCTATAATTACTTTTTATTATGATATATTTGTTAGTAGTGTATCAATTCTGCTGTGCCTCTAAAGACATCATAAACCTGGCAGTGAGTGTCTGGGGGTGCTGCAGCTCCGCAGCCCTATGCCACGAGGACGGAGTGTATGATATGAAAATTAAACTAACCTAACCCCACCTTTTGACTCAATAACCTAACCTAACCTAATCCCACGCTTTAAACTCCTAACTAAAGCCAAATCTGCATTAAATAAGTGTCCGCGGCAAGGGAAGAAGGCGATGCAGGTTACAAGAGGAAGAAGAGCACGTAAACACTTGTCTCTCTCCTCCCTATAAACAACATGTCATATCTCTAAAAGTAATGATTTGCGACGGAAGCTTATAGAGAGAATGTTTCCTAGAATCCAATAAGGTATACAGAAACCACTCCCAATTGCGTTGGGAATTTCGGTCCTAGAGTAAAATAATACCTAAAATATTACCAAAAAGCGTTACGTAATTTTTGAAAGACCCCAAAGTTACAATTCACCCTTTTTTCCGACAGCCCGCCTCGACATGGTTCTGCACAGGATGACCAAGCTTGGGAACACAGCCAACCATGGGCAAACTACACTATTAACTGAAACTATTCCCTTCGAGCAAAGATCAGAGTAGCTCGTCAAGGTGGGTGTGATTTGCCTTCAAGTAAAAGTTTGGCGCCGCGGATAACACTGAGGACAGATCGGCGCAATCCTTCAGCATAAAGCGGCTATCACACGGTGCGTTTCGTCGGACTGTTTCGTCGAACTTGCCATTTGGTTGGACTGTTTGGTCGAGCTTCGAGTGTCATTTCGCCGAACATGTTCGATGAAATGGTTTTGTGAAATTATACAAAATGTTGCACATTTCGTCGAACATACTCTGGGGTCAAAATAAGTCTATACTTTTTCTGTAAGTTATAAATAGTTTTAGCAATTATTAAGCATTGAAATGAACACCATCATATAATACGTTACAGAAAAATTAATACAGATCAGTCTATATTATATATGTGATAGATTTTCAGAAATATGAAGCTGATTTGATGTGTTTGCGGTAGAATGATTACTAGTAAAATATGAGATCTGAAAAGTATACCGGGGAGAAAATGGAAATGATGCGTGTGGTTTTTACTGAAAATGGGATGTGAAATGAATGAGGTGGTTGAAAGGACAGGAAGAGAATGGCTGTTATTGCTGCTGGGACTGTGTGATGACTGGTGAGACAAGGGGACGGATGATTGAGACAGGGAAAGAGTTTGGAGAGAATGTGGTGTTTGTTTGTTTGTTTAGAGGATAATTCCTCAGAGCCATAGTGATCTACCGCTCGGGCTTAGTGTTGGGGAAGCCACCACCGGAGGGGCCAACCTAACACGAATCATGTGGGTG
>JACEEZ010019881.1:0-26540 GCA_016584305.1 Chionoecetes opilio | reverse complement strand
ACGTGTGTTTTCTTTTTTTTTTTTTTTTTATCTACAGGAGCAGCCGTCAAGGCTGCCTAAAGAAAGGCACTGATACATCAGTATCCTGCGCGGTCCTTTTCTGAGACACTGACTACATATGTATTATTTTACACTAGGACCGAAATTCCCTACACAATTTGGCGTGTGGTTTCTAGGAAACATTATCTCTATGAGCTTCCATCGCAAATCATTACTTTTGGAGATAATGCCATGTTGTTCATGGCATTATGACAATTCCGGCAAATTGTCATAGGGAGGCGAGACAAGAGTTTACGTCCGCCACACTCTTCTTCCTCTTGTGACCTGCATCGCCCCGATCTGTTCTTTCCTTGCCTCGGACACTTTTTTAATGCAGATTTGGCTTTAGTTAGGAGGTTAAAGCGTGGGACTAGGTTAGGTTAGGTTAGATTAGCGAGCCTAAAGGTGGGGTTAGGTTAATTTTATTTTCATATCTCATATACACTCCTTCCTATTAAAAATGTCTTATATCTCCGAAAGTAGTGATTTGCGACGGAAGTTCATAAAGAAAATGTTTTTTAGAATCTATTAAGGTGAACAGAAACCACACTCCCAATTGTGTAGGTAATTTCGGTCCTAGTGTAAACATTTGGAAATACTTTGGAACTCAACCTTCCGGCTTTGATTGAAATGAACTACCGCACTGTATTGTATGCTTATTGTACTTCACATCTGTAAAGGTTCCAGCGTGCGCTCAGCCTTGGTTAACCCACACGGCCGCTATGAAATATGAGGTGCCTCAAAAAATTCTAAGTCCAGTTAGGTTAGGTTAGGTTAGGTTAGGTATACTTTGTGGTTAAGGTTAGGTTAGGCTAGGTTAGGTATACTTTGTGGTAAAGGTTAGGTTAGGTTAGGTATACTTTGTGGTTAAGGTTAGGCTAGGTTAGGTATACTTTGTGGTTAAGGTTAGGTTAGGTTAGGTTAGGTATACTTTGTGGTTAAGGTTAGGTTAGGTTAGGTATACTTTGTGGTTAAGGTTAGGTTAGGTTAGGTTAGGTATACTTTGTGGTTAAGGTTAGGTTAGGTTCGGTTAGGTATACTTTGTGGTTAAGGTTAGGTTAGGTTAGGTATACTTTGTGGTTAAGGTTAGGTTAGGTATACTTTGTGGTTAAGGTTAGGTTAGGTTAGATTTTTACATATAGTGACTTTGATGATTTTTTGGGGAGCCATAAATCACTTATATTTGCTTCCCCCACCCAAAAACCCCATATTCCCGCCAGTTCCCCAGGCTTGTTGGCTATAGGGGGAAGAAAAAAAAGATAGGGGTGAAGGACTTCTTCCAAAGTTTTACCAAACATTTACCCTAAGGTTTAGGTAAGGTAAGGTAAGGTAAGGTAAGGTTAGGTTAGGTTAGGTTAGGTTAGGTTAGGTTCAGGTTAGGTTAGGTAAGGTAAGGTAGCCACGGGTGCGCCTCCGAAAGAAAAGCAATGCAGGTCACAAGAAGAGGAAGAGGGAGGCATTTTGTAAACAAGGAAACTTATTCTTCCTCCCACCTATAATGTTCATATCTCCGAAACTATTGATTTGCGACGGAAAGCTCAAGGAGAAAATGTCTCTTAGAATACAATAAGGTAAACAAAAACCATGCTCCTAATGGGGAGTTTTCAAAGCTAAGCCGCCAGATGTCTCTCGCGCATCTCACATCCGCTGCCCTTTGAGCGTGAATGATCTATCATTTACCGTAAACTCCCTGTATTTTTTCGGGACATATCAGAATTACCCTTCAATACAACAACTGAAACAGTTCTTAATAAAAAATGTAGTTTATCATTTTGTTTTCCAGCACTTGAAGAAAATATTGGCAAAACAGAATACTTGAAAACTCAATTTCTTAAAATCGTCATTTCATGGAAACACTGCACGTTCCAGCTGAATGAAGCTTCAGGAAGTATGTACTTGTATGTAAGCTTTCGCCGAGTACCTGTTTTGGATGTGTCTGTCTCTTTTGCGACGAACATTTAACCAAGAAATAGTGTGGCGTTCAGCATCTCCGAAGAAACCATCCCGATGTCGGGATCTGATATCAGTCACTTCTTATCCACGGCTGGGGGGAAGTCTTTTGTTCTTGTTTTAGGGCTGCGAGGATACCTTGGGGAACACTATGAGCCCTGGTGATGTCCTATGATGCTATTACAGGCGTGGTAGTTGACCTGTCTCCTCAGGAAGGCACAGGTGAGGCAGATAACGGCGGATGCATGCGTTCCTGCAGCCCGCTCTTTTTCAAGACAACAAGTAAACAAGACCCATGTATTATCTTCGATAGAGGACTGTTCGTTGAGGTGCCAATTACTTAAATTACTTCTTGGTTAAATGTTCGTCGTAAGAGAGACATATACACCCAAAACAGGTACTCAGTGAAAGCTTACATACAAGTACATACTTCCTGAAGCTTCATTCAGCTTGAACGTGCAGTGTTTCCATGAAATGACGATTTTAAGTAATTGAGTTTTCAAGTATTCTATGTTTTGCCAATATTTTCTTCAAGTGCTGAAAAACAAAATGATAAACTACATTTTTTATTAAGAACTGTTTCAGTTGTTGTATTGAAGGGTAATTCTGATATGTCCCGAAAAAGTACAGGAAATTTACGGTAAATGATAGATCATTCACGCTCAAAGGGCAGAGGATATGAGAGTGCGAGAAACAGGCTTGAGCGTGAGCTTATTAGAAAACTCCCCATTGTGTAGAGAAGTTTGGTGCCATCGTAAAAATTTTCCATTTTTATTTTCCGGAAACCTGTTAAAAAGTGGTTTTTTTCCACCAAATCCTAGGGTCACTTTTTCATTGATAACAATGTATCTCCATCAGAAAAAGCTGTAAAACTTGGCCAGGAAATAATAGTCAGTGTCTCAGAAACCAGGGAAGTGACGGAATTGTACGAAAGCAACTGTGCCCCGCCCCGCAGGTTCTAACGGGAGGGGTTCCGACCCCTTCGACCCCCTGACGAGAATATTAACCTAACCGAAACTTAACCTAACCTCCTAAGGGATGGGGGTGGGTGGGAGGGAGGTCGGGGTGTGTCTATGCTATTATTAGACAACTCTTATAATTTCTTCAACATATATATATATGTTTTAAAGGTTACGCATGCAGAAATGGATTAATACTGCACATTATACTAAGCAAAAAATAATCTGTTAAGTGGTAACGGCGGTAGCGATCGACCGCGCAGTTCTCGTCCACTATAAGTCTATAACCCATTTAGCCCACATGAACGCGTCTTCATATGTCGCCGTTCTCTTCTAACAATCACCTCCTCCCTTTTCATCACCAGTAGCTACGTATATATATGCCCCTAAAGTTAAAACATTAACAACACAAATCTCCGCGCCTCTCGCTGTCATCGCTTCATCTTTGTTTGTTATTGTTCGGTGAAGCGGTTGGCTCAACCGTGTGCTAGTGTTTTGTCAGTGTTCGATGAACAGGTCCAACCAAATGCTTGTTTGGTTCGACGAAACAGTCCGACGAAACGCCTCGTGTGATACCCGCTTTACAGATGTAAACACGACACCCTTCCCTCTGCCGCTCTCCACAGCCACACGTCGCATCTCCCGGGTCTGCCGCTCCACCATTTTTTTTGCCGCTCCACCATCAGAAGCTATGCCAAAACCCTCAGAATTTATGCCAAAACCCTCAGAAGTTATGCCAAAACCCTTAGAATGTATTGCAAAACCTGTTCCATGATAAATAAATATATATCAAAGTATATACCTCGATCTACCAGGAAAAATAGCATATATACTTGTTATTCTTATATACAAAAACCATGAATACTGTTATGCCAAAACCCTCAGAAGTTATGCCAACACCCTCAGAATTTATTGCAAAACCTGTTCCATGATAAATAAACATATATAAAGGTATATACCTCGATCTACCAGGAAAAATAGCATATACGTAAACTTATAATAGCATAAAAAAAGTAATAACATGCGAGGGTTTTCGCACCATGTCCGAATCTTTGCCTCCAGAGACGCACGTCTTTCAAGGTCACACAAGCAGGAAGTGACGTCACGGTGACGTCACGTTACGTCATCATGGATAAAATTCTGAGGGTTTTGGCATAACTTCTGAGGGTTTTGGCATAACAATATTAATGTTTTTTGTATATAAGAATAACAAGTTTATATGCTATTTTTCCTGGTAGATCGAGGTATATACCATTATATATGTTTATTTATCATGAAGTAGGTTTTTCAATAAATTCTGAGGGTGTTGGCATTACTTCTGAGGGTGTTGGCATAAATTCTGAGGGTGTTGGCATAACTTCTGAGGGTGTTGGCATAACTTCTGAGGGTGTTGGCATAAATTCTGAGGGTTTTGGCATAAGAATATTCATGTTTTTTGTATATAAGAATAACAAGTTTATATGCTATTTTTCCTGGTAGATCGAGGTATATACTACTTTGATATATATTTATTTATCATGGAACAGGTTTTGCAATACATTCTAAGGGTTTTGGTATAACTTCTGAGGGTTTTGGTATAAATTCTGAAGGTTTTTGGTATAAATTCTGAGGGTTTTGGTATAACAATATTCTTGGTTTTTGTATATATAAGAATAACAAGTTTATGTGCTATTTTTCCTAGTAGATCGAGGTATATACTTTGATATATGTTTATTTATCATGAAGCAGGTTTTGCAATGAATTCTGAGGGTTGCATTGTCCTCGCCAGATGGCGCTCAGAAAGGTTTTTGATTGGGCCAAAGGTTTTTGATTACTTTATGCCAAAACCTGGGGTTTTGGCATATTTCGGTGGACCGGGAGAGTATTAGTCAAAAAGGAGTACAGTACTAAACTGCAGATTTACCGGCTGTGCTCCCCCAGTAAAGTTAGGTTAAGGCGGCGTCACACTAGCACTTTTTCCGTCTAGTTTTTTCTGCAACTTTCTCATAACTAACAATTTTCTGACTGCAAGCCGTCACACACACACAATCGTTCGCCTGCACTACCAGTCAGCTGTTGCATGTAAACAAACAAGGCTCCGACGCCAGGGCAAGCTATTGCTGGTATACACTTAATTATGTGTATTATTTATCAGTAGTAGACCTAATATCGACCTAGATAAGACCTAGAATATCAAGGCCTTCTAGGTGTTCAAGTCTCTGTGGTCCCAGAGACAAGCTAGAGGGTGGCCACGCTTATGCATTCAACGAGAAATTCTTCTGAGCTACCTACGTGTCCACAGCATTTCGTCTATAATCTTAAGTTGAAGTCTTGAAGAGTGAGAAACAAATTTTGAGTGTGTCTCGAAAAAGAAACACAACGAGCTTGACAGACGACCTACAAAGCGATAATAAGCAGAAAAGGTCACAAGAAGAAGAACAACAACAATCGAGTCATGCGAAACTGTTGGCTGTTATATAGAACCGGCTTTTAAATGTATCTACATGTACAATAGTCACGTGAATATTTTTAATACTTTCAAATGTATTGAATTATAATTTGCAAAAAATTACTGATTTATATCGAATATCTTTAAAGTAATCACTATGGATTTTGATTTGACTAAGAAAGTTGACTTCAACTTTCCATATCAAGACGATCACGATCGACTGACTCAGACTGACTGATTCAGACGGACTAACTAGTCAGAGCGAGAAAAAACTAGTCAGAGCGAGAAAAAACCAACGGAGATAGTCTAACTAGACGGAAAAAGTGCTAGTGTGACGCCGCCTTTACGTAGCCAATGTCCAGGTTAGGTTAGCAAACTAGCGGGGGGCTGGAGGGGCGCAAACCCCCAATTAAGTTAGGAAAATATTGGTCAATAGGAAGTATTGTATTCCACTGCAGTTTTACCTATTCAATCCTTCAAGGCTTTCCCAGAATATTTCTATGTCGCAGGAATACTAGAGAAATCATGCATAAACATAATAGACAAACAAATACTGCACCAAATTTCTAGTTGTAAAATGTCTGCGCCATGATGTAAGAAGTAAACAAACACTGGAAAAGTGAGGCCCACAGCTCGAAAGCCTTTGGCCCACTGTTTGCTTCTGAAATGAATGAAGCCGTGGGTATGGGTGCAGCAGTGCGGCACAAGGGCGTAGCTAGAGGGGGGGCCAATGGGGCCATGGCCCCCCCCAATTCAACACATCTACTGTAGGAGTGTATGGTATAATTTCATCAATTTTACTATATTGAATATCATGCAAAGAACCAATAAATGACCCCCCATAGGGCTCAATATGCCCCCAATTAAGTCATATCTTCAAAAATATTCTCTGGGGGGCTTACAGCGCCTCCCAAACCCCCAGCTGATTAAGGCACCCACCCCTCAACCACCATTGGGAGGTGGCCCCCCCCAATTATTTTTCCTGGCTACGCCCTTGGTGCGGCAGTTGTACGTTACCTGGGTGTCCGGCAGGTAATACTCGTGTAGGTGGAAGGTAATGTTGTAGCGATTTTAAATAAAGTCCCCCCCTTCAGTCTCCATGTTTCCGGTTCTTCCCAGTGCGGTCTATACGGGAAAATCAGAGTAGCACGGGGACATTCATTTAAATCTTAATCTGTTATGAATTTATCAGGTTTTGCATTGTTATCAGCATCATTAATATAAATTTCTGTACAACTAAAATCAGCAGAAACCCCCCAAGGAGTCCTTGGGTAACTCGATGTCTTGGGAGGGTTTTGCATAACCCCTTTGGGAATACAATTATTAGGAGAAATGAAATTTGTATATATACCCCAGAATTTGTGAAATAAAAAGACGTACCACACCCTGTGCCCCCGGGCAGGGGACCAAGTGGACGTAGGGACCCCCGTCACCCGTCCCCCACGCGCCCTCCCGTACCCTGACGGGATCCCCCTCATGGCGGGTGATCCCCGCTTTGTATTTCTTTGTTCCCCCGCATATGCTTTCTGACAACTTGTTTTGGGTGTGTGTCCTGTAGTTAGTTGACAAAAAACCCTTTACAAATAAAAAAATGAAAAAAAAATAACCTAAAAGGGCCCAAAGATTATACTTCTTCCAAAAAACCAAAGCATGAACACTCCCCCTTATTACAAATGGTGACCCGGAGGTAGAAGGGTTTTTCTAGGGGTTTAAAAAACGGGTATGCCATCTCGGCATAGAAAAAAATTTTTCTATCCCTTTGCTGGAAAAAAGAGCCCCCCTTCCTAGTCGTGGGACCCTGCGTTTTCGGAAGCATTCGTCCATTCTCCCGTCTTACCCCTAGCCTCCAAGTTCACTGGTGTTTGCTAGGTGTAAGCGGGATGGGGAAAATTTACACGTTTACGTGTAGCCCCACCTATACAGGTTTCCCCCCCCAACCCGGACCTTTCGGGCCCTTCCTCAGGGCTTTTTTGCCCTCAGACCCCTTACTGCGTCCTCAGGGGCCCTATGCGCATTCAGCGCGGCCACCCCCAGCCAGGCCCCTACGCGTCCTCAGCGGCCTATGCCACCCCCGCGCGGCCCACTACCCCCCAGGGCCTCACGGTCCTCAGGGCCTTATGGCATTTAGCGGGGGCCCGCCCCCGAGGCCTCAGCGGCTTATCGCTTTGGCGGGCCGCTGCCTTTCCCCCAGAGGTCACCGCGCCCTCAGGGGCCTTATGCGTTTTTTACGGGGCCCCGCTTTATAGCCCTCAGTCCCTATGGACTCAGCGCAGAATTTCACCCTTGACCCCCCCTTGCCCTAGCACAACCCAGCGCATTCTGCGCCCCCCACAGTGTAACGTGATTCACTTAGGGCCGCCACTCGCCGCCCATGGATTCCCAAAAGCCCTGTGGATTACCAACCCTCAACCCCACAGTGAACGTTTTTATTACGCCGCCACTCGCCGCCTATGGTTTACCCCCCACCCTGTGGTTTACTCACCGCCCTGTGGTTACTATCCCCCCCTGGGGTTTACTCATCCCCAGGTACTTGGAAACCCGTGTTCGCCCCTTTGAACAAGGGGGACACCGTCCAGTCCACACCTGCGCTTTTCACTCAATTCCCCATGCCTGACGACGAAAACCCTACCCACTGCAGCAGCAGTGAATGAAGGCCCCTTTTCTCCATTTAACCGCCCATTGGTCCTGCCCTGGATGCGGATTCAAAGCACCAAAATCACAAAAAGCCACCCAGTCACCCACGCCGCTAGTTCCTCCCTCTCGCGTTTCCACAAGTCTCGAGTAATTTCAAAAGCTTCCACCCTCCCCCACCCCCCTATGAAGATTGAAGATGCTAACTCTCAAAACTTCAGCCCTTCTATTGCCACCCGCCTTAAAGAGCTGTGCTCCAAGGATGAGTGGGTGCGAGAAGCTACAGACTACTGCATCGCATAAAGAGTACTGGAGAAAAAATAACACTTTCGATCCCGATGTCAAACTGCTTTTTAAAAGTCTCCCCTCCTGCAAACCCAGAACGTACTTTTCTGCGAAGGACACCCTAGACCCCGATGCCATCGCTAAGTTAGCAGACGACTTTGTGGAAAACCATCCCTACACCACAGGTTTCTACAGTGTCCTCAGTTCGCCCCAGGACACACTCAGCCGTCGCCCAAAAGTGGATCACAGCTCACGACTGAGGTCACCTCCCTCAAGCAGAGCCAGATGAAGTACCTCTCCAACGGGCAGACCCAGGTACGCCAACGCCCCCGCTCCTCCACCCCTCAAACCCCCAGCCCCGTCCCCGCCGAGAACCCCGGGACTTGCTGGTACCACCAATTTTGGGAAACAGACCTCGAAGGGGGACGCCCCATGCTCATAAAAGGGCGTAAAAAACCAAAAAGGCGAGTATTAGTGCAGCGCGCTGCTTTTAATCCTCATCGCGCTCCCCCTAAGACAAGCACCCAACAAAATTTTCCTGTTTGACCCCCGGCCCCTGTGTTCATCCCGCGCCCGCCAATCTAAAAAACCCCCTCCAATTTGCATCTTTTCGCCCAAAACGGGACCAAAAAAACCTTTTACACACGGCGCACTTGAAACTCAATTCCACCTACGACGTTTTTTCGAAGGACTTCTAGTCGGGAACGTTTCCAAGAAAATCCTCGGAGAGATTTCCCTGGGGCACTCAACCTTTTGGTGGACGTCAAGGGTCAAAAGTTGGTTGACCCCCCACCTCCACCCCTCCACAGCACGACCGGGCCCCAGGACACGCATGCCTCCTCTGTCACCCAAAAGGACCACCATTTCGCGACCTTCTTAGATTTTTCCCCTACGTTGACCAACCTTCTCACCCAGCTTCCCCGACAAACCCCATGCACGCATCACATCGGGGCCCAAGGCCCTCCAGTACACCCCAAAGGCCCTCGTTAGGCCTAAAACGTACCGGCAAGCCAAGGGAGTTCGAGTCTCTGATGCGACAAGGGTATTGTCGACCCAGCAGCGCAATGGTCACAGCCCTCCACGTGCCCCCCCAAGAAGAACGGCGACATACGGCCCTGCGGAGACTACCGGCCCCAATTTCCACACCAAAGGGAAGAACCCGGTCCCAAAACATCCAGGTTTTCTCGCCCCCCAAATCACGGCTCCAAACATTTTCTCAGCATTTGACCTTGTCAAGGGCCCTTCACCAGATCCAGCCACCCCGATGACATCCCCAAGCTGCCATCATCACCCTTTCGGCCCGTTTGAGTAGTCAGGATGCCCTTTTGGTCTCATGAAAGCGGCCCAGACCTTCCAACGTTCATTGACGAGGTTTTCGAGGTTTTCCTTTCCCGTTTCGCATACATCGACGACTTTCTCATCGCGAGCCCAGATGAAGCCTCACACCCCCGCACCCCCAAACCCAAATCCCCACCCCCCGCAAGACTAGGCATAAGATCAACGCGGACAAGTCTGAGTTCGGCGTCACCTCTTCACCTTTCCCCGGCCACACGAACTCCAGGGTTCGCTCCACCCACACGAAGGTGAAGCCATTTTGGGAGTTCCCCAAGCCATCCACCCCGCGTAAAATCAAAAAATTCCTGGGCATGACAATTTCTACAACCCTTTCTCCCCCGCTGCTCTCTCCTCCTTTAGCCACTCCACGCCCTATCAGACCCCGTAAGAGGGGGGCGATCGTCACCTGATCTGGAATCCCGGGTGCTGAGTGCTTTTTTCGCAGCTAAGAAGGCCCTCAGTGCACAGCCATGTTGTCTTTCCCCTTTCCCCGGGGGAGACTTCCCTCGTAACGGACGCCTCCCACACTGGGACCCGGGGCCATCCCCCCAACAACTGTCGACCCCCCCCCGGGGCCTGGAAGCCCATTGCCTTTTTTTTCACGAAGCCAACACGGCCGAAACCAAGTACAGCGCCCTTCGATCGAGAAATTCTCCTTTTCTTCAAGGCCGTCAAGCGTTTTTGCTACTTATTTAAGGCCGTCACTTTCCCTGTATAAAAACCCACCCACAAGCCCTTTACTACTACTTTTTTAAAAACAAGGGTTTACACCCCACGGCAGTTTCGCACATGGATTACATCTCTCAATTCACGACCGACATCAGGTACATCAAAGGTGCAGACAACGCCCCCGCAGAGCCCTCTCCCCAAACATCACGCCGTGACTTCCTTTTTCTTGAATACGCCGCCCTAGCTGCTGATATCCCACGACGGAATTGAACAAATACTGACAACCCCCGCTCAAAATGAAGCAATCACGCTCCCAGGTACCCAAAGGGCGTCCTTACGCTACTTCCTACAGACACGTCCGTCCCACCTGCCACAACGTCACCGCTACCAGGCTTTTCGTCAGTCCCCGATCTACCCCGGCATCCCAGTACACAGATTGAGGAGTCCCGTTTGTTTGGGAGGCATCAAAGAGACGTCAGACATTGGGGACCCACCTGCCCCAGCTGCAAGCTCCAGGTGATCGGCACACCCACTTCCACCCCCCCCCCTTTCCCCCCGTCACGGAGGTTGACCATCCACATGACCTGGTCGGGCCCTGCCCCCCTTTTGCCGGTCATCGCTCACCCCCTGCGTGGATCGTTTTCAAGTTGCCCGAAACCACCCCCATCGTGACATCACAAGGACACGTTGCCCCCGCCTTTATCACTACCGGGTCTCCAGGTTCGGTTTTCCCCCTCGCCTCACCCCAGACCTGGCGGCAGTTGAGGCCAAAAAATATGGAACAGGTCATGACCCTGCTCGGGATCCCCCGCAAGGACTTCCGCTACACCCACAGGCCAACGGCATGGGCGA
This sequence comes from Chionoecetes opilio, assembly GCA_016584305.1. Taxonomy (NCBI): domain Eukaryota; kingdom Metazoa; phylum Arthropoda; class Malacostraca; order Decapoda; family Majidae; genus Chionoecetes; species Chionoecetes opilio. Next base: position 15,392 of record JACEEZ010019881.1, on the reverse strand, counting down.
AAGTTTCAAACGCCAGTTAAAGCCTCCCTCAGGCTTCCGCCCAACGAGAGATTTGGCCCCTGGCTTCCCCCTCGTTTCCTCGGATCGATCATCCCTGAAGGAGGACCTGCACCATCCTGGGTGAGCTGGTTTACGGCACCAGCTTAGACTCCCAGGTGAATCCTGGTGAAAACACCGACCCGCACCTGCATGTCCACGACTTCGCCTCTCGCCCCAAAAGCCCCTATGGGAAGCCCTTTAGCCAGGCAGCCTCGTTCTTCCCCCAAAAAAGACCTTTGGAGCCAGGACCCCGACACCCCCACCCACGTTTTGTACGGAGATGCCCTTCGCCCGGCCCCTAACGGCCCCACCAAGGCCCCTACCCCGTCCGAGAAGGACCAGGGGGAAAAGTCACCATTGACAAAACGGTCTCAGGACGCAGGGGCCCTCGGGCCGCGTCAAACCAGCATACCCGTTGGCCCCAGAGCAAGCCCAATCGTACCATACATCACCTAACCAGGGAAACCCGCCCACAAAAGCTCACAAGCACTCTCCGCTCAAAGTTGTTCCTCCTCCGCGCAATAGGGGGGGGGGTACTGAGCGACTTAAAAGGGCACCCTTTCAGTCTCCATGTTTCCGGTTTTCTGCCCGGCGGTCTATAAGAGAATCAGAGTAGCCGGGGATATTTATTTTAAATCCAATCATTGTTATGATATTTATCAGGTTTGCATTGTTATCAGCTTTTCATTTATATATCAATTTTGTACAACGTAAAATCAGCGTACACACCAAGGAGTATCCTTTGGGGAACTGCATGTTTGGCGGGGGGGGTTTTATAACCCTTGGAATACAATTATTTAGGAGAAATGAAATTTTTATATAACTCCAGAATTTGTGAAAAAAAAAATAACCCCAAAAAATGGCCAAATGATTAAATTCATTCCAGTTAAACCAAAATATGAAACTCCACCTTAGTTAAAAGTTGGTTTGGGCGCGGTGAAGTGCGCCAGGGAAGGTGAAGGGGTATTCCAGCCCCGTACAGCAGGGCTCAGGAAAAACCAGGTTTGTCTGCGGGTTTTTTTATTTTTTTTTACAGAAGTTACATTGGTGTGGCCCTTTTAAAGGCCCCCATCCACGGACGATTGGTGTACGATTGACCCACGACCCGATCCCAGGATTTCCTACCACCACTAAAGATCCCACCCGCACCTCAGGGCCAATTTTAGTTGGGATAGAAAAGGTGGAGAGGGTTCCCATGATGGGCTAGCAACGAGGATCGAATCCTTTTGAGGAATTGATCCACCAATGAGGGGTAAACATCTCCCCGCTCGCACCAAATTTTATAGGCCAGTTTTTTTTAATATATTTCCGGAAACCCCTTTCATATTTTTTTTTTTTTTTTACTGTTTCAACATTAGTCTCACTGTTTGTCACTGTCCCGTCCTTTAGTTCTCTACCAATACTTAAAGCTGATTTTTCTTATTTAAACCATTTACTTTTGCTTTTTATTTCCCACAAACATTCAGTTTCTATATAATTGGATGAATTCTGTCCAAAAATGCTTGTCATCAATTAAACAATTCATCTTGGTAATCCTCTCGCGACGCTGTCAGTGGCGAAACTGACGGTTGGCCTCACGACCAGCACACTCACGGTGCGATCCGGTCTGAACCGGATGATCTGTCGGATCTAAAAACCAAACACTGCTTGGTCGCATCCGACCAGCTGTCAGTCGGTCGGACAGACCAAAATCACCGCACTCACGATCCAATCTGGTTGGATCCAACCAGATCTGTCCGATGGTCGTACGACCAGATCGCACCGTGGATGGGGGCCTTAAGGGCCGCTAGCATTACAGTCCAGGGGGAAGATGCTGAGAAGTGCCATAGAGGTAAGGCGAAAAGAGAGCTTTACCGGTCTTCAGGCGCTTTTGTAACAGGCCCGGCTTAGGCACCGGCTCAAGGCTACGTACAGTCGAGATTTCAGGCGCTTTTGCCCTGCCATACACCTCTAAAGCCCAATGCGTGGGTGTGGTCCGAGAATCCTACTAGCCAATCACGCTGCCTGTCTGAGCGCTGTTTAGGCAGCTTCGACCAATCACAAGGCTTGAACACTTCAACACCAAAACAAGAATTTTAGTCCCTCCCTCCCTCACCTCTGCAATAAGGCAACGCTCGCCCCTGCGGCCCGCCGAAAACTGTTTGTCACAAGTATGACATTCATCACAGGTTTTGACCACTTATATATTTTTGCATTGGGACGTGCCACATACCATGATAATCGGAAAACTGTGGTGATTCCGAGACTGTGAGTGAAAATTTAATGCAAACAAAAGTACAGGAGTAAGGAAGAGTTTAATAAAAAAAGGTGAAAGAAAATAAATGTTTATACACGATCTCATTTTGCTCTCATTATCTTATTATAGGTATAGTTTACTGTAATTTTTATACAGTCATGATATGCACTAATGTCTCGTGAAGATGATGGTATGTTCAGTTGTCCTAAATATCATCTGGTAATATGATAATACCGTATAATAGTACAACATTTTAGTGCGGGTGGAGCACCCTTGGTGACACTTGTCTAGTCGCTTCGCCCTCCGCCCGCCCGCCCAACCAACACACAACACAACATTTTTATCGCCAGCATATAAGCTTATAAAAACACCCTATAGTGCCGCGTTTAGTCTTTCACGATCAATTCATACACACCTTGCAACACTATTATTACGTAAACACCAATTGTTACGATGTAGGAACTGAAATAAGGCTATATTTGCCTTATAAACAGAAGATGAATGTCTGTCAAAGGCCAACAGTAGCTCACTAAGTCAGGGTCTGACCATGCCTTAGTTTCAGCGCCTTTAGCGGTGCCACTAAGGCAGCAATCTCGACTGAGCATGGCGGTGGGAGGGCGTTTCGCCTTACCACAGGCGCCCTAGCTCGCTCTCAGCATCTGGCCCCAGGCCAAATAGTGTTTCAGCGCCATCAGGTCACGATAAACAGGCCTGGTTACCGCCCAGACTCTTCACATCACCAACACTTGGCAGGGCGGCTGGGAGCCGCGACACACGTGATGGTGCCAGGCCGTGGCTGCATCTGTGGTATAACCGTATAACGAGGCGTCCACTAGGATAATGCGTCTACATTCCAATCTGCGCATGCGCCAGAGGACTGTGCTCTCGTGTCGAGCGAGACCATATAGCAGCGCGCTAGATGTACGATAATTCCTTTTCATTTCATCCATCCTGCCGCGTGGAGAGGTAAGAGCTTCCCAGGTCGTGCCTCACCCCATGGCCGGAGTCGCATTTGACTCGAGCACCTTATCTCACCCCCCCCCGCCTTTCCTTACTTATTTATCACAAAGTATACTGCTTTATAAGCTATTAACCAGGACGTGTGCGGTACTGTGGTTGCTGGAGGAGACAGGAGAGAAGAGATTGCCGTATAAAGGCCCTGTCACGCGATGCCTTTTTTCACCCAGGGCGGTGATCAGGCGAGGGGTGGGTACACGGAGAGACATATGAGGCGCCCGACGCCGCGCGTGTCTTGTCAAAACCCCGGGGATATTCGGGGGAAAAGTTTACTTTCCAGAGTAATTTCCCCCTTACCAAAAACGTTTATCAACATAAAAGATACACTGTTATCTTCAAAAATGTTTGTTCTTTATTCCATTCGTGCCCGGTATGGGTATGTCAAAAAAAATGAGAGCGGTAACTCTTACAGTTTGTATTTATTTTACACTTTGTTACCCTCTATCTCACTTAATTATTGACGGAGTGTTCATTTTATCTGGGCATATAATTGACATTATCCACTATATATGTGCAAATAATGAGCTCTGAGTGGGCCTTAGTTTGGAAAATAGAAAAAAAAAAAAAATCTTTTTTTGCCTTTTTATGCTCGTCCCATTTACTCACCAAGAAGGATAGAGACTTAAGTTACGGTATACTTTTAGAAAGTCATGGTATCTACCTCAAAATTTAAACGTTTGAGGAATTCAATGAAAAATATGCTCTCTATAATTGTTCAAAAATGAGCTTAAAAGAACTTTTTTGAAGAAAGTTAAAGTTATACCTCTCTCTGTCTCTGTCTCTGTCCTCTGTCTCGTTTTGTCTCTGTCTCTGTCTGTCTCTGTCTCTGTCTCTGTCTCTGTCTCGTCTCGTTTGTCTCTGTCTCTGTCTCTGTCTCTGTCTGTCTTGTCTCTGTCTCTGTCTCTGTCTCTGTCTCTGTCTCTGTCTGTCTCTGTCTCTGTCTCTGTCTCTGTCTTGTCTCTGTCTCTGTCTCTGTCTCGTCTCTGTCTCTGTCTCTGTCTCTGTCTCGTCTCTGTCTCTGTCTCTGTCTCTGTCTCTGTCTCTGTCTCTGTCTCTGTCTCTGTCTTGTCTCGTCTCTGTCTCTGTCTCTGTCCGTCTTGTCTCTGTCTCTCTCACACACACACACACACACAACACACACACCTCGGGACACTCTGTGAAGCACCGGCGCCCCGTTGTAGCTGCAACCTTCGGCGTGAGCAAACTCCAGCCCTTCCACCGCCTCCTCCCTCGCCCCGCGCCGCTGCAGCTCGTAAGTCACGTTAACACCGCCCCGCCACTGCTGCCCGGGTGAGGCATGGAGGGCGGTGAGGGCGTGTGGGCGGGGCGGGTGGTGCGGGTGGGCGGGAAGGGTGGTGAGTGTGAGGTTCTTCGGGTACTCCACGCCCTCGAACCTCACGTAGGGTTGGATGTCCTCGCACACCACCTTCTCCAGCTCGTCCGGCAGTCCATCCTGCGGCGGGAGTTGTGCGTCGTATTCCAGGACAGAGGCGCATAACGTGACCTGAGGGAGAGAGGGAGCAAAACACTGACTGAAAGACCGAGGGAGCAAAACACTGACTGACAGACCGAGGGAGCAAAACACTGACTCAAAGACCGAGGGAGCAAAACACTGACTCAAAGACCGAGGGAGCAAAACACTGACTCAAATACCGAGGGAGCAAAACACTGACTGACAGACCGAGGGAGCAAAACACTGACTGAAAGACCAAGGGAGCAAAACACTGACTCAAAGATCGAGGGAGCAAAACACTGCCTCAAAGACCGAGGGAGCAAAACACTGACTCAAAGACCGAGGGAGCAAAACACTGACTCAAAAACCGAGGGAGCAAAACACTGACTCAAAGCCCGAGGGAGCAAAACACTGACTCAAAGACCGAGGGAGCAAAACACCGACTGAAAGACCGAGGGAGCAAAACACTGACTGAAAGACCGAGGGAGCAAAACACTGACTGAAAGACCGAGGGAGCAAAACACTGACTCGAAGACCGAGGGAGCAAAACACTGACTCAAAGACCAAGGGAGCAAAACACTGACTCAAAGACCGAGGGAGCAAAACACTGACTCAAAGACCGAGGGAACAAAACACTGACTCAAAGACCGAGGGAGCAAAACTCTGACTCAAAGACCGAGGGAGCAAAACACTGACTCAAAGACCGAGGGAGCAAAACACTGACTCAAAGACCAAGGGAGCAAAACACTGACTCAAAGACCGAGGGAGCAAAACACTGACTCAAAGACCGAGGGAGCAAAACACTGACTGAAAGACCATAGGAGCAAAACACTGACTCAAAGACCGAGGGAGCAAAACACTGACTCAAAGACCAAGGGAGCAAAACACTGACTCAAAGACCGAGGGAGCAAAACACTGACTCAAAGACCGAGGGAGCAAAACACTGACTGAAAGACCGAGGGAGCAAAACACTGACTGAAAGACCGAGGGAACAAAACACTGACTGACAGACCGAGGGAGTAAAACACTGACTGAAAGACCGGGGAGCAAAACACTGACTGAAGACCGAGGGAGCAAAATACTGACTGACAGACCGAGGGAGCAAAGCACTGACTGAAAGACCGAGGGAGCAAACACTGACTGAAACACCAAGGGAGCAAAACGTTTTACTGACTGACAGACCGAGGGAGCAAAATACTGACTGACAGACCGCGGGAGCAAAACACTGACTGAAAGACCGAGGGAGCAAAACACTGACTGAAAGACCGAGGGAGCAAAACACTGACAGAAAGACCGAGGTGACAAAACACTGACTGACAGACCAAGGGAGCAAAACACTGACTGAAAGACCGAGGGAGCAAAACACTGACTGAAAGACCGAGGGAGCAAAACACTGACTGAAAGACCGAGGGAGCAAAACACTGACTGAAGACCGAGGGAGCAAAACACTGACTCAAAGACCGAGGGAGCAAAACACTGACTGACAGACCGAGGGAGCAAAACACTGACTGACAGACCGAGGGAGCAAAACACTGACTGACAGACCGAGGGAGCAAAACACTGACTCAAAGACCGAGGGAGCAAAACACTGACTGAAAGACCGAGGGAGCAAAACACTGACTGAAAGACCGAGGGAGCAAAACACTGACTGAAACACCAAGGGAGCAAAACGTTTTACTGACTGACAGACTGAGGGAGCAAAATACTGACTGACAGACCGCGGGAGCAAAACACTGACTGAAAGACCGAGGGAGCAAAACACTGACTGAAAAACCGAGGGAGCAAAACACTGACTGAAAGACCGAGGTGACAAAACACTGACTGACAGACCAAGGGAGCAAAACACTGACTGAAAGACCGAGGGAGCAAAACACTGACTGAAAGACCGAGGGAGCAAAACACTGACTGAAAGACCGAGGGAGCAAAACACTGACTGAAGACCGAGGGAGCAAAACACTGACTCAAATACCGAGGGAGCAAAACACTGACTGACAGACCGAGGGAGCAAAACACTGACTGACAGACCGAGGGAGCAAAACACTGACTGAAAGACCGAGGGAGCAAAACACTGACTGAAAGACCGAGGGAGCAAAACACTGACTGAAAGACCGAGGGAACAAAACACTGACTGACAGACTGAGGGAGCAAAACACTGACTGAAAGACCGAGGGAGCAAAACACTGACTGAAGACCGAGGGAGCAAAACACTGACTGACAGACCAAGGGAGAAAAACACTGACTGAAAGACCGAGGGAGCAAAACACTGACTGAAAGACCGAGGGAGCAAAACACTGACTGAAAGACCGAGGGAGCAAAACACTGACTGAAAGACCGAGGGAGCAAAACACTGACTGAAAGACCGAGGGAGCAAAACACTGACTGAAGACCGAGGGAGCAAAACACTGACTGACAGACCGAGGGAGAAAAACACTGACTGAAAGACCGAGGGAGCAAAACACTGACTGAAAGACCGAGGGAGCAAAACACTGACTGACAGACCGAGGGAGCAAAACACTGACTGAAAGACCGAGGGAGCAAAACACTGACTGACAGACCGAGGGAGCAAAACACTGACTGACAGACCGAGGGAGCAAAACACTGACTCAAAGACCGAGGGAGCAAAACACTGACTCAAATACCGAGGTAACAAAACACTGACTGACAGACCGAGGGAGCAAAACACTGACTGAAAGACCAAGGGAGCAAAACACTGACTCAAAGATCGAGGGAGCAAAACACTGACTCAAAGACCGAGGGAGCAAAACACTGACTCAAAGACCGAGGGAGCAAAACACTGACTCAAAGACCGAGGGAGCGAAACACTGACTCAAAGACCGAGGGAGCAAAACACTGACTCAAAAACCGAGGGAGCAAAACACTGACTCAAAGCCCGAGGGAGCAAAACACTGACTCAAAGACCGTGGGAGCAAAACACTGACTCAAAGACCGCGGGAGCAAAACACTGACTGAAAGACCGAGGGAGCAAAACACTGAATGAAATTCCGAGGGAGCAAAACACTGACTCAAAGACCGAGGGAGCAAAACACTGACTCAAAGACCAAGGGAGCAAAACACTGACTCAAAGACCGAGGGAGCAAAACACTGACTCAAAGACCGAGGGAACAAAACACTGACTCAAAGACCGAGGGAGCAAAACACTGACTCAAAGACCGAGGGAGCAAAACACTGACTCAAAGACCGAGGGAGCAAAACACTGACTGAAAGACCATGGGAGCAAAACACTGACTCAAAGACCGAGGGAGCAAAACACTGACTCAAAGACCAAGGGAGCAAAACACTGACTCAAAGACCGAGGGAGCAAAACACTGACTCAAAGACCGAGGGAGCAAAACACTGACTGAAAGACCGAGGGAGCAAAACACTGACTGACAGACCGAGGGAGCAAATGTAGTGGTCAAAATGATCATCTACACCGTTGTCACCATTATGTAGTGCCCACCTTGGGAGTGTACTCTACAGTCCTGGTTACTCCGCTGCCACCACCCACATTAAGTGGGAAAAATATATGAATGAACAAAAATAAAAGATTTAAGAAAATATGTAAGTACTGGTTGGAAACTGAATGACAACGCGTTAATATATTTCTAATTATAATATATTTAACTCTTTACTGTCTCACTTGGTAATTATTATACATTCACAAGTTATCTTAATATTAAGTCTTCCTTCCCTCCTAGCGATACGCACGCGAAATGCTTAATCGTTATCCTAATATAGTTTACTATCTTTGGTAACTTCGGTTTGCACTGTCACCACATTAACGATACGCACATATAATGCTCAAGTCGTCATCCTAATCTAGTTTACTATCTCTGGTAACTTCAGTCGCACTGTTACCACTTTAACGATACGCATGCGTAATGCTCAAGTCGTCATCCTAATATAATGTATACGTAGTCTATCCCACTTCCAACTGTTTCCCTCTCACTTATTTTTCTATTTCCTTCTTTCTCCTTGTCCTCACACGGCTGGCTGTGACATGTTGTAGTTGCCCCCTCTGCTAATTTGTGAGCGCTTGGCCCCATGGTCCGCCAACAGCATCCTACCTTGGGACCCTAAGTAATACACTTTATTAGTCCTGGTCAACAAAAGGAATCACCAGTAAGTCATGTCTACATCTCTAGTTAACAAACATTTCATAACATACCTTTACCAAGGGCGAGAATATCACCTCCCCACAGGCGACTTAACTCAATGAACGTCGAGCTGCTTCTAAAATTATCCTAACCTAGAATCCCCGTTCTCACCTCGTTTTGCTACGTGTCCTAATTACTACTGGCTTAAAAATAAGCCTAACCAGTGATTCAGGAATGAGGCGTGGAGGAAAATTCCTCGTTAGCTTATGATACTTATGTGTTATTTCATCTCTTCTCCTATTAATGTAATTTCTCGCGGTTACATAGCTTCTTCCCCCCAAAAAAAATTTCCTTATGCCTCAGTCCTTCATCAAGCATCCTACCGGATATCAAACTAAAATATAAAATAAAAATTATCATATACATCACACATATTTTCATATAAATTTTCTTAGGATCTTCTATCACTTACAAACAAATATTCTCATCCTGCATTTTCCAATTCTTCCAACAAATTTACAAAAAAATGAGATAGTATGTATTCTTAACTTATCACTTCCCTCACCAAGAGTAGATTTGACCAGTGGGGGAATACGTATTTAATGTAATGCTTTCACTCCCTTGAAATGAGAACCTTCTCACTTCCTCTCTTATTTGTCAAGGCCGAAGCCCTATAGAGTCGCAACTGGACTCGTCCCTCTAGTCTGCAATGGTTATTTTCTTATTCCCCACTAATCCTGGGCGTAGGTGCGTAGGGAGAAATCACGACCGGATTTACTCCATACCCTCAATACTTGGGATAAGGCTCACCTCCTTTGCGAGGCATACGTACTCCTGCGTCTATCACCCAACCAGCGAAGCTCAGAGCCAAGCACATCCTTGGGTCTAACGACAACTCAGCGGGTTTAGTGTTCAGGGCAATCTGTGTGCACCCTCTAAAGCAAGAAATTTTAACCTTTACATTTTTTCTAGGGGACCTTCATCTCTCTCTCCTTCTCTCTCTCACGAGAGAAAGTGGTGAAAGTTAATCTCTTTCTCACGAGAGATTAACACTTCTGTCATTATAATAAGCACGTATCTCTTCACTGGCCTCCTCTCTCAAGATGGTGTTAGTGTACAAATTCCTCCTCCATTACTACCACTCTAAAGCAAATTATCTAAGGTGGCCATTACTGCCACGACAACCCGTAAAGTTGCTTACTTGTAGGGCGTCTAGTTCTAAATGAGCTGTTACCTCTATCCTAATGTTAATCTAAACGTAAGGTACGGTAATCTAACCTTACCGCACCTTTTACATGACATCCTGCCCTACATTAGTGTTAAGTGTGGAATACAAGCCCCAACACTTATTTACGCATTTTTATGTCCTAATTACGGTGGGTGACCCGGCCCTCCTAACGCCTGCACTGCCGCCCATGCCTGATAGTTGTGTCCTATTACATTTACTAGCTTCTCATATATAAAACCCCTGCTCGTCCTACCGAAATGCACCCCGTCATACGCTAAGCCGTGTGCATAGGGTTTGGCGTTAAAGCTTAATTTCCTATACTGCGTTAGTTCTTTATTTAATTTATTGTTTATTGCCCTGCTTATTTTATCATAATTTTCTTGTTCTACTCTCCTAGCGTAATGGTCTGTTATGATCCTATGTTCTATCATACAAATCCTTATCTCACATCGGCACGTTGCCTGCAATGTTTCTACTACTTTCCTAATATTTTCCACTATTGCTTCCACCTTACTGTTGCCTTTAATATCATTACTGCCTAACCATAGGATGACTAACTCAAATTCTTTCTGTAATACTCCGTTGAGTCTGTCATCTACAAGGAAGGTTCTAGCCTTGCCTCCCGGCGCTCTGTAAACTTCTACTGTTACGTTAGGTTCATCCACCTCATCAGTCTGAGGGATCTGGCTATGTCCTACTAACGCTACTCTATACATGGATATGACATTGTGTACTGGCACTTGGCAAAAATAATTAACTAACAAGGAGTTAGTTGGCTCGTGGGTAAGCGGAAACCATCGAATGGATCCAAACCGCTGTCACCATTATGTAGTGGTCAAAATGTTCATCTACACCGTTGTCACCATTATGTAGTGCCCACCTTGGGAGTGAACTCTACAGTCCTGGTTACTCCGCTGCCACCACCCACATCAAGTGGGAAAAATATATGAATGAACAAAAATAAAAGATTTAAGAAAATATGTAAGTACTGGTTGGAAACTGAATGACAACGCGTTAATATATTTCTAATTATAATATATTTAACTCTTTACTGTCTCACTTGGTAATTATTATACATTCACAAGTTATCTTAATATTAAGTCTTCCTTCCCTCCTAGCGATACGCACGCGAAATGCTTAAGTCGTTATCCTAATATAGTTTACTATCTTTGGTAACTTCGGTTGCACTGTCACCACATTAACGATACGCACATGTAATGCTCAAGTCGTCATCCTAATCTAGTTTACTATCTCTGGTAACTTCAGTCGCACTGTTACCACTTTAACGATACGCATGCGTAATGCTCAAGTCGTCATCCTAATATAATGTATACGTAGTCTATCCCACTTCCAACTGTTTCCCTCTCACTTATTTTTCTATTTCCTTCTTTCTCCTTGTCCTCACACGGCTGGCTGTGACATGTTGTAGTTGCCCCCTCTGCTAATTTGTGAGCGCTTGGCCCCATGGTCCGCCAACAGCATCCTACCTTGGGACCCTAAGTAATACACTTTTTTAGTCCTGGTCAACAAAAGGAAAATCACCAGTAAGTCATGTCTACATCTCTAGTTAACAAACATTTCAAAAACATACCTTACCATGGGCGAAAATATCACCTCCCCACAGGCGACTTAACTCAAGGGAACGTCGAGCTGCTTCTAAAATTATCCTAACCTAGATCCCCTTTTCTCACCTCGTTTCGCTACGTGTCTATTACTACTTGGCTTAAAATATAAGCCTAACCAGTGATTCAGGATGAGGCGTTGGGGGAAAATTCCTCGTTAGCTTATTGATACTTATGTGTTATTTCATCTCTTCCCCTATTAATGTAATTTTTTCGCGTTACACAAAGCACTGACTGAAAGACCGAGGGAGCAAACACTGACTGAAACACCAAGGGAGCAAACGTTTTAAACTGACTGACAGACCGAGGGAGCAAAACACTGACTGACAGACCGGGGGAGCAAAACACTGATGAAAGACCGAGGGAGCAAACACTGATGAAAGACCGAGGGAGCAAAACACTGACTGCAAGACCGAGGTAACAAACCTGACTGACAGACCGAGGAGCAAACCCACTGACTGAAAGACCGAGGAGAAAACACTGACTGAAGACCGAGGGAGCAAAACACTGACTGACAGCCCAGGGGAGCAAAACACTGACTGAAAGACCGAGGAGCAAAACACTGACTGAAAGACCGGAGCAAAAACAACTGACTGAAAGACCGAGGGAGCAAAACACGATGACTAAAGACCGAGGGAGCAAAACACTGACCAAATACCGAGGACAAAACACTGACTGACAGACCGAGGAGGCAAAACACTCGACTGAAACACCGAGGGAGCATAACATGACTGACAGACCGAGGGAGCAAAACACTGACTGCAGACCGCGGAGCAAACACTGACTGATAGACCGAGTGGAGCAAAACACTGACTGAAAGACCGAAGGAGCAAAACGCTGACTGAAAGACCGAGGTAACAAAACACTGACTGACACGACCGAGGGAGCAAAACACTGACTGAAAGACCGAGGAACAAACACTGACTGAAGACCGAGGAGCAAAAACACTGACTAAACAGACCAAGGAGCAAAACACTGACTGAAAGGACCGAGGAGCAAAACACTGACTGAAAAACCGTGGGAGCAAAACACTGACTGAAAGACCGAGGAGCAAAACACTGACTGAAGACCGAGGGAGCAAAACACTGACTCAAATACCGGAGGGAGCAAAACACTGACTGACAAGACGAGGGAGCAAAAACACTGGACTGAAGACCGAGGGAGCAAAACACTGACTGAAGACCGAGGGAGCAAAACACTGACTGAAAGACCGAGGGATCAAAACATGACTGAAAGACCGAGGGAGCAAAACACTGACTGAAAACCTAGGGAACAAAACACTGACTGACAGACTGAGGGAGCAAAAAACTGACTGAAGACCGAGGGAGCAAAACACTGACTGAAGACCGCGGAGCAAACAGACTGACAGACCAGGTAGAAAAACACTGACTGAAAGACCGAGGGAGCAAAAACACTGACTGAAAGACCGTGGGAGCCAAAACACTGACTGAAAGACCGAGGGAGCAAAACACTGACTGAAGACCGAGGGGCATAAAACACTGACTGAAAGACCGGGGGAGCAAAACACTGACTGAAGACCGAGGGAGCAAAACACTGACTGACAAACCGAGGGAGAAAAACACTGACTGACAGACCGAGGGAGAAAACACTGACTGACAGACCGAGGGACAAAACACTGACTGAAAGACCGAGGGAGCAAAACACACTGACGAAAGACCGAGGGAGCAAAACACTGACTGAAAGACCGAGGAGGCAAAACACTGACTGACAGACCGAGGGAGCAAAACACTGACTGACAGACCGAGGGAGCAAAACACGACTCAAAGACCGAGGGAGCAAAACAACTGACTGAAAGACCGAGGGAGCAAAACACTGACTCAAAGACCGAGGAGCAAAACACTGACTGACGACAGACGGGGGAGCAAAACACTGACTGAAGACCGAGGGAGCAAAACTGACTGAAATACCAAGGGAGCAAACCTGACTCAAAGATCAAGGGAGCAAAACGCTGACTCAAAGACGAGGAGGCAAAACACTGACTCAAAGACGGGAGGGAGCAAAACACTGGACTCAAAGACCGAGGGAGCAAAATACTGACTCAAAGAAACGAGGAGGAGCAAAACACTGCATCAAAAACCGAGGGAGCAAAACACTGACTCAAAGCCCGAGGGAGCAAAACACTGACTCAAAGACCGTGGGAGCAAAACACTGGACTCAAAGACCGCGGGAGCAAAACACTGACTGAAAGACGAGGGAGAAAAAACACTGATGAAAGACCGAGGGAGCAAAACACTGACTCAAAAGACCGAGGGAGCAAAAACACTGACTCAAAGACCAAGGGAGCAAAACACTGACTCAAAGACCGAGGGAGCAAAACACTGACTCAAAGACCGAGGGAGCAAAACACTGACTGAAAGACCGAGGGAGCAAAACCCTGACTGAAAGACCGCGGTAACAAAATCACTGACTGAAAACTGACCGAGGGAGTAAACACGGGACTGAAAGACCGAGGGAGCAAAACACTGACTGAAGACCGAGGAGCAAAAACACTGACTGAAGACAGGGAGCAAAAAACACTGACTGAAAGACCGAGGGAGCAAAACACTGACTGAAAGACCGAGGGAGCAAAAACACTGACTGAAAGACCGAGGGAGCAAAACACTGGACTGAACCGAGGGAGCAAAACACTGACTCAAATCCGATCGAGCAAAACACTGACTGAAAGACCGAGGGAGCAAAACACTGACTAAAGACCAGGGAGCAAAACACGACTGACAGACCGGGGAGAAAACACTGACTGAAAGACCGGGGGAAACAAACACTGACAAAAAACCCAAGGGAGCAAAACATGACTAAAGACCAAGGGAGCAAAACCTGACTAAAACCGGGGGAGCAAAAAACTGACTCAAAGACCAAGGGAAAAACGACTAAAGACCGAGGAAGCAAACACTGACGAGCCGGGGGGAAAAAACACTGACTAAAAACCCGGGGAAAAAACACTGACAAAAAACCAGGGAGCAAAAACGGCAAAAAGACAGGGAGCAAAAACGGGGCTAACCGGGGAAAAAAAAAAACCCTTGAAGACGAGGGAAAAAAACCTGAACCCCCGAGGAAAGCAAAACACCTAAAAACCGGGGGGAAAAAACTGACTAAAGACCAGGGGCAAACCCACTGACTAAAACCGAGGAGCAAAAAATGATAAAGAGGGGGAAAAACCTGACGGGAACCGGGGAGCAAAACCTGACAAAAACCCGGGAAAAAACAACGCCCGGGGACAAAGGGAAAAACCGGAAAAAACCCAACAAAAACGATGAAAGAGGGAAAATACGGGGGGGAGAAAAACACTGACTGAAGACCGGGGGACAAAACCTGACTGAAAGACCGAGGGACCCAAAAAAAAAAACCGGGGAGCAAAACACTCCTGAAAGGGGGGGAAAAAAACACTGACTAAACCGAGGGAGCAAAACCCTGAAAGCCGGGGGAGCAAAAAATTGGCCCCGGGGGAAAAACCCACTGACGACGGGAAAAAAAAACTGAAAGACCGAGGGAAAAAACACTATAGAGGGAACAAAACACTGACAAAAGGGGGAGCAAAACAAAGAAGGGGGGAAAAAACACTGACTAAACCGGGGGAAAAACTGACTGAAAGACCGAGGGACAAACAGACAAAAAAAAGGGGGAAAAACCTGACTGAAGACCGGGGGAAAAAACACTGACTAAAACCGAGGGACAAAAACCT
>JACEEZ010019880.1:101790-122774 GCA_016584305.1 Chionoecetes opilio | reverse complement strand
CCAATTACAGTTAAATAATGTTCCAGTATCAGGCAACAGGTACCTTAATGTACCAAGTTAATTTTGTAACAACCACCCATTTCCATATAAAGAATACTAATAACATTAATAGGGAAAATACAGATTGGTGAAAGACTAATGAACTTCCTATCCACCACTCATTGTCAAATATTCACCCATATTGTCACTCATAGTAAAAGATACTTGCATTAACAGTACTTGCACTTAACAAAGAAAGCACTGCTCTGCATGTGTCAAAACTGAAAATGTATTGCTTTCAAGCTTGATGTTTCACTTCAATAATTTAATATTACCTAGTTTTCTATTTTCTATTAAATTGTGCTTTCCTGCTACTGTGGAACATTTTTACAGAAATGTGGATTACTAATAATGCAGTACAAAGGAAAAGTTAGCTATTTCCTTCACTAATTTATGTTTTTAGATATTCTATACCTTTTTGAGCATGCTATGTAGTGGAGCCAATGTCAACATTTTGCTTTTTTATTCTATGTAGTGAATGAAACTATAAATCAAAATATACAACTTACCTCATTTATGCAGTGATTAATGTTAGGTCCTATGGTTGATACACCCTCTAATGCATCCAGCTGCTGGGTACTACAGGGGCCATGGGTGTGTGCTGGACCTCATAGATCTGGAAGATGTACAAAGACAAAAAAAGTCATTCTAATTAATCATACTATGCAACGATTCGTCACCAATACTACAAGAACAGGATAATTTCTATGAATACATTAGATGATGGTGCAATTGATGCAAATAAAAAAAAAGTTATGGTACCCTAATTACAAAAAATGATAAGCAAAATCATGTATATTGGACTAAATATAATAAAAACTTCAAAATCATATTCCTTACTGATTTCATTGATGCCTCACACAATAATTTTATTTAGATTATTGTGGGGGAGACAATACTTGAGTTACAACAATCAAAGCAGGGGATTACCTCACAGTGAGATTTGCCACCAATTTCTTGAAACACTTAGATGTTGATCCTAAGTCAGACATGAGAAGAAAAGAATATATTTTAACAATTTCATATATAAATTGTTGAAAATGTGATCACCTGAGATAACACACAAAATATGAATCATTGATCGATCAAGTCATTCTCATGGAAAACTAAATTCGGGATATATTGTGACAGGTCATAATGTTAATTTTTTTTTAAACCTGCATCATTTATAAGGTTAAGCAAGCTTCCACAGCTGTCTGTCACTTGTTAAGTAATTAGCCTCAGTATGCTCATTTCATTGCTGTTTGTCAGATGTTACTGATCTCACATAACATCCATTCCATAATGTCCCATATCATTGTCAATTATGTTTTGTAATGCTCTTCTGGTCTCTCTAGTTGTCTTTTTTTCCCCCTCATTTGGGTATCATCACACCTTGAAACATTTCCCTATAATTTCCATTAATTCTTTCTGTTGATGTTAATGTACTTTTTCAGCAGTCTTATTCATATTTTCAAATATATTTACATATATCAAAGTGATCCACTATTGTGTAAGCTAAAGCAATATTGAATAAGGCATCTCTGATATTGTTACCGGATGAGGTACAAAAGGCAATCATGTACCACTCTTAGATTACTCCTTATTTGTCATGTCTATTTCTAGTACACCTGAAGATCATTCACGAGAAGCATGTATATTCACCACAAGAAGTCACTGCCAAACAGTTAAAGTTCTGGCTCATGGAAGGATCCTATACTACTATGTCAAAAGTGCATCGTACTTATTGTTTATGTGGGTGACAGGTGAAATCTAAACGACTGCCTAAGAAGTGCCCTGCTAATATTGTACTGCTCGTTAACACTCCAATAAGGGGGAAACAGAGCATTGAAGAGTACATCCCCATAATTTGTGCAGTATGTAAATATCTCATGGTAAGGCATCTTGATATAACACTATAGTTTACCAAGCTAAACATGACAAAGAGTACACTACCCTGTTGGATAGCCTCTCCCTGTGGAATGAGATGGGAGGGAGCAGTACCACCCCTGACTCTGAGGGAGCCTGGCATGAAGGGCTGGATGAACAAGGAAGATCACCCAACCCAAGTCAGTGTGGAGCCTTGTGG
Organism: Chionoecetes opilio; assembly: GCA_016584305.1. Classification (NCBI taxonomy): domain Eukaryota; kingdom Metazoa; phylum Arthropoda; class Malacostraca; order Decapoda; family Majidae; genus Chionoecetes; species Chionoecetes opilio. The sequence goes on along the minus strand of JACEEZ010019880.1, from coordinate 120,667 downwards.
ATGTTATGCCCCACTCCTTAATGATTAGCCTTGCTGAGGTCAAATAAGGTGTTCACTACATGTGCCTTCACTGAAAAGATTAAACTAATGGTGGCCTCTAATAATTGTACCCAAGAATGTTTGTAATGGAGTGGCAGAATAAAAGTAGTAATAACACTTCCATCCTCTAATGAGTGAGATCTTAATCTGTGGAGCAGAAAGCCAGCTTTTCTAAGTGTATATGCTGAGTTTGTGTATAAAGAGGGAAAAATATCCTTTTGAAATGTAAACTACACCATAAATGCATCAGCTTTCATCCCCTAATGACAGCTTGCAATGTTTGACAGTTATGTGTCACATCAAATCTTTAACTTTTCTACTTCGGAATCTCATTTCATGTTTTTAGTCTGTCTAATAATCTACCATCTACTTCAAATGTTCACACAAAATTATCCCAGTCATCTTCAGTCTTTCCCAACTTGGTCAAATCACAACAGTCTGCTCTAACCACTTGATGAATGCTCTACACCCTAAGAATGCTTCTCAATATCTTGTTTGTCAGGTAGTCTTTCACAGTAGCAGTACATTATGTATGAGTGGAATGGTTTAAATCTATTATTTTTCTTTTCTTTTTTTATTCAGAATAACTGCTTTTAATATTTGCTACTTCCTTGCTAATTCTGAGCATATATCAGTCTAGTATGATCCAAAATATTTAAACTCGATCATACTGGCAATACATGATACAGTCTAACATACTGTTAAACTGTTAGCCAAAGTTAATTTCAGATTTCAGTTCAATTTTTAGCAACACATCTTGTTTTTATCCACTATGAAACACATGGTAGATCACAATACTCATGCAAGAACAATAAAGGAAAGATTGAACATACTGTAACAGTACTATAGAAGTATGACTACTGTATTACATAAAACCAGTTACTCATCCCCTATAGTCCCTTTGCTTTAAAGTTGCTTCTCTATTCTTTTCAAGCCAAGTTTTTCATCATGTTATAAACTCACCTCACTATATATACTGTTTTCAGCATGCTCCAGGATCTGGCTCATCATATTTGATAGGTTAGGTTTCACTACCACACAAAGATTGTATTTCTCACACAAGACTCATAAATGCAGTCTACCTTTCATGTACAGCAGAATGTCTCTCATGAAAGGAGGACCATGAGCTCCACATGTGAGAAGTGGAATGCTTTATGGTGGAATAACATGTCATTTTTGTTTTCATGCATTATCTTATTATCATCAAAAGTGTTTAAATGGTGTAGTGGTAAGTGCATGCAGGCAATAAATAAAAGAACTGGTGTTGAAGTCCCTGGCTGGGCAAAGTTCGTGGCTTATCTCCTGTTGCACTGCAGCCCTTGTTCACCAGGGTGGCAGTTCAGGCCTTACACCAGGTAAAGGTAAAGATGGAGGCATACGCTAAGCAGCGCGTGGCCTCGGTGCTCATCTCCAGCGAATTAGCCCTTGAGCCTGTGGTGAGTTACAACCCACTACACCGGACACAGGGCTAGTGTGACATCCGGGTTACCACAGTTACCTTCCCCAGGTTTCCTCAGTTACCCATTTATCTTCCAACCCCGAAAAGAAGGATGAAAAGCCTGGTTGGGCTGGCCACCAACTGCCCGGCTGGGATTAGAACCAGGACCCGAGATTCGTAGCTAGGCGCGCTAGCCACACCTCGAAGGCGACTTTCCGTCTACAGCCAGTCAGTCAGTCAGTCAGTCAGTCCGCAAACCCCAAAGTCTGCAACTGCGGAAGTGTAATTTCGTTTGGAGTTTGTAAAAATGTTATACATACATACATTTTGGGTTTGCAGGAATTACAGTAAACCCTTGCCTTTACAAAAACCATTGGAGGGAAGGGGGCGACGTTATATCTGATAGTCCGTTAAATCCGAGGGATCTGAACTTTTCGCATATAACATACTTTGTTCGTTATACGAGGGGAAAGTTTGCTATTTCCGACCATTTCCGTGTTCATATAATGAACTTTGTTTGTTACATTAGATGAAAGTTAATATATATTTACATGCAGCCATCACAAATACTACACACATACAGGGAAATTAAAACAATACGTGGTGAGGCATGGGAGGACATGAGTGGAGGTGGTTACAATGGGGCGGACAAAGCTAGATTGATCAGTGCGCAGCCACGCACCGCTGGGTCGGCTTTGTTTTCACTGCCACCGACCGACTTGCGTGTACGTACATGTTTGGCTGGCTCACCACCGAATCAAACTCCGCATTTACCAAACTTATTCCGTTAATCCCCGCATATATCACACGGGCAGAAAAAAGGTTTCAAAATCCGAATTGTGTTATACAGAGGTCCGTAAAATCGAGGGTTTACTGTACTAATCGAGGGTTCTGCAAACACAGACCTGTCGGCAAACTTAGTCTAGAAGCCTAGATCTGGGTGGGATCTTTGATAAGGCATAGACAGACACGGGTGGCTGATTGACATGGTAATGGTGTAAAATTTGCAGATGTACATTTGCTAAAGTAAAGTTTCGCTTATGCAGGACATAAGTGGGTTTTTTTTTTTTTTTTTTTTTTTTTTTTTTTTACATTTGTGCCTATATATCGCCTGTAGGCAGTGACTTCTAAGGCTTCGGATGGTAGGCTCTGGAGGTTCACTCGAGGGCTGTGATGGTTTTGCCCTCGCCCGTGGTGGCGCCAGCAGGATATTTATAGTGACGCCTGTGATTAGAGCCTCATGCCGCCCCCCTCTGTCCTCCAATGCACTCGCAATCGAAGGTAGAAATTAATGGGCAGGGCATGTGGGTGTTCTTAGGCCACTCAACGGTGCAGAAGGATTCGAGAATGGTTTCATCCGGCGAGCAAGGAGGCGGGAGGACCTCATAACTGGAGTGTCACCTTGTCGGCCTCAGCAGTCTGCTTCCGGAAGAGCTAGATGGTTTTCTGGAGGTTGCCTGACAGTCTACCGGTGGCGTCCTTCCTCTCGACAGCAGACCGATGCAAACATCAATGCTCGTTGCTCTGTCCCCCAGTGACGGAGCACGTTGAACTCTTTAGCTGAAAGAAGCGATTAAGTGCTGAGTTGCCAAATAGCATCTGCCGGCCATGCAGATGCTGTCTGTGCGGCAGAAATATTTATTAATTTTTTTGGTGAGGTTTCGCGGGCCGGGTTGCAATGTGAATACCAAACAGGCTGCCGGGCCGGACGCTAGGCCATCTTGAGCCGGAGTTTGCTCGTTTCGGCCCTCAGCTGAAAACTGGGGTTGCCTTATCAAAAAGAGCATCCGAAGCGTAAAATGCAAGCCACAAATTTGAATGATGAACGCCAAAAGTAGGAAGCATATCATCGACCGTCTAATCTGTATTCCTTAGTCAGTAATTTGTTGCATAATTATCTGTATTGATTTCAGTTTCTCAATACGTATATTAATAGACAATGTTGTAGCAAATCTAATACATTGTATTAAATGCTAAGAAATATAAAAGGAAAATTTAACCAAGTATTTTTCACTAATGCATGGTAAAAGATTAGATGAATAACCCCATCATTAAAAGAATCCAAGAATTATATATAAAAAAATATTTTTTGGGTTTAGATGATCTCCCTTACTTTTGGGCACAATTAAAACCACTTGGGAAATAAATTATAGTCTGCGTTTTACAGCCTTGTCGGTAAATATTTGGTGTACGACATATTCATTCTGTATTTTCAAGAAAAACATTTTTTAGATAGATTTTTTTTGTTTTGAAGAAAATGTAAATTTTTTAGCAAAAACACTTTTTATACTTTATTTATTGATTTATTTTTTAAGGTGGGGGATGGGGCTCACTCAAAAAAACTCCCCGGTGAAAAAAAATTTGATTTAAATTTAAAACTCAAAACTTTTCAAAAAAATGGTTTTTTAAAAAACCTCGTATAACAGTTACAATGGGGCCCCCCAAAATAAACTACGTCACGGTTTTTTACTCGGTGCATTTTGGGGATAAGGGGGTCGCCGCGGGGGGCCTACAAAGGGGGAAAATACGGCGTGGAAAATTTTGAGTTTTTTGCGCCAAATTATATTCCAGGTGCTATAACTGTTCTGTTTCGTGACACACTATAGAGAAGACCTGAGGTAAGGGGGATGTGCAGAGGTTCTAAAACCAAAAAAAAAAGTCATAACAAGCCCCGTCAAAAGGGAAACAGCTGGTAGGTCTAATTGTCCCTATCTTGCTTCCTTTTCTTAAATAGACCTGCTGTGACTGTTTTCCTGGGTTTAGAAGCCCGCACATCAACCCCACCTCAGGGCTTCTCTATGTTGTCACGAGCACGGAAATATACACTTGGATATCAATTTCGCCCAAAAATACTCAAAATTTTTCATCGTCTAGTCTTCTCTTTGGTTGTCAATTTGGTTAGAAGTATTAAAAAAACCTAATAATTGATTCCTTTTGTTGTCTTTTCTCATAATAATTTGGGTATTATTCTTGTTTGCCCCTACTCCCCCTCTCCCCCAAACAACTTGGGGACCTGGGGAATGCGGGATTTTTGGCGGGTACAAAAATGCGTCGCAACCCTAGTTTTGAGTTAGGGGGGTTGTAAAAATTGCCTAATCTAGGGAAATTCATCGGATTTTTTTCTGAGCCAGAGAAAAGTGTAACCTGACGATCCTCACAGAATTGACCCCAAGTGTCGAGAACACCCCCAACCCCCCCCTAGGAGGGTTTGATTACATTTTGGGTTTGGTTTAAAGGGAGGGTTTTTTTTGGGTTGGTTAAGGAGGGTTATTTTGGTTAGGTTATATTTGGTTAGGGTTTCATTTGGTTAGGGTTTGGTTTGGTTAGTTTGGTTTTGGGTTTGATTGGTTAGGTTTTGATTTTGGGTTTGGTTAACTTAGGTTATATTTGGTTGGTTTGGTTTTTTGGGAGGCAAATTTCTTAGATATAAGGTATTACCCCAGATCTAGGGAATTTTCCCCCCCCTACCAAATCTTAAAAATTTTTTTTTTTTTTTTTTTCCGCCATAATTTGTTTCCCCCCCGAAAACCCCGCTTCCCACAGGGCTCCAAAATTTTTTGGTAAAAATTGGGGGGGGGGAGAGTATGGGCAAACCTTTTAAATTTTTTATTGGGGTTTTAAAATTTAATGTGGGGTTTTCGGGTGGGGAAAAAATTATGGTCGGAAACAATAATTTAAGAGTTGTGTAGGGTGGTAAAATTTCCTGGATCTGGGTAATTACCTTAATCTAGAAAATTTGCCTAACCAAAATTAACCTAACCTAAACCCAAAAATAACCAAGCTAACCCAACAAATCTAATCAAACCTAACCTAACCAAAACAACCTGCCCTAAAACCCAACCAAAACTCCCCAACCTTTGGGGGGGGGTTGGGGGTGTTCTCACACTTCGGGCACATTTTGTGAATCGTCTGGGTTTACATGTCTCGGACTCAGAAAATCCAAGAATTTTTCCCTAGTCTAGGCAATTTTTTAAAACCCCTAACTCAAAAAATATGTGGTTGCGACGCAATTTGTACCCCAGCCAAAAAGCCCGCATTCCCCCGCCCCCCCCCCATTCCCCCACAGGTCCCCAAGCTTTTTTTTGGGGGGAGGGGAAGATGGGCAAACGTGCACTAGAATAATACCCGGGGAATTTTACCCCATTACCAAATTAATTTTTGTGTTTTCCCACCCCATAATTTTTCCCCCCCGAAAAACCCCCATTCCCACAGGTCCCCCAAAAATTTTTTGGGGAAGTGGGAAGTATGGCAAACACTAGAATTTTCCAAATTCCCCGATCTAGGGGGAATTAACCCTTTTACTAGAGAAATTTGCTAACCAAAATAAAAACCTAACCTAACTAACCTACCAAAAATAACCTAACTAACCAACCAAATATAACCCAAAAATAACCTAACCAAATCAACCTAAACCCAAACCCAACCTAACCTCTACGGGGGGTTTTGGGGGGTTCTCGACACTTCGGTCATCATTCTGGAGGGTCGTAGGTTCACACTTTTTTGGATCATTTAAAAACCAAAATTTTCCCCAGATCTAGGCAATTTTTTTCAACACCCCTAACTCGAAAAAAATGTGGTTGCGACGCTTTTTGTACCCCAGCCAAAATCCCGCATTCCCCCCGGTCCCCGACTTGTTTTTTGGGGGGGGGGAGTAGGGCAAACACTAGAAATACCCTACTTATTATGAGGAAAAAAAAAAAAAAAGAATCAATTAATAAAGTATTTTAAAATCATAAACCCGAAATGTATACAACCCCACAAAAAGGGAAACTACGACGATAAAAAAAACGAGTTTTTTTTGGGCGAAATTGATATTCCAGGGCTATATTTCCGTGCCGCGACAAAACAGAGAAGACCTGAGGTAGGTTGAAAAGTGCAAAGGGTTTAAACCAGGGAAAAAGTCACGCAGAGTCTCATTAAAAGTAAGCAAGTGGTAGGGGCCGTTCGTACCCACCCGTTGCTTCCTTTTGACGAGGCCTGTTTTTTTTGGTTTGAAGCCTCGCACATCAGCCATTACCTAGTCTTCTCTATAGTGTTGTCAGCGAGAAAAAGAGCAGTAAAATACCCCTGGAATATCAAATTTCGCGCAAAATAACCGAAAATTTTCCATCGCCGTAGTTTTCCCCTTTGAGGTCCCCCCGCGGGGGACCCCGCCTTTTCCCCACAAAGCACCATGTAACAAACCCTGACGTAGTTTGGGGAGGTCCGGACCCACCCCTAAAAACGTCACGGTTTGGTTTTCATCGGTGCATTGTGGGGGGTAAGGGGGGGTCGCCGCGGGGACCTCGAAGGGAAAAATACGGCGATGGAAATTTAGAGTTTTTTTCCGAAAGATATTCCGGTGCTATATTCCCGTGTCTGTTCTCGCTGACAAATATAGAGAAACCTGAGGTAATGGCTGAGTGCGAGGCTTCTAAACCAAGAAAACAGAGTAAACAAGCCTCGTCAAAAGGTAGCAGCTGGGAGGGAGTAAGTGTCCCTACTATTTTTCTTACTTCTTAATGGGCTCTGCTGTGACTGTTTTTTCCCGGGTTTTAGCCCCTGCACATCAACCCTCACCCAGGTCTTTCTATTTTGTCACGGCACGAAATGCACTTGGAATATCAAATTTCGCCCAAAACTACTCGAAATTTTTTCATCGTCGTATCTTCTCTTTGTAGGGGGGACAATTTATGGTTATGAAGTATTAAAATCCCTTAAAAATTGAGTTCCTTTTTTGTCTTTTTCTAATAAGTAGGGTATTATTCTAGTGTTTGCCCATACCCCCTCTCCCAAAACAACTTGGGGACCTGGGGGGAAAGCGGGATTTTTTGGGTGGGGTACAAAATATGCGTCGCAACCCCAAGGGTTTTTTAGTTTGGGGTTTGTAAAAATTGCCTAGATAGGGGAAAAATTTATCGGATTTCTTCTGAGTCCCGGGGGTGTGAAACCCGACGATCCTCCAGAAAATGACCGAAATGTCGGAACACCCCCCAACCCCCCCCCCCAGGGGGTTTGATTAATTTGGTTAGGTTAAGGTAGGGTTTTTATTTTGGTTGGGTTTAAAGGGAGGTTTTTTTGGTTAGGTTATATTTTGGGTTTGGTTCATTGTTGGTTTGGGTTTTGGTTAGATTTTGGTTTGGTTAGATTTGGTTAGGTTAGATTTGGTTGGTTAATTAGGTTTATTTTGGGTTTGGTTTGGTTAATTTTGGTTTGGCAAATTTCTTAGATTAAGGAATTACCCAGTCTAGGGAAAATTTTTCCCCCATACACAACTTTAATAAAGTGTTTTTCCCCGCATAATTTTTTTCCCCACCCAAAACCCCGCATTTCCCACAGGTCTCCAAACTTGTTTGGGAAACTTGGGGGGAAATGGGAGGTATGGGCAAAACATAATTTTATATGTGGGGTTTAATATTTAAGGGGGGTTTTTTGGGGGGGAAAAAATTATGCTCGGAAAAACATAAATTTTAAAGTTGTGTAGGGGGGTAAATTTCCTGGATCTGGGTAATTCCTTTTATCTAGAAAATTTGCCTAAACCAAAAATTTAAACCCAACCAACCCAAAAAATAAACCCAAGCTAACCTAAACCCAAAACTAATCAACCCCAACCAACCAAATCAACCTGCCCTAACCTAACCCAAAACTAAAACCCAAAACCCTTTAGCGGGGGTTGGGGGGTTCCGACACTTCGGTCATCATTCTGTGAGGATCTGGTTCAAGTCTCGGGGCTCAAAGAAATCCAAAGAATTTTTTCCTAGATCTAGGCAATTTTTACAACCCCCCTAACTCAAAACTATGTGGTTCGACGCATATTTTTTACCCCGCCAAAAAACCCGCATTCCCCCCCCCCCCCATTCCCCCCCGCAGGTCCCCAACTTTTTTGTGGGAGAGGGGGAAATATGGGCAAAAATGCACTAGAATAAAACCGGGAATTTTACCCCATATACACAAATCTTAAATTAGTGTTTCCACCGCATAATTTTTTCCCCCCCCGAAAACCCCCCATTCCCCAGGTCCCCAAACTTTTTGGGGGAAAGGGGGGGGAGTATGGGGAAAAACTAGAATTTTACCAAATTCCCCAGATCTAGGGGAAATTCCTTTTATCTAGAGAAAATTTTCCAAACCCAAAAATAAAATAAACCCAACCCAAAAACCCAACCTAACCCAAAAATACCTAAGCTAACCTAAACCCAAAAAAAAAAACCAAACCTAACCTAAACCAAATCTAACCAAAACCCAACCTAAACCTCCTACGGGGGGTTTGGGGGGGGGGCCGACATTCGGGCATCATTCTGTGAGGACGTCAGGTTCACACTTTCTGGACTCATAGAAATCCAATGAATTTTTTCCCTAATCAGGCAATTTTTTCAACCCCCCTAATCGAAAAATATGTGGTTGCGACGCATATTTTTTTCCCCCACCAAAAAACCCGCATTCCCCCCCGGTCCCCAAGCTTTTTTGTGGGAGAGGGGGGGGGTAGGGCAAACACTAATAATACCCCACTTATTATGGAAAGACAACAAAAGAACTCAAATTTAAAAAATTTTAAATTACATAACCCTGAATATGTATACAACCCACAAGAGAAACTACGCGATGAAAAAAAATTCGAGTTTTTTTGGGGGAAAAATTTATATTCCCGGTGCTATTTTCCGTGCTCGCTGACAACACAGAGAGACCGAGGGGATGGTTGATGTGCAGAGGCTTCTAAACCCGAAAAAAAGAAAAGCAGAGTTCCCATTAAAAGTAAAAAGTGGTAGGGACCGTTACGTACCCCCAGTTTCTTTCCTTTTGACGAGGGTTGTTTTTTGGTTTTGAAACCTCTGCACATCAGCCTTACCCCAGGTTTCTCTATAGTGTTGTCGCGAGAACAGAGCCAAATAATATAGCACCCGGAATATCAAAATTTCGCGCAAATAACTCGAATTCTTTCCCTCCCCTGTTTTCCCTTCGTAGTCCACCCCCCGGGGACCCCGCCCTTTTCCCCACAAGCCCGATGTAAAAACCTGACGTAGTTTTGGGGAGGGTCCATAGTACACAGCGTTGGGTTCGGGGTGGGGGCCAGTCACTGGCCCACTACCTGCCCCGCACTGGGCCCGCCGCTACCAGCTCTGCTCCGCCATGACTAAATCTAACCTAACCTTTTGTACCCGTAACTTCCTAACCTGACTCTACCTAACCTGTTTAAACCTAACCAAACCTTCTGTAACTTCCTAACCTGATTAGGTTAGTATTCCGCAGGAATTGGCGGGCTCCAGAGACCTTACAGCTTACTTTTTCTCAATTTTGTACTCAGTATATTGTGCAGTATTTATTCACTTGGGAATCCAAAAATATAACACTTATTTTTATAAATTAATACCTAAATTAGGTTAAGTTTACGTTAGGTTAGGGTAGGTTAGGTTAGATTTAGGTCATGTTTAGGTTTGGTTTAGGATCGGTTTGGGTTAGGTTTTTGTTCAGCTATTTAGGTTAAAAAAGCTAATCTGATGGTGCACGATTGCACAGCTTTCCCCGGCTGGTTGGCGGCCGCCAACTCCTGCGAAATATTTACCCCTGATTAAAACTAACCTAACCTTTTGTAACCTCCTAACTTGACTATTCGCTTTAAAAAAAAATTATAATTTGCCGACCCAGCTTAAACATGAAATACTCTGAATGACCATATCTACACAATGAAAAGGTAAGGATTTAATATCTGGAGGATGCACTAATACGAAGTAATACCGCCTTATCACCATTAAACCAAGGCACAGCTACTACACTTACAGACCACGCAGACCTAGCTACATCTGAAGGTAAATTTATGGTTTAGGTCATCCCGCGATTTCGAGGCCGAAACTTAGGCCTGTACCAAGAGTCATGATGAAGGTCGATCGACGATCGACGAACGACCGAGGAAGGGTACCATAAAAGGGATATTTTTCAGAACGAAGAGCAGCGACGACGGTCGAGGGTCGGCACGAAGACACGGGTACCCCCGTGTCTTCGTGCCGACCTCGTCGCTGCTCTTCATTCCGAAAAATATCCCTTTTATGGTACCCTTCCTCGGTCGTTCGTCCTTCGTCGCTCGACCTTCATCATGACTCTTGGTACGGGCCTCAGTTTTCCTGAATAGTTTTTATGTGCTTTGAATGAATTTGGCACTCGCTTTTGCCGGAAGTCCATTTTTTTATATAGGTGTAGGGGGTGCCTGCCCGACCCTCCCGGCCCCCCCGCAAACCTTGCTCCCTTCGCATTGCCATAGTTTTGATAATTTTCTTTTTTTCTTTATATCATCTGTAACTAAACCAAATCCCACCTCTGACCTAACATAATTTAATCAAATTTTAACCTAACAACCGTCCTGGTTGAAATAATGGTAGATTTTCGGTAGTAGCCTACATGTATCGCCAATATTATTTAATTGCGCCATGGAAAATGGATTTCAGAAGGCTCAAATGAGGAGTTCTACACGAGAGACAAAATTTTNAAAACCTGGCGACTTTTTGGCCAAGGAGTTTTTTTTTTTACAGCAAGGCCCCTTTTGGGGAATAAATGGCCGGCCAATTGTAAAAAATAGTGAATGACTTTGCGGCGGGAGTCAAGAAACTGTTTTCGCAAAATATTACCACAGATTAGAAAAAACAGAAAATTCTTCAAACTGGAATCAACCGTGACATTTGATAGTTTCAAGAAGCAAACTCTAAAAAAATGACTGTGAAGGCCCTTCAAAATAGAAAATAGTGTTTACTGCCATTTGAAAATTTTTTTAGAGTTTTGTCACAAAAATTTTTTTTGATGTCAAATGAAATATTTTGAAATTTATATGAAATTTTCAAAAAATTTTGCTTTTTTCTGGATATGATGTGTCTTTTTTTCTTGAATTTTTATTTGGTTTTTTTTTTTCAGAAAAATTTTAAAAAATGCTTAAATTTGAAAACCCAATTGTTGTTCTACCCAAATTTGAAACAAAATCTCAGGTGAAAAAAATCTGGCGGGGGCAAAATTAGGCGCTTTTCACTGTCGCGGGCTTAATATCTTGAGGTCCAATGGGGCAAAAGTTCTGACTTTTTTAGCTCAAAATGGTTGTGATTTTCGGTTTTTCCAGGTAAAAAAAGCAGGGGGAAACCTTGGGGGGGGTTAAAAATAAAATATTTTTTTCTGAACGGCTAATTATATTATATATAAAATTTATATATAATATATATATATATATATATTAATATAATAATAATAATATATAATTATTAATATATAATTTTGGCAGTTTTTACCTATAATATTTTATATAATTTTTTTAAAATAATATTCTATTTTTAATTATTTTAATTTGCAAAAGGGGGGGCCTGGCCGCATGCCCCCCCCCCCCCCTCGGACGCCCTGGTCATGAACCCTACGTACAGGCACCGTACATTTTTGTGAGGTATCGGGTCTGCGTTTTCGTGGGGAAATTTCCGATAGCGCAATAAACAAAATTTGGGGGCGCATGTGGCTCGTTATGGAATGTGTGAAGGGAGTTAAGACGCCTTAATCGGCGAGGGACGAGCGGCCCGTAAAAACCCCCACCGCGCACGTGCGGCGTCACCCCGGGGTTTGACCTGTGTGACATTGCTAGGGTGTGGCCAAACCACACACCCAAATTTTAACTTTTCGGGAAGCCTTTTCCAGCTATAGCAAATAACTTGTCTGACACCCCCCACGCGGCAGCCATGCTGACCCCCCGTGAACAAAAACTGTCAAGCAAAAAAGGGATTGAATGGGGTACAGATGGCCCAAAACCGCTTGTCAAAGGAAACGGGATTCCAAAAAATATAAGGGCCGGAAAAGCGTGACGGTCGGGCGGGTCGGCCGTTAGTGAGAAAAAAACCCCACCCTGAGGACTCGGACTCGCTCGTAATTAGTACATCACACTACAGTTTCATGGAACCCAAGTGATGCAAAATTCGTAAAATTTGGCCTGGGGACATTAGTGCAGTGGGGAGTATGGGGACTATATTTTTTCTACGGTACATAACACGCCTACAATTCACACTACCCTTTTACAAAAAAAGAATTTTAATGCTATTTTTTTAAAATAAGTTGAATTCTATCGAAAATATCCCATTCATTTCGTACGAATATTTTATATAGTGGGGGACCGCCGTAACAATTTTTCCGGTTGGAAAAAATTTGTCCCCTTTTTGGTGATTAGAAGACACTACAGCATGCCAAAAATCACGGGGGGCAAGCAAATTGACCTCCTTAAAAAATATTGCTTACTTGTCAACTTAGCACTATATCGCGAGTACTGTGAAAACAATAACTCGTACTTTTGATAAATGTCAGGTTCAAAATATGCACTCCTTATTGTAAAAATAGTTAAAACAAAATTTAAATTTCTGACTGCAGAAAGTGTTCAATAAGGGAAACTTTCGAAAATTTGAAAATATTTGACATTTAATATTTCGAAATGTGCGAAAACGGCTTTAATAAAAATATAATAAGTTGATTGTGGGAAATAAATGATATCCATGATATGACTTTCATATGAAAACTATGCTATTCGTGCTTAATATGAAAGATATCTTTGCAAAAATATCTAACATTTTGTTTATCTCTGTTTCAGACTGAGACTTGACTGAGACTGAGACTGAGAACTCCAGAGACCGAAAATGGCAAGTTCCGCATGTAGACCAACAGACTGGAAATCGTGCATCTTCTGCCAAACAAAAAGCAATGAAGACCTTATCAATCCTACATCACAAGGCTACGCTTCGATAGAAACTCATTTATTGTGTTTCCAAAGAGTAGGGTGCCTTCCATCTTCTCTGAACGTTGAAAACTTCGATGATGGTTCTGGAATCTCATCCACACTGTCAAAGCAAGGAGCAAAATGGCACAAAAACTGCAGAGCCAAGTATAATCAACGAATGTTGGACAGAGCAGAAAAGAGGAAACTTGAAGAGACTGGAAGTGAAAGCACAGTAGGGTCAGATAAGAGAGTCCGGCGTGAATGTGGACAAAGTTCTTCAAGAGAAAGTTGCGTGTTTGACTGCGGAAAAATTGGGGTGCATCTTTCAAAAGGTTCCACTTTTCAGTTGGATACACATATCCGAGAAGCTGCTCTGAAGGTCGGTGATACAAAGATTCTTGCAAAGCTAGCAGCAGGTGATGTGATTGCCATTGACTTGGTGTATCATAGAGAATGCCTCAGTGAGTTGTACAACAAAGCAAGAAGTGTGGAAAGAACACAGGCATCATGCGACTCAGACAGGGATGCACCACTCACAGGGATTGCATTTGCAGAGCTGGTCATGTATCTGGAAGATGAGCTTTCAAAAGACCCACATCTTGTCAAGCTCGCTGATGCGGGTCTCTCTGTACCAGAAACGTTTGAATGAATTGGGACATAGCAGAAAATGTCGGGAAAATTCAACAAGGCTGAAGGAGAAACTTTTGGCCCACATTCCTGGCCTCACTGCTCACAACAAGGGACGAGATGTTCTGCTAATCCTAGACACAGATGTTGGAGAAGCCCTGTCAAAAGCAATGGACAAAACCCAAACTACAGAGGCGCTCATCTTGGCGGAGGCTGCCAAGATAGTACGAGCCAACCTGTTCAGTGAATGCTACACCTTCGATGGAAATTTTGAGGAGAACTGTCAGGAGACAGCAGTGCCGGTACTTGTACTCTCATTTGTTGATATGATCCTTGAAGGGCCAGGCATTTTAAAACATGAAATCGGAAAGTGAACCCTGTAAGTCTGTCTATCGCTCAGATGCTGAAATACAATGCTGTGAAACGCACAAGAGCGGGAGATCCAACGAAGTACAGACATGATCTAGAGAAAGAAACTCCGTTTCCCCTGTACATGGGACTCCTGATTCACACACACACGCGCAAGAAAGGCCTCATAGACAAGTTCCACAATGCTGGAGTGTCAGTGTCCTCCAAGAGAATCAATCAACTCTCACATGAGCTGTCTAATGCTGTATGCGCACACTACAAGAAAGAAGGTGTGGTTGTTCCATCGGGGCTACACGGATCTGTTTTCACAACTGGGGCTGTTGATAACATAGACCACAACCCGCCATCATCCACTGCAAAGGGGTCATTTCATGGGACAGCAATATCTTTGTTCCAGCATCCAGACTCTGAAGGCCATGGGGAGGCGATGGAGCCTATTGACTTATCCGCTGGAAGACACCACAGCAGCATCTTCCTGATACTACACTCAGGTGCCACCCGTCACCACGCCTCCTAAGGACATCAAGGTTCCTGCTGCAACCACACCTCTGTCACCGGAGACCCATGAAGAAGGATCTGTGATCCAGCATGAGTTTGACTGGCTCCAGTACGTGCACTGCCACTGCAAAGATGCGCCAACAAAAGACCTCAACCTCAGTTGGGCGGCCTTCCACGCCAACAGCCACCAGCTTGTCAAACCAAAGTGCCCTGGTAGGCTTCTTCCATTATTTGAAGACCCTGCACATTCTCCAGCCATGATTCGCCATGCCATGGACGTCATCAAGAACGCTACCACGAACCTCAACCCTGGACAGATCCCAGTACTGACATGTGATCAGCCCCTCTTCAAAATTGCAAAGACCATTCAATGGACATGGCCTGAGAGTTACGGAGAAGACAAACTGGTCGTAGTCATGGAGGATTTCACATCGAGCAGGCAGCGTGGAGTGCAGTTGGGACTTGGCTGGAAGACAGTGGCTGGACTCAAGCAATCTCTGAAGCTAACATTGTGGGACCTGCTACCGCAAAAAACTTGCTGAACTGTGGAGACCTGAAGAAGACCAGGTATGCTCATGAGGTCACTGTTGCTGCCTTTTTTCTCCTTCAAGCTGAAGCCTACAAGCAGTACACTGAACAAGGAGACAACAGATTGTCTTTCATGGAGTGGAAGTCTGAGAAGCAAAAGGAGCATCCTCAGTTTCTGTACTGGTCGCTCGTGATGGAGTTTGAGCTGTCAGTTTTAACATTTGTGAGATCTCTCCGAAGCTCAGATTTCCTCCTGTACATGCAGTCCATTGAAGAACTGCTACCATGGTTCTTCCTGTTAGACCACTACCACTATGCACGCTGGCTGCCTGTCCATTTGAGGGACATGAAAGAACTCCCGACCAAAGCTCCAGAGGTTGCTCAGGCTTTGCTTCAGGGAAGTTCACCATCCAGAAGACTGACAAACCCTTCTCATCTATCGCTCTGGACCAGGCTCATGAGCAAATGAATGCAATGGTCAAAGGTGAGGGTGGCGCCATTGGTCTAACAGAAAGTCCTGATGCCTTTGAAAGATGGATGACAGCTGGGCCAGAAGTTGCCCGACTTGTCAGGCAATTTGAGGAGTCCAAGACCTCTGTCAGTGACATTGAGAAGCGACATCACGAGCAGACAGAGGCCCACCAACGACGGTTTCAAACTGACTTGGAGTCTCTCATAAAGAAAATCTCCCATCTTGGCAACCCATTCGCCGAAGAGAGTACAGAACTCCTTTCGATTTCAATCAAAGTAATGGCAAATGCAGAAGTAGTAGCAGCAGTCACAAATGCAAAAGAGAAGGGCCGAGCAGCCTACCTGGCATTCCTGGATGAAAGGCTGCAACAGAGAACAAAGCTACTGTCAGACCCTATGCAAATGAACCGTGTTACTCTGTTCAGCAATCAGAATAAGTCTTCAAAAACGACCAAAGACCTGAAACTGAAAACAGCAAAAAGCAACTGTGGCTTGTTTGCAAGACTGTACGTCGGGTGTCAGGCTAGAGGAGGTGATCTCAATGAGTTCTTTGAGCATGAGAACCAGTCGTTTCCACCATCACTGTCCGACTCTGGTGATCTTCGGCAGGGCAACAAAGCTGACCTTCTTCGATGCTTTGAGAGAAGTCATGACCACGTGCTGAGTGAGCCCAAAGTGACGGCTGTTGTCATTGACGGTGCTGCCCTTGTCCACATGTTGAAACCAGGACAAGCCAAAACCTTCCAAGAATACAGTGACACTGTTTTTCTGCCGTGCATCCTCTCATTCCTGGCTACGGCAGATCGTGTTGACATTGTCTGGGACTGTTACCGTGAATACAGCTTGAAATCTTCAGTGAGGATGAAGCGAGGGTCCGGCATCAGAAGACGAGTGAATGCAGATGTTGCACTGCCACGCAACTGGCCGGAGTTTCTTCGAAACAGCCAAAACAAGACAGAGTTGTTTCACTTCCTGTCCGAAAATGTAAAGCTCATCAAGGAAGATGGAAAAGTGGTCATCGCAACACAGGGTACAGACATTGTCACTTCCAGTGACATTTCAGAGACCAGAAATGCCGGCTGTCACCCTGCTCACACGAAGAAGCGGACACAAGGCTCATAGTGCACTGCTTTGACATGGCCCAGATGAATCACAGCGACGTGATGATCAGAACATCAGACACTGATGTCGTCGTGCTGGCAACAGCTCACTACCTCTCTCTGAACATCGATACGCTGTGGATTGCCTTTGGAGTTGGAAACCCATTTCAGATTTCTACCAGCTCATGAGTTTGCCACAGCACTGGGGCCAGAAAAGGCAACCGCATCCCTGATGTTCCACGCATTCACAGGCTGCGACACGGTCTCCTTCTTCTCCAGTGTCGGCAAGAAAACATGCTGGGACGTGTGGATGTCTGATCCTGAGTTCACGAGAGTTTTCCTGAAGATGTTGACATCCCCAGAAACTCTCTCAGACATTTTCCTTGAAGTTGAACGATTCGTCTCTCTCATGTACGATAAGACCAGCATACACTGCAGAGTGAACGACACCAGGAAACACCTCTTCACTAAGAGAGGAAGAATGCTGGAGACGATCCCACCAACCCAAGCCGCCCTCCAAGAACACACAAAACGTGCCATACTTCAAGCACTTCTTTGGAAAGAGGCTGTGATCCCTCAACGGAAGTTCACAATCCAGAGGAGTGGGGATGGGTAAAGAAGGGCAGCACCTACAGGCCTGTGTGGACGACCCTACCAGAGGCATCAAAAATCTGCAATGAGTTGGTCAAGTGTGGGTGCAAGCAAGGGTGCAGAGGCAACTGCAAATGTCTGAGAGCGGATCTCCCGTGCACAGCTCTTTGTGCCTGTGATGCCAAATGCCAACGTGACTGATTAGTACATGATTTAACCAAGCTTCTGACTGCTTTAAGGTATGCATAGAACACATCCCATAATTCTCTTTCCAGACCGCGCATTTCCCAACTGTTAGCGATTTCGTCTACACGCCTCAACTGGCGCTTGGGCTGTAACCATTAAACTAACCATGGTACATACTTAAAAATGGTCTCAATGAATTTCCCAGCTCATTTTACCTTAGGAAAGGTATTTTAACCAAACCTAACCAACCTAACCTAACCTTACAGTAGGTTTTAAAATTCCGAAAAATTCGCGTGTGAGACGAAACTGTATACACTTGGGAAATATGCTTCCAGACCTTGAATAGCTTGCCCCCCGTGATATTCTGAACCCTAAGACATACCTCTTTCACTGTGCTAAAAGGCAGCTTTGTTTCCGGAATGGAACAATTGACCCCTGTAAATGCAGTTAGGCCCCCCACTATAGGTAATATTATAATTATATTGTACTGACTTACTTCCCCTTCAAAGACCTAAATAAGCAGTTGTGCACAAATCTGGCTATCCTTATTAACCTTACCCTACCGGATGAGCATGCCTTTGAACACATTGGGGAATAGAATGACTGATTTGCGTGCTTCTTTCAGCTTCAATTTCATAACTATGTCCTCTACATCGGTGGCTAACACTTCTCTTCTGTCAGGTTGCTTAAATGCTACTACTCTTGTAGAGTCCTGGTCGTGTGGAACATCAGCCTTCCTGTAGTAGATCACATCCCACTGCGTGTCAGCCTTTTCCAAGACCATACCAACATAATGTACAGGTGCCTTTTTCTTTGGTTTGAACTTAACCAGGATGTAATCACCAACTTGCAGATCCTTTACAGAACTACTGGTAGCTTCATCCTCGTTTGGTTCTGGCTCAGGCAGCACTGGCTCACTCTCATCAGTGTCACTCTCATCTGAAGAAGTGTCTGAAGAAGTGTCGGTATATAGAGCTCGCTTCACTGGCTGTCTTGCGCCTGTGGTACTTGGGCAACTTCCCTCCATATCCTGGAGTGAGACACTTCTTTCCGCTGGCACATTGACTCTCCTTCCACGAGGGGCTCTCTGCCTCACACTAGTCTCCCGCCTTTTGTTCTCAATTGCCCCACCTTGTGTTTTCAATTGCCCCACTCTAGTAAGTGTTCAATCTTTTGAACACTAATCAATTAAACTGTTAAGTGGATATTTCTCAGTGTGGCAGAAAGATTCTAGGATCAAGTATCAGAATAGAGGTTTGCATTACGTGAAACCTTAGTAGTTAGTTGAAAAGTTTTAAAAAGATTTTAAATATTATAAAACATTATCCTCATTTA
>JACEEZ010019880.1:26407-96430 GCA_016584305.1 Chionoecetes opilio | reverse complement strand
AAGACCTGAGTGATGGTTGATGTGCAGAGGCTTTAAACAGGAAAACAGTCACAGCAGAGTCTCATTAAGAAGTAAGCAAGTAGTAGGACCATTACGTACCTACCAGTGTTACCTTTGACGGGGCTTGTTTGACTATGTTTCTGGTTTAGAAGCTTGCATATCAGCCATTCCTCAGGTCTTCTCTATAGTGTTGTCAGCGAGAACAGAGCACAGTAATATAGCACCTGGAATATCAATTTCGCGCAAAATAACTCTAAATTCTTCCATCGCCGTAGTTTCCCTTCGTAGGTCCCCCCGCGGCGACCCCCCTTATCCCCACAATGCACCGATGTAAAAAAAACCGGGACGTGGGTTATGTCTGGGGCCCATTGGGGAAAAACCTTGATGTAGGGTGATGGGGGTGAGGGGTAATGGGTGAGGAATGGGGGGGTGAGGGTAATGGGTGTTGGGTGATGGGTGAGTGAATGGGTGGGGGGTGATGGGTTGGGGGTGATGGGTGAGGGTTAGGGATAGGTGGGGGGTGATGGGTGATGGTGAGTGAATGGGGTGTGTGGTGATGGGTAATGGGTGAGTGAATGGGTGGGGGGTGATGGGTAATGGGTGAGTGAATGGGTGGGGGGTGATGGGTAATGGGTGAGTGAATGGGTGGGGGGAATACATACATTTCTACATCCATGATTTCAGGAAAGTTAGAAGGGGCTAGCTATTTGGAGAGTCCGTGTTTGGTGGGCCGAAGGCCCACCAAACACAGGTGGTGGGCCGCCCACCAATAGCCCTCCGCAGGAGCTAGCCAAAAAGTCCGCCCGGAGGGCGGCTTTGCGGCTAGTTACAAATAAACCCAAATCCGCGCTCTATGGATACTGAACAGTCACAGATTAGAGGGAGCAGCTTGACATCACACAGGTATGTCCGGTGTTATCAAGCTACCAGATGATATTCAGAAAATACTGAACCTACCATCGTGTTCACGAGACATTGCTGCATATCACGAGCCATTTCATTAATGGCGTAAGCATACCTAGAATAAGATAATGAGCGTAAAATAAAATAGTGCATAAACATTTTCTCTCACTTTTTTGCTTCAACTCGCTATTATTTCTATAATTTTACTTGCATTGAATTTCCATTCACTGTCTCGGAATCAACATCTTTTCCCGATGCCGTTGGTATGTGACACACACCAATGCTAAAATAAGCAGGTGGTAAAAAATGACAATAACGTAAAACTTGTCCGTCTGACAAAATATCGTCGAGTATCATGGTTGGCAGTCCGCCAGCCGACCCCGCTTGCTTCACTCCGCCTAGGCGCCCACCCACTGGGGTAGGGGATGCGCGCTCTCGTGTATAACTCTGTGACCCTAACCCACACCTAACCTAACCTAACCGCATGGGGCCCACGGCCGCATTGGGTACACACACACCACATACTTGTACACAACGCGTGGGCCATGCAGTCAGTTCAGACACAAGTTGTTTCGTACACCAGCTAGATTGTACACCAAAAAATGTTTTTAGCTATTTGAAACCATAGCGTTTCGTAACTCAGCTCAGTGACCACTTGATTACTAGTTACGAAACGACACCAGTATGTACGGAAACCCTCAAAATCAGTGTACGAAACACTAACAAACCTGTGTACGAAACACCTAGGTAGAAACTCCCGGTACGAAAACTGCCCGTTCAGCCACGTGTGCCTCTCAGACAGCCGCAAGGGTTCTGTCTTTCCTCGCCGAGCAGCAACAACAACCATTATTTCCACCTGTTTTCAGCCTTCACATAACCACACGGCCCTTACTCACCCTTCCAGCCCCTGAGGGTCGCCGCCAAGCCTTAGTTGCGGCACAAAGGCACGAAATACACAGGTTCGCTTAAGGTCCCAGGTCCGCGACACTGTTTGTTTAGGCCAGTTGTGGGTCGTCAAGATCAAGATCGAGGGTTTGGCCTTTTCCTCGGCACTCCCTGACTGGTTTGGCCTTTTCCTCGGCACTCCCTGACTGGTTTGGCCTTTTCCTCGGCACTCCCTGACTGGTTTCTTCTTACTATCTGGGTCTTTAATTAGTTGTCTTCTCTTATACTGTATTTCAGTTTCTTCTCTTTTTCTTCTTATTTTCTCTGGTCATCCAAAAACTGTTGATTGTTTTTTTTGCTTTTTCCACATTCCCATCTCCTAGGTACCGTACCGGTAACCAATACTCCCCCACTATATCCTCTTCCTCCTCTACCGTAGATAACAGTTAAGTCGCCAGAACAATTTTTGTTCTGTTTACAGACGTGTGGTGGCGTTAATAGTTACATTTGTACATCCATGATTTCAGGAAAGTTAGAAGGGGCTATCTGGAGAGTCTGTGTCATTTTGTGTCTTCATCTGTGTCATAGTAGGGCTATAAATGAACAAAGTACAAAAATATCTACAAAGTGGCTACCAACAGTAGAGTCGCCATCTAGTGTTTATTTACTGAGTGTCGTACCGCTGTCGTTGTCGCCCGAAAAAAAAATGCGTAGCGAAATTTGAAACCGTCTATACTTGCAGCTACAAAACATAAAACAACGCTGAAACAGTGTAGATTATACAGTCATGATATAAACTACTGTGTATCATCTTCAGTCGCACAGACACAGCAGTAGTGATGCTATAATTCGTAATATATGGCGCCTGGCCACTTCACTGCAGGTGGCGACTTTACTGTTATCTACGGTAGGCAAGGTTGTTGTAGTCTCACACTTTTTTTCTTTCACTATAGTATGACACACACACACACACACACACACACACAACACACACACACACTAAGACTTATTTTAGGCGTATTTTGTGACTACAATACAATGCAGAATCATACTTATTTAAGCTCCGCCCACTTATTTTCTACTCTTTTGCGTGTACAGAAAACTGAGCAGAGACTCTCCTGGCACCAAATTATACTCTTTTCCCGGAAAAATATACAATTATGGGTGTGGGTGGTGGTTTCAAGAGTTTTTTTCAAGAGTTTGCCAATCAGATCGCGCGCATGAGAAAATCTGATCAGACCTCCTCCCGTAAATGTTTCTGTTTTCCTTTAATTCTCATCCAATTCAACATTCATTACATGCGCACGACATGCAAAGGGTACTGTATTTAATTAGGAGTAGGTTCAACACGTTGATCGGATATATACAACAACTCAACAGTTAATGATGTCACAAATATTAATATTCTCCAGCGACATCTGGGAACAATTTTTCCACTCCCTCCAATCTTTCAATGCGTCCGAACCCTTGTTAAGACTTGTGGCACGCACGATAAAACTTGTAATTTGGCCATAATACACTAAAATAATAAACAATCTCTTTAGTAATAGTTATAATTACTTTAAAAATGCAATGTAACTGGTACATTTGTCATAACTTACACAGGAATGTCACCCAAAAAATGTACATAATGGATATACGAACACCTCCACAGTCCTCCAGAGAGGCGAGGTGAGGTGCTCTGAGGTGCTCTCAGGGTTCCCCATGCGTTCGCAGATTTCGGCAGCTGGCGGCCCTCTACGCATGGCTGTAGCTCCGAAACTAACCACAGGATTTTCTTGAAAATAACCTCATTGTGATTCCCACACAAAGTTACCCTACAAATAGTCAATTGAACCACACCTAACCTAACCTAACCTAACCTATCCTAACGTTTTTCTAACCTAACCTAACCTATAGCGGTCTGCCGAAAAGGGCGAACGCCTGGAGATTTGAGGCAGGAGCAGAAAAGAGAAAAGAGGAGAAGAGAAAAAAAGGGAAGAGAAAGAAGGAAAGAAATGGAAAAAGAAAGGAAAGGGAAAGGAAAGGCAGAAAAGAGAAGAGAGGAAAAGTGATATATGTAAATGATAAATTGTTGCTGTCTTCCATGATGGCAACATGATGTACCATGATTCCGTACGTCTTCGAATTACAGTTGGTAATTTTTTTAAGGTTGTGAGAGCGAGGTCTGTCTGGCTCTCCCAGTGACTGTACGATACATTTTCCTTCGGCTCCGTCTGTAGAAGCGTCTGGCAGCGCTACAATCGTATTTTGTGATGGCAAGCAGGGGCGGAGCTTAAAGAAGTATAATTTTACTTCCAAGGGGACGCACAAAATACGCCTCAAGTTTTGCAATATCAAAATAATGCTGTTTCCAAGGTCTGATTTAAAATATATTTATTATCAGTGATTCTGGAAGACAATATTAGTAATGGAAGACATACATGATGTGAAAATATTGTGTCCCGCTGCTTGAAGGTGGAACAGCTGCTTGAATGTAAGCTCGACCACCACCACTACCTCTTGTGTATTTTAAAGCGTAATTTTTCTCGTGTTCTCTAGTTGAACTAGTTCTAACCCTCTCACGTGCCCCTCTAGTAGCTACTATATACCATCCTTCCTACAGCATCACGCTACGCCATCAACACCCTCTACAGGCCGTGTAATAGGTAGTAATTATTAGTGACTTGAAAAATACATCCACGACTGCGATATGTGGAAACACTTTTGGACCCCGCTATACAGATTCCACTTGTAACCTTTGCCATAGCCTGTTGTTAGGGGATTGTAGCGGTATATAGATAGGCCAGGGAGTGAAGGGGGATATAGTGAAGGGAGTAATGGGGAGTTTTCGAAGCTAAACCGCCAGATGTCTCTCGCGCATCTCACATCCTCTGCTCTGTGAGGCTGAATGATCTATCATTTACCGTAAATTCTCTGTAGGTAGAACTAATAGTGTACTTAAATTCCACTACAAATAAATAGGATTACATTCTTCAAGATGAGTAAGTGAGCAATAGGTAATGCCTCCCAATACAGGTAATGCCCCCAAGCATGGGCATAACAAGTGCATACAAACACGTATGCCCACAAAACCATGATAGCACCCACGTGTGGAGATGCCAGTGTGTGTTAGTGTGTACATTGCACTGTTACCTCAAGCCGTCACTGCCACAAGCTGGCTGGCACTGTGACAAGGTTGGCACTCTAGAGGGAGAGGCTACTAAGGACACTTCACATGTACAGAAAGACTGTACTAAGGCTTTATACTAAGCTTAGCAGGCAGTTCTTCAATGACAGGCACTGTACAGCTTTATACTAAGCTTAGCAGGCAGATCTTCAATGACAGTCACTGTACAGCTTTATACTAAGCTTAGCAGGCAGTTCTTCAATGACAGTCACTGTACAGCTTTATACTAAGCTTAGCAGGCAGTTCTTCAATGACAGGCACTGTACAGCTTTATACTAAGCTTAGCAGGCAGTTCTTCAATGACAGTCACTGTACAGCTTTATACTAAGCTTAGCAGGCAGTTCTTCAATGACAGGCACTGTACAGCTTTATACTAAGCTTAGCAGGCAGTTCTTCAATGACAGGCACTGTACAGCTTTATACTAAGCTTAGCAGGCAGTTCTTCAATGACAGGCACTGTACAGCTTTATACTAAGCTTAGCAGGCAGTTCTTCAATGACAGTCACTGTACAGCTTTATACTAAGCTTAACAGGCAGTTCTTCAATGACAGTCAGGGATCACTGGTGAGCTTGGTCAGGAAATAATCACTAATTGTCGTGGTTATCAAGCCATCAGTGTTTTGTTCCCTCCCCTTGTGTGGAACCCTCACCCTTACTTGACGTGCCACACCTGTGATACACACGGTTTTCTGGGTCAAGTCCTGCATGTTCTCATACCATGCGTTGACATCTAAATATTAATAATCAAGTTTCTGTCTTCATTTAATCACCAATAAAATTCAACTTCAAACAAAACCATAACCCTACATACTCTGAAAGACCAGTGCACTGTGCCGCACTATCACA
Source organism: Chionoecetes opilio (assembly GCA_016584305.1). Classification (NCBI taxonomy): domain Eukaryota; kingdom Metazoa; phylum Arthropoda; class Malacostraca; order Decapoda; family Majidae; genus Chionoecetes; species Chionoecetes opilio. The sequence continues at coordinate 90,627 of JACEEZ010019880.1, read as the reverse complement.
ACACTATCACAACACTATACGGTTACACATTGTTCATCAGTACAGGCAGACAGACTTAAGTACATGTAAAATGTGTGTCTCAGTAATGCAAGGTGGACGGTGGCTTTCAGAGCCTTTGGGGCAACTTTCTGCCCAAAACATCCCGGCGAACTGAACCCATCAACAGGGACCAAGCTGTTGACAGTCTATGATTTTTGGACAATTTTTTGGATCATAGCTTGATGTAAAACGATTTTCCTATTTTGGCTGCTGCCTAGTACTAACACACACACACACACACACACACACACACACACACACACACACACACACACACCACACACACACACACACACACACCACACACACACACCACAACACCACACACACACCACACACACACACACACACACACACACACACACCACACACCACCCACACACACACACCACACACACACACACACACCACACACACACCACACACACACCACACACACACACACACACACACACACCACACACACACACACAACACCCACACACACACACACACACACACACCACACACACACACACACACACACACACACACACACACACACACACACACACACCACACCCACACACCACACCACACCACACACACACACACACACCACACCACACACACACACACCACACACACACACACACACACACACACACACACACACACACACACACACACACACACACACACACACACACACACACACACACACACACACACACACACACACACACACACACACACACACACACACACACACACACACACACACACACACACACACACACACACACACACACACCACACACACACACACACACACACACACACACACACACACACACACACACACACACACACCACACACACCACACACACACACACACACACACACACACACACAACACACACACACACACACACACACACACACACACACACACACACACACACACACACACACACACACACACACACACACACACACACACACACACACACACACACACACACACACACACACACACCACACACACACACACACACACATACAAACCCACAGACCACCACACAAAACAACAACCAACACAAAAGATTGAGAGAAACATCCAACGAAATTTACGCAGTATTGTCACCACAAACTTAAAGATTAAAATCAATGGCTCCAAGCCTGAGAGATTTACATATGAGGAAGACTTTTCAAGCTAAAACTCCAACACTGAGAAAGAAGAGAAAGGGGAGATTTATAGCAGTGTATAGAGCATCAATGGGTCTGGAAAAATGATAGAGAAGATCTGTTTGTGTGGGACGGTAAAAGTGCAAGAGGTCATGAGAAGAAATTGAAAAGGACAACATGCAAGAGGGACAAAAAAAAAAATACAACTTCCCGTATAGAAGCCTAGAAGCCTGGAACAACCTTGATGCAAAAGTGATTACTGCAAGAAGTATTCAGGACTTCAAAGGCAAGCTGGATAATAGTAGATTTGGAGACGGGACAGTACGAGCATAGCTCTTTTCCTGTATGTTACAACTAGCTAAATACACACACACACACACACACACACACACACACACACACACACACACACACACACACACACACATGGCTACAACTATAGTATCTTCGATGTATGAACAAAATAAATCCTTATATAATTTCCTAATCATATACAAGTCAATCATAAGACAGAAAAAAAGTCCCGCTCGTGAATGAAATTTCCGCCCCAACTAAGCCGTGCAAGGCAGCCGCTGCGACACTTGTAAATCATAACTTTATGAAATAGCTTTGGAGTATATTCATTTTTACTGTATAAGCTTAGACCTATCCTAGACCTATCACTCTTGCTGCTCAAAATCAAAATACAATATCCGGTGAAGTTTAACCCCTTGAGACCCAAAACGTAATTTTCATTGTAATTTGGATACCATTAGACAATTTTTAGTGAATATAAGCAATATCTTATACCTATGACCTGCTTAGTATCCTTGTCCACTGGCTAATTTGATATATTCAGTTACTATTTTGTAATTTTATGGCTCCACAACAGACATTTTTTTATAGCAAAGGAAAGATCTGGGCATGAAGGGGTTAAGTCTCTCTGATGCATTATTGCCGAGCAGAAAGTTCCGCACCGACTGTATCGGAAAACCATGACCAGAATACACAAATTAATGTACACTTTTCATTGATATCTTCCGAGCTACAAGTTTACAGTCATTTCACTCTGGAAACATTCTAGTGAAGTATTGGAACAATTTTATAAACTGTAAACCACAACACAAGGGTTCATAAAGTGTCATGTCATTAACCCCTTGAGACCCAGAACGTAATTTTCATTGAAATTTGGTAACCATTAGACTATTTTAATTAATATAAGTAATATTTTATAGATATGACCTGTTTAGTATCCTTGTCCACTAGCTTATTTGGTATATTAAGTCACTTCGTAATTTTATGGCTAACAACAGACAATTTTATATAGCCCAGGAAAGACCTGGACGTGAAGAGGTTAAAGGTGACAACTGCAGAAGTAACAACTTGAGACCTCTGTAGAGGAGAGTAATTTTGTTATGGCTTCAGTTTTAGCTTATTCTGAAGATCTTCGCAGAATTTTGCATAATGAAATTCTTCCAATTTTTTTTTAACATTTTTCTGAGGCTCATCAAAAAGTGTTACCCCCTCCAGACCCTCCTCTTCCAGTTTATCGCCTATGTGCACTCCCTTCCCTCCAGTGCCGACCTCCTTGTCTGCTCCAACCTGCAAGAAAACTGGCACTTGAGCAGCTTCCTGGAAAAATAAATGACTATAACAGTACAACACTATGAAGTGAGAAAGAGACAAATCAACTGTTTGGGGGAAATAAATCATAGTGAAGGAGACATCAAAATCATAGTACAGCTATGTTCCCAGAGGCTGTTTGGAAGTCCATTTTTTTGTGAGTCTGACACACTATGGGGTACAAGGGCGTCATAAGAACATAAGAAAATAAGAAAATAAGGAAGCTACAAGAGGCCGCGAGGCCTACACGTGGTAGTTCCTGTCACCTAACACTACCTACATCCACCTTTCATCCCCATCCATGAACCTATCCAGCTCCCCTTTAAAGCTCCCCAATGACTCAGCACTAACTACCTGTCTACTGAGACCATTCCATTCATTCACCACCCTATTTGTGAACCAGTTTTTCCCTATTTCCTTTCTAAATCTACGCTTTTCCAGCTTGAATCCGTTACTTCTTGTTCTACCCTGGTTAAAAGGCGTAAGAACTTTTCCTACCTCTCCTTTACTAAATCCCTTTATCCACTTAAAAACTTCTATCAGATCGCCCCTTCCTCTGCGTCTCTTGAGTGAGTGTAACTTTAATAAGTTCAATCTCCTCTCATAACTAGTTACGCATCCCTTGTATCATTTTGGTCATCCTTCTCTGCACTGTTTCTAACAAGGCTATATCCATCCTGTAATATGGAGACCAAAACTGAACCGCATAGTCTAGGTGAGGCCTTGGTAGATTAAATGACCCAATGTCCAATGCAGACAGTACGGACACATGACATGGAGGGAGGCTGGGAAACACTGTTCGTATCAGCCAGTTTTCATAAGTCAAGCGTTGGTAGGTCTGAGACTTTTTGTACAATCAAGAGCAAATAACTATATACTTTTATAAAGATACAGTCAAACCTCGGTATAACGGACTAAAGGGGGGGGAGTGGTCCGTTAAAGCCGATTGTCCGTTATAGCGAGGGTATTTTCCCAAGGGTGGAAAAATATAGATAAAACACAGGAAACTTTGTTAAATAAATTAGAAATAATCACAAATACAAGCAGACCGTGTAGCTATGTTGGGAGGTAAACAGTGACTGGTGCTACATAGCAAGCTCGCCCACGACTGCACGGGAGTGGTATTAGGAGAGGTAGTAAGTCTCCAGGCTTGCTCATTACTGCTTGGTATGCTATGAAATACCATTATTCTAGGTGAATGTAGACATATAATCGCATTTTAATGGCTATTATTCATACATATGAGTAAATAGATAAAAATACAAGCAAGGCGCTCATCCACGCCTGGCAGCGCAGCGTGGCCACGGCAGCAGCAGTGTTGTTGTTAAGACATAATTATATAATTATAAGACACAAGATACACATGATGACATGATCCTTTCCTATCCTTACTTGCATCAACATTGAATGTCACAGCATATTCTCTGAGTTTGTCCTTAGCCTTGCAAATATCACTCACTGTTTGTTTCTTTACACCATACTCACACACCCGGGCGACAGAAACACCAGACTCCACCTTCTTAATGAGTTCTCATTTCTCTGCAATACTTAGATTCACACGCTTCCTTATGTCACTTCCCTTCTGTTTCGATGCCATAATGACTTCACTGCACTGAACAAGTCTAAATAAGCATATAAAACAACGGAAAACAGACGAAAACACCTTAAACTGAGCTTGTAAACAAGTGCTCCGACTGTCAATATTACCGGCTCCCACTGGCGGACATTTGGGAAAAAGGCCCGTCACATTAGTCCTTTTCCGTCGATCTCAGACGAAAGTTGAGATTTCCCCACGAGCCCCCCATAAACGCATCCTGCACTTTTTTACTAGTTTGTTTTGTAAACGATTGACAATATCTAAAAAGTGATAGCGCGATGCCTGCCTGGGTGTCGGAGCCATGTTTTGTTTCATTCGACTGCAAAGAGTGCAGAAAAACAGCTGTTTGTGTGACGCGGGCATTCTCCCGGGGGTAAATTTCAGCTAACACTAGAGGAGAGGAGGAGGAGGGAGGAGGAGAGGAGAGGGAAGGACCTACAAGCAAAACTTAAAGAAAGAGGTCCAAAAGAAAGTAAAGAAATTGTAATACTACAATTTAATTTTTTAAAACCCCATAACCCCTTCTAAACAAATCCTACAGACAGGCTCCTACCTTATATTTTTACTATCTATAGGGTGGGGGGGGGGACCCGTATATTAGGGGAAAAATTTCAAAAAAAACCCATTTTTACCGAGAGAGTGCACACTGTCCCAAAACAACTTCAAAAATAGGCCCACCTATGGTCCCCTCAATGAATACTTAACTCAGATAAAGGGGGCTTTAAAGGGTTTTTTTAAAAATTTTTGGCCCCCGTCCGGTGTCCCCCCCACGGGGGGGGAACCGGATCGGGTATGGGGGGGCACCGTATGAAAATTTTAAATCAAATTCATCAACATTTTGTGTTTTTTTGCCTAAAATCAACATATTGCTAAGCCTAGACACCCCCATTATTATTAGGTGGAAAATGAAGTAACTCATATAAAAAAGCTTTTTTAAAAATAGGTCTAGGTTTTTTTTTCCCCCTATTCAGAAGTGATCTAAAGGGCATGCAGCGGGGGAAACCCCTTCACCGGTCGCCTCCTCTTGGGTCCCTTTTGGAGGTCCCGGGAAACCCCCTTGCACTTTTCTGGATCAACAGAACTCACTGGGATGGTAGGGAAGGTAAAACGGTCTCGGGTGTTAGCGGACTTCATCCGGAAAAAGAAGGTTTAATTTTCACCCTCCATTGGCCAACACCTGAGCAACTGCACATAATGTCCCACACCCCTTCCCTCCTCCAGCTTCAGCGAACCAAAAAAAAGCCCCCCCACCTGTGATTTTTCGCAGCAAAAGGGTTGATGCGCAGTCCAGGTGCCCTGTCGTCCACCTATCCGAGTACTCGGAGGAGTCGTCCGCTAATGGACATCAAAAACCTCCTCCTCGTCAGTGGTGTCTTCCCCGGGGAAAAGGCACAGAATTTTTTTCCCTGTGGCCCTTTTTCTTTCCAATTTTTTTCTTTTCACCGCTGCCTTCTTTTTTCTTCCAGCTTCTGCCTTTCTCTGCCTTCAACCTCAGGTCAATATTGCCTCCTCTTTCCCGGGTTAAAAAAATCGGGCCCGCACCCTCTTCCGTCCCTTTCCATAAGGACAGGATTGTTTTTGGGAAACGGCCTACCACTCTGGGTTAAAGTCTGTCTTTGGGGGGTGTCCGGGGTTGGCAGGGTGCGTCGTGCTCGGGCCCGGGGGGGGCAGGGTGCATCGGCGGGGGCCCCGGGGGTCAGGCTCTTCTTTTCGGGGGCTGGGGGGTGGCAGGTTTTGTCGGCTGGGCCCGGGGTGGCAGGGGCGTCGTGTGGGGCCCGGGGTGGGGCTCTGTCGGCTGGGGCCCGGGTGGCGGGCTCTGTCGGCTGGTGCCGGGGGGGACTCTGTCGTGGGGGCCCGGGGTGGCAGGCACATCATCTAGCCTGGGGAAAAGCGGGAGGGGTTGCTTCGAGGTAGGCCTTCACACCCCCTCTCCATCTGAATTTCCTCCATCGAAGAATTGGAGTAACTTCCACTCAATTCTGGTGGTCCGGCCCTCGGTTACACGCTCCTACAAACATCTTGGGAAGATGTTGCGATTGGGGGGCCTATACCAGTCGCCCGGAAAACCATGAGAATGTTGGGGGGGGTAGGGTTTTTTGGTCCATGCCTCGAAGCAAATCTGGCAACTTGGGGACTGTTAGTGCTCGTTGGGGTGTTTGAGCGCGTGGTCGTTCAGTAGGGCACGAAAAGGAATGTTTAAAGGGACCAAAGACACTCAAATCCAATGGCTGGAGTTTGTCTGTTGTATGGGGAGGAAAGGTTAACAATCCGATACCGCATTATCGAAAAACTAAACACTGAATGTCATGTGACATTCACTTGTCCTGATCAGAAGAATCTTGTTCTTACGAAAAAAAGATTTTCCATGGAGATGCTGAAGTGTCTGCACGAAGCATTCACCATTCATCCCACCACTGGGATGCAATACCCCTTTTTGGAACCAAAGATCGTGTTCCTCTGAAGCGGGTTTTCCATGGGCATCTGGGAATTAAAAACATGGGGGGATGGACTGCCCCACAGCATTTAAAATGCCCACAAACGTCATGCGTCACCGGTTCACGAGTTACCTGCGGGGCTACGGGCTGGCCTCTCGCACCACAACCTTACGGGTTTCATAACATCGACAATGAACTCTCATCCAAATTGTAACCCGTCCGGGCGTGAATGTGTACTTCCCCAAAGCTAATGTGTAAGCCTTAAAAAAGGGTTTCCAATTGACTTTGTTGAAGGCAACCCCTGGCAAGGACATCCTTTCCCGGGACCTTAAATAAAAGGTTTGGATGCGGTTCATGAAGGCATATCCATCCCTTGTCGCCATTTTTTCTTTCTCCCAGGAGCAGGGATGCTCTGCCCCCCACAAGCTATGGCATACTGGTAAAACCACCTCGCACATCGTTCATGGGAGGCCGAAAACATCTTGGCTTTGCGTGGAGGGTAAATCAGAAATGTTTTTCTTGTTGAGGGCTAAAAACCCTATTGTAGGGGGAAGCACACCCATATAGGTAACCCCATCCACGTTCTCGATAGATAGAAGGCGTCCTGAAACAAAAAAGAATTAGGATTTAAAAAGGGCCCCTTGCGGGAAAAAAATTTTACAAAAAAATTAAAAAATAAGCGCTTGAAGCATCCTTTAAAAAAAAGAAATTAATTAGGACTTAGAAGGCCCTTTCTGGCAATAAAAAAACAAAAAATGATAAATTTTAAAATCTATAAATCTAGAGACCCTTAAGCTATCCCTGAGGTCTTTTTGCAGACCTCTCCCGGGGAAACCAAGAAACGTGGATGAGGTCATACAAAAAAACTTGGGGAGATATGGCTAAAAAGAGCAACTTAAACAAAAGTTGTTTTCTTTTATGTTGAATCTGTCCGGCTTCTTTTGGGCAGTAGGGCCAGGGGGCTTTAAAGGCAGCCCCAGGTCAGTGCGGTCCTTCTTGTCGCTTTCCTGACTATTGCGAGGGATGTGCGGTGATGGCGGTGGTTGGTTTTCTGGAGTAAAACATTAGACATCGCCCCAGTTTGGGAGAGTTTAGGTTTTGCTTAGCTTAGTATTTTTTTAAATGTGGGGATTCTTGCATGGCCCCATATTATTTTGGGGCTATGAGTCTGGCAATAAGTGGGGGGATCCCGAACGTCAGCCCCCAAAAAATGCAGGTTAAATTTTTTTTTTACCATAAAAATTAATTCTAAATCATTCTAAAAACATAAATCACTTATATAAAAGTTTTGTTTTATTGTTATGCATAATAACACTGTATGCATCAAATTTAAAACCCAAACACCCTTTAACTTTACACCAACAAAAAAACCTGTTTTCCATTAATTTAATCACTAGTTCACCCCCACCCTTTAAAATCATGCTAAAATGCATAGTCAGTCACTTTTTCTTATGTTTTTCTAAGTTTTAAAATTATAGATTTTTCCAAAAACGTAGTTGCGGGGGGGTCACCCAACGTCATGCCCGAAAATTCAGTGTTTTAAAAGGTTTTTTTACCTAAAAAAATTTAAATTTTAGAATCTTTAATAACATAAATCACTTTTAAAATAGTTATTCATGTCTTAAGCTAATAACCCCTGTTAGCATCTAATTTAAAACCAATCCCCCTTTAACTTTATGCCACAAAAAAAACACTGTTCCTTTTTTTTAAATGCACTAGTTCACCCCACCATTTAAATCATGCGAATATACATAGTCAAACACGTTTTTTATGTTTGTGTAGGTATTTAAAAAATTTTAGTTTTTCAAAATTTCCGTAGTTTTATCCCCGTTTACCAACGTTACCCCCGGGGAATTTTTTTTTTAAAAAAATACCGCCCTTTCAACCATTATTTTTCATCAAAAAAATGTCAATATTAACCTCATTCAAATTACCCAAAAAACACGCCAAAAAGCCCCATGAACACTATATAAGAAAAAAGTAACAAGGGAAACAAAAAAAAATTTTTCCAACACGGGGTGACGCTACCTACCCTTTGCCCATTTTTGATTGGGGGGCCCCCGGGCATGGGGGCGGAAATTTTATTATTTTCCTTTACCTTCTACGGTATCCCCCCCTTCTTGACCCCCCCCCCCTACCTTTGGGAAAAATACAGAAACCTTAAACAAAATAAAAATTTTTAAAAAAAAATGTAGTTTTCATTTTTATTTTTCGCACTTGGGGGGGAAAAAATTTTTGGGAAAAATTAAATCTTGAAACTCAAACTTTAAAAACCCCCTTTTCATAAAAAAACCCAATTTCAACAGAAAGCTTAAAAAATTATACTTGTATTTCACTGTTTTAAAAATCACTGATTACCATTTTTTTAATGCTTTTCAAAAAACCAAAACAATGGGCTTCAATTCTACAGAAACCATTCTGGAGTCTTCTACACCCACTTTCCCCTTTTTGCACGCCCCGGGAGAGCTCACCCCCGTTCCACCTCCCGCTCAACCTATCCCAAATTCTAATACCACAGGCTACATGTATCCTAAATATCATCACCCGCTTATCTCATCACACTCTCTATCCTCTACGGAATATTCGTGGCATCCTCCCCCCTCCCTTTTCCACATAAAGAAGAGTTTCGTCTCTTATTCGGCTTTGACGTGCTTGTGTTGTTGGGGGGGGCGGAGTGGCGCGTGTAGTTCGTGACAGACGTGCATCACTATGTACTGTGGGTATAGTAGTTGGGGGAATAAACCGGGAAACATAAATGTCTCCTTGCAGTCCTTTCCGTCTCCTCCATAGCCCCGAGCCGTTAGGTGACGAAGTTTGAGAGGGGGGGGGTTTTTCCCCCCCCCTCCTTCGTTACAATGGGTAAAACCCGAGACAAGGGTATTTGAGGGGGGTTGATTGTTTATTTAAGGGGAAAAATTGGGTGGAGGGGCTTAGAGTTTGCGGCGGGGAAAAAGTAAACAAAACCATTATTGTCTTTTTGATAGAGGACGTTCGTTTTAGGGGCTAAACACTTTAAAATTTTTCTTGGTTTAAAAGTTCGTTAAGAGAGACTTTCACCCAAAATAGGTCTCAGTGAATCTTTCATACAAGTAATTTTCCTGAAGCCTATTTTGCTTGAAATTGTGTTTTTTTATGAAAAAACGATTTTTAAAAATTTAGTTTTTTAAGTATTCAAATTTTTTTGCCAATATTTTCATCAAGTGTGACAAATTTTAAAAGATAAATACATATTTTATTAAAACTGTTTTTGGGGTTTTTTTATGAAGGGGGAAATTTTGTAGTCCCAAAAAAGTACAAGAATTTACGGTAAATGATGAAACATTTTCCCCCCCCAAAAAGCGAGGAGTTACAGTTGTGACACCTGAGAGAAGGGTTGAGCGTGAGCTTATTAAAAACTCCCCATAGGTGTGTCATGGGGGACAAAAGGGAGGGAAATCCAAGGAACAAGGGTTTATCGGTAATTGTCTTCGCTACAGAGCAGAGGATAGTTGTCACCGAAAAGGTTGAGCGGAGCTTAAGAACACTCCTGACTGTCAGGTGGACGTGCACGAGTAAAAGCAGGGTTATAACTGTATTTTTTCTGATAGCGGGCTAACGACAACTGTGGTAAGTTGTACATCACGGTGATCGTCACGATAACGTGACGGATCTGTAGCTCGTGAGTTGAGTGTTTGTAGTGGTGGGATGATGTAATCACTCGTCTTGTACTAGTTACACTCGTCTTGTATAGTTAGAGACTCGTCTTGTATAGTTACACTCGTCTTGTATAGTTACACTCGTCTTGTATAGTTACACTCGTCTTGTATAGTTTAGTGTATTTACTGAAGAGTTATTGGTACAATATCAGCTGCCGCCAAGACGTTAAGTACTGGGACCACGTCTGACCCAGGCGGCAACACTGAGGGAACTGCTTGACCCCGCGGTGACCCACGCTAACCTTGACCGCAGGTGGGAGCCGCTAGAGGTGACTACTTATGCTGCAAGCATAGAGGCGGCAAATTTAAAGTATAAATAGTTGCCTATGATATAAACAATGGATACGGGAAGGTTTGGTTAGGCTATGTTTAGGTTTGGTTAATTAGTGACAGATATGAACGAACACTATTTCACTACCTGGCAACTCATCTTTGGCTGCACCAAACGCGTGTGCGTTTGTGAAAAGTGCCCCCGGTAGTGGCGTCGTAGGGTGGGCAAGGCAACGCCCCCCCCCCGGCGTATGCCCCCAATGATTGATTGATTGAATTTGCATCAAATGTACCGGTAAGAGATTAGTATTTCCAACCTAAAATTCCAAATATTGCTAAAAATTTTGTTAACGCTACACGTAAAATAACTATACAGGGGGTGGATGCTAAAAGCGAGTTAGGGCGCCTCATCCACTAGGGAGCCTTAGATTAAGGGCAAGCTGCTCCTACTGCCCATGCTCTAACGAGGAAGTCGCCTTTGTGGTACCATTAAGGCGCTGTACTTAAGGCAGGGTCCGACCAGACTTGGTGAGCTGCTGCTGGCCTTTGATAGACATTCCTCTTCTGTTTAGGAGGCAAATAAACACAGCCTTGTTACAGTTGCTACAACGTAACGATTTGTATTTACGTAATAATAGTGTTGCAAGGTGTGTAGAATCGGTCGTGGCAGACTAAATATGGTAATAGGGTGTTACATGTTAGCGATATCATAATATTATGTGATGTGAACTGCAACTTGTTGTCGGAGCGATTGCATGGATGTGTTGAGGCAAGATGTCACAGAAGGTGCTCTGGCCCGCAGTAACATGTTGTACTTTACACGGTATTATTAACCTACTAGATGATATTTAGAAAACTACACATACTATCATCTTCACGAGACATTACTGCATATCATGAATATAAATTAATGATAGTAAACTATACCTAGAATAATATAATTGAGCAAAATGAAATAGTGCATAAATATTTTTCTATATCACTGTTTTTTATTCAACTTTTTATTTTTCATGTAATTTACCTTGCATTGAATTTTCACTCACAGTCTCGGAATCAGCACATCTTTCCGATTTACCCAGGGAGCCAAGTGAAAAATCGGTCCCGGCGTACTGTAAAAGGTTGGCCTACAAAAACCTAATCTACATATACCTAGGATCATGATCTAGAGGGCCAACCTTCTTAAAAAATTAGCTGGAAATTTTACCAGCACAAAAACAAAAAATCGAGAATTCCAGCCACACCGCACTAACTCGACCTTAGTAATCGACCCGTAAGTTTAACATCAGTGGTGGGTAAATTATTGGAATCTATTATTGCAAAAAACATTAGAGAGCACTTAGATAAACATAGTTTGATCAATGATTCACAACATGGAGTCACCAAGGGTAGGTCATATCTCACCAATTGATTGAGTTTTTATAGGAAAGTTTAGAGACGGCCCATAATGATAAGGATTATGATATAATAAATCTGGACTTTAGTAAGGCATTTGACAAAGTCCCCACACGAGCGACTCTTAAATAAGGTTAGGGCTCATGGAATAGATGGGAAGGTTCTTCATTGGATCAGAGCTTGGCTAGTAATATAGGCAACAAAGGGTTACAATTAATGGTTCTAAATCTGAATGGGGACTGGTGACAAGCGGAGTTCCACAAGGGTCTGTTTTGGGTCCTTTACTATTTTTGATTTACATCAACGACTTGGATAGTGGGATTAGCAGTGATATCAGCAAGTTTGCTGATGATACTAAGTTAGGTAGGATTATTGGATCACAGTCTGATGTAAACATATTGCAGGGAGACTTAGATAAACTTAACGAGTGGGCAGTCAGATGGCAGATGGAATTTAATATTGATAAATGCAGCGTTATGAATGTTGGTAGAAAAAACCCTGGTAATAGATACACCATAAGCAATGTATCGCTGAAAAGATCAGAAGGTGAAAAAGATCTTGGAGTGAGGGTGAGCCCAGACCTCCGACCTAGGAACAATATATTGAAGCCAGAAATAGAGGCTAATAGAGTATTAGGATTCATTACCAGAAGTGTTAAAAGTAGAAGTGCGGAAGTTATTCTAAAGCTTTATCTGGCTCTAGTCAGGCCTCACCTAGACTATGCGGTTCAGTTTTGGTCTCCATATTACAGGATGGATATAGCCTTGTTAGAAACAGTGCAGAGAAGGATGACCAAAATTATACAAGGGATGCGTAACTTTAGTTATGAGAGGAGATTCAATCAATCATTGGGGGCATACGCCGGGGGGCGCGTCGCCTCGCCCACCCTACGACGCCACTCCCGGGGGTCACCACGCGCGAGCTCCCATGCAGGCTCCTTTCCCATACCAAGCAGCTCTCGACAAGAAACATCAACTTGCCCCAGCCACGAGCCTTGTGGGCGCCCCCTTGGCCTCCTCCACGCCAGATTGTCTCTTACAGATACAACCCGATGAGAAGGATCGGTTTCAGGGTAGCGTGCCACATGCCCATATAGCCGAAGTTGGCGCTGACGGACTATGCAGGTAATAGGCCTCGATTCAGTCTCACGGTGCAATCGCTGACTTGACACGTAATCATCCCAGCGATACCCCATGATTCTGCAAGACACTATTACCAAAGGCATTGATTCGTCTCTTCAAGTCACTATTTAGTGTCCATGTCTCACAACCATAGAGTAAGACAGGGATCACAAGCGATTTGAAGATCCGGATCTTTGTCCTCCTGCACAGGTACCGACAACGCCAAATACTCCATAACGAGTCCATAACACCGTGGGCTATGCCAATCCGCCGTAAGACTTTTGACGTGACCCGCCGTCATTATGGACTGCGCTACCAAGGTATGTAAAACTTTCAAGATCTCAATGTCCTCCGCACACGCATGAACAGACTGTACTGCTTCATCTAGTAAGTCTCCAAACACCTGGACCTTGGTCTTGAGCCAGAGACCTCAAGTCCCAAAGGCTTTGCCTCCTCGTGCAGCGCCTCGAGAGCCATCACCAGGACCTCCAGCGACTCAGCAAAGATTACTGCATTATCGGCAAAAACAAGATCAGTGATCTTGGTGTTGCCGACGGATGCTCCACAATCACTTTGATCTACAACCTTGTCCAATACCCAGTACATACAAGCGTTGAAAGTGATGGGGCAAGGACGACCCTTGCCTCACTCCTGTATTCACAGGAAAGAAGCTGGATACACCTGCCCCACACTTCACAGCACTCTCACAGGTCTTGACAAAATACCATATAATTAGAAATCAAACATTTTTATTCTAGTTTACGTAGTCAAATAAACATCTGAAGTAAACATTACATTTCGATATAATGATTTATCTGTGACAGTTATGCTTATGAGAAAAGCAACAACATTAAGGTTGTACAACACTTAATAAATCTCATTAAAATAATGGCAGAATAATTATAATACTGTCACATGGAAATAGATCATGTACATTAACTGTCAATATCAGAGTCACTGCTGTCTGCATCCAGTGTAACAATGCACTTTATACGAGTACATTTTCTTGCTGATCCCTGGCAACGGCAACCAATGTAGCAAGGAATGCCTTTTTTGCTGCAGGAACAGTTCTCGTTGCAGCCTTTCAACAGCCACACGAGATAGTCTTGGACATTTGATCTGGCCATGCTGGTAATGTGGATGGAACTGGCAAAAGCTTGTTTTCTACTAGTGACCAGCCAAAATTAGTAAATGGTTCCAAATTTGGTTGTGGGATATGCGCTGTTTTGTCAAGTATTGTAGCCAGTGCTGCCCGTTTCACATGCAACATAAATGCGTCTTCAGTTGGGGGTAGAAGTTTCAAAAGTGTGGACTTATTGTTTAAGAATTTATGTACTCTTAAGTCTCCCAGTGCAGAGCCTTTAAAGTCATCAGTCATCATCCTTCTTTGTATACACAGCTACCAGCAGTTCTCTGGCTTGCTGGATGACGTCTGTCGTTACGGTGCCTTGAGAATACACATCTGCTTCTGCAAAGTCCTCAAGAGCTAGAATTTCTACCTCTTTGCTGCACCTCAGCCATGTCTTTTTACTGGTGAAGAAAGGGAAGCTGGTGATGTCACGTCCACTCAGGCTGTGGATGAAGGGAAGGGATCTTGTGATTGGTAGTGCATGTGTTCTTTCTTGTAAGTTTATATATCCTTTCTCAATAAACTTGCTGTATGGCTTGCTGCTTTTCATCTACAGACGACTGTGCTTCCAAAATTCTTAATTTCTCAAGGGCATCACCCAGTGGGATGGATGATGAACAGATGAAGCCCGATCCTGATGTCTGGTCAATTACTGAGATTCTCTTACCAAACCTCTGTTGCAGTTTCCCTTTCAGTCTTGTAGAATGATAAGTGGATGCTGTTTTGACACCAACATCAAAAGCAACCTTGTGACCTATTGGATTTTCTCTTATTCAGGAAAGGAGAAAAAAGATCTAGGTTACGAGGCACGAACAAGGAAATCTTTTATAAATCATTTTTTCACTTGTAAAAATAAAAATAGAATATAATGAATGGAAGTGTGCAAATTTATCACTCTGTCACTAAAACGGACATTCAAGATTTCTCCAACGCCCAACCATTTCGATAATGCCGCCCTATTCCCTCCCACAGCTCTTGCCCCATCCTCCACCCACGTCCCCTCCCCCTTACCCTACCTAAAGCGTCCCCCGATAACGCTACTTGACTGTCATTTGTTTTACAGTGACGTATTGATCGACTTCCTGTCCTTCCGTGTGTCTGGCAGGATGTCGTGTGCAGGATGCAGGCTGCGGGCGTAGGTTAGGATAGGTATAGGGATATGATATGCAGGCTGGTAGGGCAGAAGTAGAGGCTGGGTGATGAAAGGAAAAATATTTATATAGAGCGCATTGGGAGCACATTATGAAAACTAGAAAAGGTTATAAGTGAAGTTAAAAATAAAACCACCATTAACCCTTCGCTTATTTTCGTTAATAGACACAAGCCCCCCTCTTTCCCCCAGCTATAACCTTCCCCTCTTTCGATACCCAAATAAGCAACCCCTCCACTGTTCCTCTTTCCCCTCCCTTTGTAACCCTTTGTTTTCCTTTCACTCTCCTATATTCCCTCCCTTCCCTCTTCTTCTTCCCCCTCCTCAGTCTCTCTTTTCCCTATTTCCCCCAAATTATCACTTATCTTGACCCTGAATTATATTTCGTCCGCCCCCTTTCGCTCAACCGCCCCCCTTTTTCCCCCGAAAATAATGTTTGCAAGGGGAGGGGGGAATAGCAACAGTAATGAGCTCCAATTAGATCAATTAAAAAAAAGTGTATCGGAGGTAGTAATTAATGCAAAATATCCAATTGCCTTGTATTTCTTCAATGTAAATAATTTATCATCAAGTATTAAGTAAAAAAAAATAAACGCACCAAAAATTTGATTACCAAAAACTATCAATTTAAACAATTTATTTTCTATCAATTCCCTGTAAAGTTTGCGTCATGGCAAGGCCGTTCATTGAAGCGTCGATCAGACATCATGAATAAAACTGGAGATGAAGACTTCAAAACATAAGTTTATTGGACTGAAAGCTTGAAGACAAATAAATGATGGTCATATGTAAATAGAAGAATATAAAAAGAAATTGGACTGGTGACTGGGTGACGGATTATGAACACGGTAAAAAATCGTGGGAGGTTGAAATAGTGTTAACACGTGCGAGGCGTTGACCAGAAGTGAAGAGTATCATGTCACGCCCAGGATGACATACCAAGGCAGAGTGTCGACAGGGATTTCCGAGTCAGTTTGCAAAGCGAGTAACTTTACGCACTATTATTTGTCTTGCGTCCACCATTAACTAATGAATGCTGGTGTAATCTGGCGGCGCTAGACTTGTACCAGAGCCGCTATCAGAGTTACAGTGAAGGGATGACAAGACACAGGAGACCTTAAAGCTTAAACCACACGATGACACGTTAAGGGTAGAGAGAGAAAGAAAAGATGGGAAGTGAATTAAAATGACCTGAACACAGTAAATTACAAAATTTCGATCAGCCGCCGGTGACCGACAGAAAGGAGAGAAGAGAGAAGAGAGGAAGAGAGAGAGGGAGAGGGGAGAAGAAGAAAAGGAAAAGAAGAGAGAGAGAGGAAGAAAAGGAGGGGAAGAGAGAGGAGAGGGAAAAAGGGAGAGCGAGAGCGAGGCGAGAGCGAAAAAACAAAAAGCGGGAGGCAAGAGAGAGAGAGAGAAGAGAGAGAGAGAGAGAGAGAGAGAGAGGAGAGAGAGAGAGAGAGAGAGAAGAGAGGGGAGAGAGAAGAGAGAAGAGGGGGTGAGGGAGGGAGAGAGGAGGAGAGGAGAGCGGAGGGGGAAAGAAGGAGGAGAGGAAGAGAGAGAGAGAGAGAGAGAGAGAGAGAGAGAGAGAGAGAGAAGGAGAGAGAGAGAGAGAGAGAGGAGAGGAGAGGGGAAGAAGAGCGAGGAGAGAGAGAGAAAGAGAGAAAAGGAGAGGAGAAAGAGAGATCCTCTTACCCAAGCCTCTTAACTAGTCTTAAGGTGCGGGTCACACGGAAAATTTTTCTGGCAAAAATTACACCCGGGCAACGCAAACGCGGCCCAAACTCGATATAATTGCGAGTTCTAATGATGACCAACGTGTCGGTCTTTCGGCAAGACATATTGCTGCAATATCCTTCCACCAATGCCTATTATTTGACCCTTAATTTTTAATGCACCTCAATTCAATATACAGAAGCTGAAAAAACATAGCTACAAAGTGGCAAGAACCGATTTTCAAGACGAATTGTGAACCCTGTACACTCTTGTAGTGTTTTTAACCGATTTAAAAACTAAAAATTTAAAATTTAATGAGTTATTGTGGTATACTTCTTTGTAAAATAAAAATTTTTAAAAAACTTTTAAGATCACTTTATTTTGATTAAAGTTTATTTTTGGGAAATTTTTTCCCCTTAACCCCCTTTTGGTTAATTCCCCTATTTTTTTTTATTTTAAATTTTTTTCCCAAACCTTTTCCCTAAACATTTAAACCCCAAAATTTTCTAATTTCCCGGAAAATCCCTTTCCCAGGCAATTTTTTTTTGGAAAATTTCAGCCTAAAAAAAAATACCCAAGCCTTTAAGTATTTTAAAAAAAACCCCTCGGGGTTTGTGTTTTTCCGGGGTTGGTTGAAGGGGGTCCCAATCAAAAAAAAAAAGGGCAGGGGTGTTTGGTTTTGGGTGAAAAATCCGCTTTGGGGGAAAAAAAAATTTTGACCCGGGGCTTTTTATGCCTTAAAACCGCCCTCCCCTTATTTTTTTACAAGGCGAATGGGCCAGGGAAATATATGAAATATTTTTATGTTATTATTATCATTATTATTATTATTAACATTATTGTTATTATCATTACTATATATTTTTTGGATTTCTATTATCCTCATTATTATCAATATCATTATAATTCATCATTGATATCAAATCATTATCATAATTTTTTTTATCATTATAATTGATATTATCATTATTATTGTTATTATTATCAACATAATTCTATAAATTCTTATCATCATCATTATCATCATAATTGATATTATTGTTACTATTTTATCTATTATAAATATATATGGTATGATTGATATTAATGATAATCTAATTATTATTGTATATATAGTGATTGAAACAATAATAATTACTCCATTGAAAACTACAATAATAATAATGATGTAATAACACTAATAATAATAATTAAAACACTAATACTAATTATTACAATAATAACAACAGTGATAATAATAGTCATAAAAATAATGAAAACATTGAGTGGTGAAAATAGTATTAATGATAATGAAAATAAGAGCATTTCCGACTATAACAAATAATAATTATCAATGTTATTAATAACATAATTACAGTTATCATTAATATTATTATAATTATTATTACTAACATTTTCATTATTATTATTATTATTATCATCATTATTATTATTATTTTTATCATTATTAGTCTACTACTATTATTATGCTTATTATCATCATCATTATAATTAATGTTATTCTTTTTTTATAATCATAATTATTATTATTGTATTTATATAATATATATTCTTTATATAATATATAAATTATATATATAATCATTATCATCGAAGACCTGATGTCCCCCCATCTATTATTATAACTTATTATCATTAATACCACCGACATTATTATTATTATTAGGAGGATTGAATTTCGAAGTTAAATAATTGACTGAAGGCTCCTCCCACCTCCGCTTGCATTCCCGCGGCAGCAGACTGAACGTGGAATATAAGAGTTATTTTCCGGCAACAAATAATAGTTTGGTAATCCTTATGGTCCCCGCTAGCTTGCCTACAAGGATTGCAATTCCAAAGAAAGGGGGAAATGAGCCAGACAAGGAGCTCCGTTTCTCTATTATCAAAAAGTGGGTCGAGGTTCTATTCTTCTTAACTCTAAGTTGATTTTTAACTCCAAGCTGGTCGTCTTGGAGTCGACATGCATGTAATGAGAGTTGATTGGAAAGGCATCGTCACAGGAGCATGACTCTTTGGCAGCCACACAGGCAATACGTGGACCACTCCACTAACATAACAAACATGAGGCCAGTGTTTCCCTGCTGTACTCAGACCAACACCACCGCCGACCACGAGGTGATGGAGAGTGTGTTGGTCCGGTGTTTACGTTCCTGCACCCTCACGGAGCACCCAGCGGTACGCCCCGCTGCGGGACACCCAGGGACGCACCAGGCCACACGCAGGCCCGCCAAGCGGTATCTGCAGCCCTCCGCCTGGCAGCTGGCGAGCTCCCTTCCCCCAGCCAAGCGCGTGAGGTGGGACTTCGCCCGGACCGAGGGGGGAGCAGACCCCAGCCTTCAGCACCGCGTCGAAGCTCGAGAGATGGCGGGGAAACGGACACTAAAGCGAAGGTACCCCGCTGACTGGGCGATGCAGGACTTCCCTCCTCCCGCCAAGCAAGCCAGGATCTCCCGCCAGAGGCCTACCACCACAGGCCTTTGCAAGCGAAAGCTTCCTGCCGCCTTTGCCCTTTGTCCCCCCGCCAAGCGAGCCAGGACAGCCTGCACCAGCCTGCAGCAGGACCCTCTCCCCCCTGCAAGTAAAGCAGACTGCGGCGGAGAGCAGCCAGAGGGACAGAGCGAGGCGAGTCCTGCGACACGGGAAGTGGACAAGGAACCAGTGGGGGAGGCGCACTCGGTACCCCGGGGGAGCCCTCCCCACGCTAAAAGCCAGACAAGGTCTGGGCGGGACACCTCCACACACGGCCAAGACTGTGTCGGCGCAGAAGCCCAGGGCGAGGCCATGAGGCGGCCTGCCCGGCGCCGCCTCACGAAGAAGGGAGAGAACGAGGCACGCCAGGCGCCCAGAGACGGGACTCGCCCTCGTCTCAAGCGGGACAACTTTGCTTTTCCTGTTGTCCAGGCTGCATGCAGAGAGCCTGGTGGTGGTGGCGCAGGCCGCGTCCTCAACTCAGGCTAAGGCAGGACGGCTGCTCAGGGTCGCCGACGCCTTGTCGCTCACTTTTGAGTATCCGGCACCGCGGCAGCCCCGCGGGGGTGGCGCCCAGTGGCCTGTGGGGACAGAGTTGTGCAGTCCACTGAGTGAAAACAAAATTTTTTCTGTTATCACAACTTCAGTGATTTCTCGTTTGCACCTTCTACACGCCACATTCCAATCTTACAACCTTACCAACATCTCTATATCAGAGGTTATATCTCTATATCTCTTGTTATCAATTTTAATTTTAAATTCAAAAATAGTCTTGGCTTGAACTATTTCTTCCTCAAGGCTGTTCCAAACGTCATTACTAATAGGCTACATGGGAGGCTGTGTTTCTTGACCTCCGTCAGCTACCTTGCTTGCCTCAACTCTTTACCGTGTTCACTTGCTAACATTATTATCATTATTATTACTGTCATTATTATTATCATTATTATAATTTGATTACTATTACTACTAGTATCATTATATATTAATTATTATATATTATTACTACTATTACTCTCACTCTTATATGGAGTACGCAAACTCTCCCCCAACCCACAACCCCCCACCAGGAGCCCTCCCCCCCTATAAACAGTTTCGGCGCAACGCTCACACCTGACAATATAAGTTACTCTTCAAAAATAAAATCAACATGAGCTTACTGAAAAGCTTGTATGACGCATATGATTTGAGTCTGCTTCTCTCCACCCACTGACTTACACACACGCACACACGCACACACACACACACACACACACACACAGACACACACACACACACACACACACAGACACACACACACACACACATACACACACACACGCACACAACACACACACACACACACACAACACACAAAACACACACACACACACAACACACAAAACACACACACACACACACAAAACACACACACACACAACACACAAAACACACACACACACACACACACACACCTGATGGTTCCCACAAAGCTACTGTGCGACACTTTTTTTTATCTCTGTCTTTACTGTCGCGTGAATAAGAAGATAATTTACAATAGGAAGGAGAAGAGGGAATGGTAGAGTAGGGAAGGGAATAAAGGAGGATAAAAGCAAGATCAATAGCCTTTAGATAGAGATAGATAGTCAGTTAATCTTGGATAAAAGGTAAAAAGGCATATCGAACAAAGGATAATTGTAGATAGGGGAGGAGAAGGAGGATGTGCAAGGAAGAGAAAAAGAAGAAGAAAAAAACAATGATAGGGAAATATTTCGCAGTTTTCTCTAGTATATGCTTTACACCCTAATTTAGTGTCATCAGCAAATTTCGATATTTTAGATACAAGTCCGCAGTCCAGATCATTGATATATATCAGAAAAAGAGAGACCCAAGGAGGGAGGAGGAGGAGAGAGAGGGGGAGGAGGAGAGGGCTGAGGGGTGAGGATTTATTTTGTCGATATTTTGCATTTTTCCTTCTTCTCTCTTCTCAGAAGAGAGAAGGGGAAGAGAGAGAGAAGAAGAGAGGAGAGAGAGAGGGAAGAGAGAAAAGAGAGAAGAGAAGAGAGAGAGAGAGAGGAGAAAGAGAGAGAGAGAGAGAGAGAGAGAGAGAGAAAAATTTTTTCCTTTTTTTAAAAAAATTTTTTAAAAAAGGCCCCCCAAAAACCCCCCGGGCCCCCCCCCCAAAAAAATTTTGGGGGGGGGGGGGGAAAAAAAAAAAAAAAACCCCCCAAAAAAAACCTTAAAAAAAAAAAAAAAGGGAAAAAAAAAGGAAAAAAAAAAAAAACCCCCCCCCCCCAAAAAAAAAAAAAACCCAAACCCCCCAAAAAAAAAAAAAAAAAAAAACCCCCCAAACCCCCCCCAAACCCCACACCACAAACCCCCCCAAAAAAAAACCCAAAAAAAAAAAAAAAAAACCCCCCCCCCCAAAAACAAAAAAAAAAAAACCCCCCCCCAAAACAAAAACCCCCCAAAAAAAAAAAACCCCCCAAAAAAACCCACCCAAAACCCAAACCCCCCCTTAACCCCCAAACCCCCTCCCCCCTTTCCCCCCAAAAAAAAAAAAAATTTTAAAAAAAAAAAAAAAAAAAAAAAAACAAAAAATTTAAAAAAAGGGGGAAAATTTTAAAAAAAAAAAAGGGGGGGGGGAAAAAAAAAAAAAGGGGGGGGGGGGAAAAAGGGGGGGGGGGGAAAAAAAAAGGGGGGGGGGGGGAAAAAAAAACCCCCTTTTGGCCCTTTTTTTTTAAAAAAAAGGGGGAAAGGGGGAAAAAAAAAAAAAAACCCCAGCCAAAAAATTTTAAAAAAAAGAAAAAAAGGGGGGGGGGGGGTTGGGGGGGAAAAGGAAGGGGGGGGGGAAAAAATTTGGGGGGGTTTTTTTTTCCCCCCCCCCCAAAAAAGGGGGGGAGGGGAGAGAAAGGGAGGGGGGGGAGAGGGAGAAAAAAAGGGGAAAAAGGGGGGAAGAGAAAAAGGGGGAGAGAGGGGGGGGAAAAAAAAAAAAAAAAAAAGGGGGGGGGGGGGGGGGGAAAAAAAAAAAAAGGGGGGGGGAAAAAAAAAAAAAAAAGGGAAAAAAAAAAAGGGGGAAAAAAGGAAAAAAAAAAAAAAAAAAAAAAGGGGGGGGGCCCCCCCCCCCCCCCCCCCCCCTTTTTTTTTCCCCCCCCCCCCCCCCCTTTTCCCCCCTTTTTTTAAAAAAAAAAAAATTTCGGGGAAAAAACCCCCCCCCCCCCCCCCCTTTTTTTTTTTTTTTTCCCCCCCCCCCCCCCCTTCCCCCCCCCCCCCCTTTTTCCCCCCCCCCCCCCCCCCCCCCCCCCCCCCCTCCCCTCCCCCTTTTTCCCCCCCCCCTTTTTTTTTCCCCCCCCCCCCCCCCCCTTTTCCCCCCTCCCCCCCTTCCCCCCCCCCCCCCTTTTCCCCCCCCCCCCCCCCCCCCCCCCCCCCCCTTTTTCCCTCCCCCTTTTCCCCCCCCTCCCCCCCCCCTTTTTTTTTTCCCCCCCCCCCCCCCCCCCCCCCCCCCAAAAAACCCCCCCCCCCACCCTTCCTTCCCCCCCCCTCCCCCCCCCCCCCCCCCCCCCCCCCCTTTTTCCCCCCCTTTTTTTTAAAAAAAAAAAACCCCCCCCCAAAAAAAAAAACCCCCCCCCCTCCCCCCCCCCCCCCCCCCCCCTTTTTTTTTCCCCCCCCCCCCCCCCCCCCTTTTTACCCCCCCCCCCCTCCCCCCTTTTCCCCCCTTCTTTCCTCCCCCCCCCTCCCCCCCCCCCCCCCCCCCCTTTTTCCCCCCCCCCCTTTCTTTTTTTCCCCTTTTTGGGGGGGAAAAAATTTTCCCCCCTTTTTAAAAAAAAAAAATTTTAAAATTTTTGGTTTAAAAAAAAAAAAACCCCCGGGGGGGGTTTTTTCCCCGAGGGGGGGGGTTTTTGTGGGGGGGGCCAAAAAAAAAAATTTTTTTCCCCCCCCGGGGGAGCCCCCCAACAAAATTTGACGTCACCAATAACACAAACGATAACACTCTCTATATTTATTCATGGGAGGAACCAAAGACCGGGGTACATTGCGGGTCTGAAGAAATACTTTGGGCAAATACAAATTTGATCCGGGAAATTAAAAACTAAAACTAATCATATCATTTTTTCAGGAATTTCCCCCAGACAGGGGTTTTGGGCCAACGCTTTTACGAAAAGCGTTCAGCGCCAAAAAACCCCTAAAAAGGGGTCTTTTTTGGGGACAGGAAAATGTTTGACTTCGCAAACTTCTGGGAAAATTTCTTTCGAGGACCCCATCCTGGTTTTAGGTTCCAAAACCCGTTTGGGGATGACGGACTCCACCCCAAACCCCTTGGCCCCTTTCACGATTAGGAAGTCTGCAAATGATAAAGTTTCTTTTTACAGATCAAAAAACGACGAGCGGGAGGCGGTAGCAGCCTCACCTTAAAACCCCCCCTTTCTTTACCCCACAAACAACGCTGGGTCAGTCCCCGTTTTCCGCAAATACAAATAAAAGTAACTTAATCAAGCGCCCCCGGGACAGTGGACCCCAGACACCCCGCCGGGGAAAAACCCCCAAAGCAAGGATACCCAAAAATTTTAAAGAACTTTAAAATACTAATACAAATGCCAAAAAGAAATTAAATTTAAAAGGGGTACGAACTAATACATACCTTGTTTTCCGGGAAAAGCCAGAATCGGAGTTCACTGAATTTTGGGGCAACACAAAAAATAAACATTTTTTAGCTGAAAAAGCCATTCCAGGCTATAAGACCCTTCCTAAATTGTGTACCATAAAGGGGAGGTTGGGGGTGTATTCTTTTCATTAAAAATAATTTTCAAAAAAACCCAAATCGATAAAGTAAATAAAAAAATCATAAAGAAATCAGTCTAAAAGCAAAGGGTTAAGCTAAAAGGTAAATTGCTAACTTTGGGGGGAAATATCGTTTTCCCCCCAAATTAAGGGGGAAGCGATGGCCTCCTCTATGACGAATAAAGGGCAGTTATTTAACAATAATAACGACACGATTTTAGTGAGATTTTAAAAATCCTCGGTTTTAAAAAAGGGAAAAATAATTTTTGCTGATAAGAAGGTTTCGCGATTGCTTGATATGGTAAAAGAGAGTTATTTTAAATCCCGGTGGTCCGTGAGCCTACAAGGATACTAGTACCCCATAATTTTTTTTCACTTAAAAGCCCCTGATCTGATTGATTACTGGGGATATAGGTGAACATTTGGCAAAAAATTTATAAAAGGTTAATAAGATGCGGCATAAATTGCAATGTAGACATCACAGAAAACCGGGGGATTATTTTCCCCAATTTTTAATAAAGCAGATTTCCCGAAGATCAGCAGGGTACTAAGCGAAATTGTTGGGTTGGCCTACTAAAAGTAATAAAGCCCGGAAAAAAATGATTTAAAATTTTTTCACAAAAAAAACCCAATCGGTTTTTTGAAAAAAACATGTTTTCCCCGGTAAGGAAACCCTCAAATAACCTAAACCCAAACCAGTTGGAGACTAATGAGTTCAAACAATCATTTGGGAAATAAGCACGAGCGTTTTTAAAGTTTACAAGCGACAAAAGCGGACGCGATTCTGAGAATACAAATTTAAAGTAAAACGTCGTTGCAAAGGATTTAAAAAAGACAAAAAACGCGGGTAGGGAAAAAAAAATTGCCCAAAGGGAAACCCAAAAACAAAACCCCCAAAAGGGTTTTTTCAAAACGTTTGAAATAAGGGGAAAAAAAAGTCAAAACAAGTTTTGGGGAAACCCCTGAAAGATAAAAATAACATCTTGGGGAAATGATAAAAAGAGCATGGCAAATTTGGACTCAATGGATACTTTAATGTGGGAAATTTTTTAAAGAAGACGAAATCTCCATTTCCAGAACCCTTAAACCCTGTAGCGGGACTCGAAAGTGATAGAATTGGAAAAAGGAGAGAAAAAAGTAGACGAAAAATCAAAGTATTTGCAGAAACTCGACCCAGCAAAATCCGTGGGGGTGGACGGAATTTCGCCGCGATTACTTCGCGAATGTCACAGTCAACTTTCGCTCCCATTAAAGATTATGCTCAATAAATCACCAATGAACAAAAATGTTCCTAGTATGTGGAAATTAGCTAATGTGACACCGATATTCAAGAAAGGGAGTAAGAGCCTAGCAAGTAATTATCGCCCAATTAGTCTAACGTCTGTGATTGTTAAACTATTTGAGAAAATATTGCGGGATAAAATAGTGTCTTTTCTCGATGAAAATAACTCAATACTAAACTCCCAGCATGGATTTCGAAATAAAAGATCCTGCTTAACAAACCTACTCGATTTTGTTATTGGGACGCTAAATAAGAAATAAAAGTCTCTCTTCATAAGATGAATTTCGCAGAGATGGAAATAGTTTGGTTACTCTTCCTTGCACTGATTCCAATTTGGCTTGATTTTTTACGAAACAAGGCGACCAGAATTGAACGGCATATTCTAAGTACGGCCTAACCAAAGATGTGTATAATCGTGTCATTACTTTCGGAGTTTTATGTTCAAAGTTGCGTTCAATGAAGCCCAACACCACATTCGCCTTATTACTGGCAGCTAGGCAATGCATACTAGTTTTAAGGTCATTACTGATGATGACACCTATATCCTTTTCCTGCTGTACTTCAGTTAACGATTGATTATGCATTTGATAGTTATATTTGAGGTTATCGTTGCCTATATGCATTACTTTACATATATCGGAATTGAATTTTAATAGCCATTTATCATTCCAATCTGATAGTTTGTCGAGGTCACGTTGTATGAGTTCGCAGTTTTCTCTAGTATATGCTTTACCGCCTAATTTGGTGTCATCAGCAAATTTCGATATTTTAGATACAAGTCCGCAGTCCAGATCATTGATATATATCAGAAAAAGAGTAGGACCCAAGGAGGATTACATAGGATTACATAGGAATAACAGACACCAGGAGACCTATTGGTCCATGACGAGGGTATCTGCTGAAACTACATACTACTAACTATCAACTACATGTAAGAAAACAGTTGGAAAATGATACCATGTCCCTAAAAGATAGGAACATGGAAGTTTCGTAGTGCAGAAAGATAGGGTATGAAATATACGAACTACAACTACCACTACCACTACAACTAATCGATACGGGGGACTAGATACGAAATCGCACTATCAATACCCATTTACTTTACAGTGCGCGTTAAGTCTGTTTTTAAATGTAGTTATTGTGCTGGCTTTGACAACATTTGCTGGTAACTTGTTCCATCGACCAACGACTCTAACATTGAAATAATTTTTACGGAGATCGGTGATGCAACGTTAACCTTTTAGTTTTAAACCATTATTTCTTGTTGTCACTTGAGTTGAAAGCTCGAATAGGTTCTCTTGATTAATGACATCAAATCCTTTTAGGATCTTAAAGGGATCTATCAAGTCCCCACGGATTCTTCGATCCTTTAAGGAAAACATATTAAGTTTCCGCAGTCTCTCTTCATAAGATGAATTTCGCAGAGATGGAATTTGTTTGGTTGCTCTTCTTTGCACTGATTCCAATTTGGCTTGATCTTTTACGAAACAGGGCGACCAGAATTGAACGGCATATTCCAAGTGCGGCCTAACCAAGGACGTGTATAATTGCGTCATCACTTTCGGAGTTTTATGTTCAAAGTTGCGTTTAATAAAGCCCAACATCATATTTGCCTTTTTACTGGCAGATAGGCAATGCGGACTGGTTTTCAGATCATTACTGATGATGACACCTAAATCCTTTTCCTGCTGTACTTCAGTTAACGATTTATTTTGCATTTGATAGTTATATTTGAGGTTATCGTTGCCTATATGCATTACTTTACATTTATCGGAATTGAATTTTAATAGCCATATGTCACTCCAATCTGATAGTTTGTTGAGATCACTTTGTATGAGTTCGCAGTTTTCTCTAGTATATGCTTTACCGCCTAATTTGGTGTCATCTGCAAATTTCGATATTTTAGATACAAGTCCGCAGTCCAGATCGTTGATATATATCAGAAAAAGAGTAGGACCCAAGACCGAGCCCTGAGGCACCCCACTAGTAACATCTAACCAATCAGATGCCTCGCCATTTATTACTACCCGTTGTTTACGATATGAAAGCCAATCGCCAATCCATGAACATAATTGCTCTCCTAAGCCATGTGCCCTTAGCTTGGTCAACAGTCGCTTATGGGGAACTGTATCGAAAGCTTTCTGAAAATCAAGGTATATTACATCCGAGGGAATTTTAGCGTCCCAATTAGTAGCGACCAAGACCAAGAACAGGTATATACAAATTTTTTTTTTTTAAATATGACCATTATCTGAATGTTTTTGGTCTGTACTGCGTAAATACTAAATTGTATTGTCCTGTCCTGTTTGTAAGGAATGAGTTTGAACTTTTTTTCTCATACATATACCTTTGAATATTACGGACATAATTAAATTATCCATATAGTCTTATGGCCGGTTCCCATTAGCCCGCTTCTACGGCCGCCGTTGCCGTACACCGCCCAACAATGACGTCACCATCATCACTGCTTGAGTGGTAATTGTGGTAACTGGGCACAGTTTGCACCTCCGCTCGAGCGGACACCGCCGAGCGGAAGAGATGTCTTGATTTTAACTTTGTACGGCAGCCGTACAGCGGTACGGCGGTGCGGTCGACTTTTTTGTGACGTCATTGTTGTTTATTGTTGTTGTACGGCGGCCGTACAAGCGGGATAGTGGAATCCGGCCTTTAGGGATCAAATGCAAAAATAATTTAAAATGTGAACAAAACTGTTATATGCTCACCCTTTGTCCATGCAGTTAATACCCTATACATGTGATGGGTTAGCTGCTGTAAAAAGAAAAAGAAAGAAGGCAAATAGGCAAAGTATATTCTGAGTACAACGCTGTATGGCGCGCCGTGAATCGAAACAGCCATGATCTTTCTCCGTGTATGATAATAAATTCCGACCTTCCCCACGCCGCGATGCACTTTTTAATCCTGGTCTCGACCTGGTCTCGAGCCAAACTCCGAGACCAGAAGCTTCGAGACCAAGATCAAGACCAAGACCACATCAAACGAGACCATGACCAAGACCCCATCAGACTGGTCTTGAGACTGGTCTCGAGACCAAGACCAGTCTCGAGACCTACAACAATGGTTAGTAGTATGTAGTTCAACAGATACCCTAGTTATGGACCAATAGGTCTCCTGGTGTCTGTTATTCCTATGTATTCCTATGTATTCCTCCTCCTCCTTCTCCTCCTCGAGAACCTATTCGAGCTTTCAACTCAAGTGACAACAAGAAATAATGCTTTAAAACTAAACGGTCAACGTTGCATCACTGATCTCCGTAAAAAGTATTTCAATGTGAGAGTCGTTGATCGATGGAACAAGTTACCAGCAAATGTTGTCGAAGCCAGCACAATAACTACATTTAAAAACAGGCTTGACGCGCACTGTAAAGTAAATGGGTATTGATAGTGCCCTGCGAATTCATATTTAGTCACCCGGATCGATTAGTTGTAGTGGTAGTGGTAGTTGTAGTTAGTATATTTCATACCCTATCTTTCTGCACTACGAATCTTCCATGTTCCTATCTTCTTTTAGGGACATGGTATCCTTTTCCAACTGTTTTCTTAGAAGTAATTGATAGTTAGTAGTATGTAGTTTCAGCAGATACCCTCGTCATGGACCAATAGGTCTCCTGGTGTCTGTTATTCCTATGTAATCCTATGTAATCATCCTCCTCCTCCGCGCCCCCTCGTCCTGGTGTTCCCGTGACGGCCGCCAATACGTCACCAAGCAGCGGTCACAACCTATAATCTGAAAAGGACCACAGACCGCTATCACAGGCACACTAAATGAACTATTGACCTCACCTCTTGGGCGTCTCCTCCTCACCTCTTCTTCCTCGTCCTCTGTCACTTCTTCTTCTCCTCCGTCAACTCTTCTTCTTCCTCCTCCCCCTCCGTCAACTCCTCCTCCTCCTCCTCCTCCTCCTCCTCCTCCTCCTCCTCCTCCTCCTCCTCCTCCTCCTCGTCCTCCTCTTCCTCTTCCTCTTCCTCTTCCTCCTCCTCCTCCTTCTCCTCCTCCTCCTCCACCTCCTCCTCCTCCTCCTCTTCCTCCTCCTCCATCCTTGTCCTCCTCGTCCTCCTCCTCCTGAGCCTCCTCATTTCACTTCTTCTTCTTCTTAATATTATTATTATTTTTTATTATTATTATTATTATTATTATTATTATTATTATTATATAGTAGTAGTAGTAGTAGTATTAGTATTAGTATTATTATTATTATTATTATTATTATTCCTCCGTCACCTCTTCTTCTTCTTCCTCCGTCACCTCTTCTTCTTCTTCCTCCGTCACCTCCTCCTCCTCCTCCTCCTCCTCCGTCAGGTAAAAAGAAGTAATCGGAAAGAAACTGTCAATAAATATCGTAACAGAGAAAAGTTTAGATTAGATGATAAGGTTTTAGGTCATTCTTGGTGAGCGAAAATAACTCGGATATTAAACAATTATCTACTTTTGCATTGTAGGATTTCGGTTATTTTTCGTGTTACTCCACAATTGTTTGTTTTTTACATATTGGTTTTCATCACTCATGTGTAACTAAGTTTTGTGGAAGAAAAACTTTGATATACATGAAACGATATAATTTAGTTTATTTTATTTTCTCCGTTTTTTTTTTTTTTTTTTTTTTTGTTTACTGACATTACATGGATCGTATTTGCTTTTTGT
This sequence comes from Chionoecetes opilio, assembly GCA_016584305.1. Classification (NCBI taxonomy): domain Eukaryota; kingdom Metazoa; phylum Arthropoda; class Malacostraca; order Decapoda; family Majidae; genus Chionoecetes; species Chionoecetes opilio. Next base: position 60,151 of record JACEEZ010019880.1, on the reverse strand, counting down.
TCGTTGTTATCAGCACGCAAACGTACACTAAATAACGATGTGGAACTTTTATGTCACTATTACTGAAAGTGTGTCTGAGTGAGTGTGTGTGTCGTTCGTTTTCCTCTCTCTCTCTCTCTCTCTCTCTCTCTCTCTCTCTCTCTCTCTCTCTCTCTCTCTCTCTCTCTCCTCTCTTCTCTTTCTCTCTCTCTCTCTCTCTCTCTCTCTCTCTCTCTCTCTCTCTCTCTCTCTCTCTCTCTCTCTCTCTCTCTCTCTCTCTCTCTCTCTCTCTCTCTCTCTCTCTCTCTCTCTCTCTGTCCATTAATCTTCTGGTTCTCATCAATTTGCAGTCTCTATCTATCCTTCTTTCGCTATTGGTATGTCACGGTTGATGAATGTCTTAAGTTCTAACTGTCTGTCTGTCTGTCTGCTGGTGTATCTTTATCTTGATGCCTGTCTTTTCCTTGGTCAGCCTCTCATTCCGTCCTTAATTCCACATTCATTATAAGCTGAGGTGTCAACTATATCATTTACCCTATATGATTAAACTTACTATCTATTATATTCCATCTTTTATCTCTAATATCTCATTAACCTATCAAATCTCTCTTTAAGCTATCGCCATTTCTATCTTTCTCTTTCTTTCCTACAATTTCACGTTTCTTTAACTTTTACGCTTTTCCCATCCTTTCATTTCTTGTCTAACTTTCATTAATGACCAAAGAATTAACGCTCCTACACCTCCACAGTTTTCCTTTCATTAATTTTACGTTTATCATCCATAACCCTTAAATATTCTAATGATGCCTTATTTGTCACATTATCTGGGACGTCTTGCTAATTTGTAAACACTTCGGCTTCCTGTTTAGGCTTCTCAGAACTACACTTTTATACCATTTCTTTCCACTATACTCCACTATATTTCCACTCCATTATACCATCTTATTATTTCCACTACGTCAGTTCCTTTTTCAACCCATTTAATAGTTCTTGTACTGCTACGCATGTTTATCTGTAACTTTTATCCTACGCTTTCAAAATACTAACATCCTCCTCGTCTTTGAGATCTATAAAAATCGTCCTATTTCTTCATTCACTCTGCTGTACATTCAACCCTTTACTTTCCTTCCCTCTGTCCCTTGCTCTCAAAACAACGCATTGTTCTCCCCTATTCATATTCACAACTTCCTCCGGTCATAAGCTACATTTCCTAGACTGATAACAACCATCCACCCTTTGTACGTATACAAAACCCATTTTTGTTCCCCGTCTACAGTAAGGCCCATATTCAAGAAATTTTGTCGACCCGTTGCATCGCGAAACGGTAATCAAGGAAAACGCGACGAGTGGAGATTTGAGTCAGCTGACTGCGTTCATCATGCACATCCCACCTCCATCCCGCTCAACACTTATTCCATCCTATTTCTTCCCAGACCATTACAGGTGAGTTTTCAACACAACTGAGAGTAACATGCATACCTTGTGAATGCACACGTGTCATAGTTAAGGTAAAATCAGGTCCAGGAGGCCTTATATAGGTGTGTGAAGTTGTGAGGAAGCCGGGCGGCGGCGGGAGGATGGAGGTAGGCCATTGTGTGGAGCAGTGGCGGCGGGCCGTTCAAATGTACTAGCAAGCATAACTCGGGCCCATTTTTTCTGCACCAACGCCTCAGACAAGTGGCGAACACTAACTAAGCTATTATTTTAATGTCAGAAAGGATAAATTTCTCTAGTAAAATGTATTAGATATGTATAAAACAGTCAAAATACTGATGCCGCTTTGGGCTCGCTTGTGTTGGTACGCCTGTCAAATATCCACCAGTCGGACAATTCTTGTAGATGTCACCAGTGGAGGTACGACGGTGGAGAATCTCCACCGGCCGGGATTTGACGAGCATTCTTGAATATAGCCCTAAGTGTCTCCATATTGTTCAGCCTAGACGCTCTGCCTACGCAATATAATCATGAAGATACACAAACCTTCATTAAACACAAGCTTTTTCGCAACAAAAAAGTTACACATCACATTTTCTTCACTGACAAATGAGTTCTTAGACAAATCAGAAGCTCTCTAAAAAATAAAAAAATATACGCATTTAATTCCCTTTCATTGTATGATCCTTCTACTTTTGTCTTTTTACGTTTGAACAACACCTCTTAGAAACTATACATTAAAAAACACATATTTAATATTATCTACAGCTATATAATCTTACGCTTAGGTTCTTGAGCACATCAAAAGCTCTAAAAAAATATGAGTTTTATTTCCTTTGTATTGCATCAACCTTCAGCTCCTGTCTCTGTTTACGCTTAAACAACATAATTTTAGAAACTCTCCACTAAAAAAACACACTTTTATAATCTATACGACTATATATCCTACTCCTATACGCTATCACACGCCTATAATACTATCACAAACCCGTATCAGCTAAACCATTAAAACATCCCATATAACCTCTATTTCAAACATCACCATTCACCATAACACTACCTCACCCCCTTTCATATTTATTCACTACGACTATTATATCTTACTCCTTAACACTCTCACATGCCTATAATACTATCCTAAACCCGTATCATCTTAACCATTAAAATATCCTCTGTTTCACACCCCCAAACAGCACAACATCACCTCACCGCCTTTTCCCAAGCCAACATTGCGCTCCCGGACGCGCCATCAATAACCCTTCACTCCACCATGGCCCCAAAAGCCTTTTGAGATATGTACACTCTCTCGGCGCCGCCCTTGCTATACACAGGCCACGTCCTCGCCTCCCTCCCTGCCGCGGCGTCCTGTTGTGTGATGGATATAGACACTAGACAGTACCTGCCGACGAGCAACCTGTCTGCAGATTTAATACAGGGGAAGCTCAACGCAAATCATTCATTTCTTGGCCAAAACTACATGTTACGTATCGATTACATTTGATATTATTAGTCTCTCTCTCTCTCTCTCTCTCTCTCTCTCTCTCTCTCTCTCTCTCTCTCTCTCTCTCTCTCTCTCTCTCTCTCTCTCTCTCTCTCTCTCTCTCTCTCTCTCTCTCTCTCTCTCTCTCTCTCTCTCTCTCTCTCTCTCTCTCTCTCTCTCTCTCTCTCTCTCTCTCTCTCTCTGTCTCTCTCAAGTACAAAAACACACCTGAAGTTATCAATCATCTCATGAAATACTATTCTTAAATAATTCCCTGAAATATTTCGTAACATAAGTTGTCTTTGTTCCCTGAGACAAAAAACGAAACATTGAAGCACAAGACAATTTACTGCAACACAAAACGTTCTTCCATATAATATACAAACCAAAAAATGTGGATGAATAATAAAATACAATAATAGAGTGTTCACACACACACACAACACACACACACACACACACACACACACACACACACACACACACACACACACACACACACACACACACACACACACACACACACACACACACACACAACCACACACACACACACACACACACACAAGGCAGGCGAGCTATACCAATATTCCAGGAAGTTGGTGAAAGAGCCTAGCCAGCCCTCACTTCAGGGGATTCAATGAGCCTTGATGGAAACACTGGTCTGCTTGGCGGTTGCATATTCCCAAACTCTATACGAGTATGATTGTGGTTTCCAAGTGAAGACGCTTGGCTGTAGCTCCGAAACTAACCACAGGTTTTTTCGAAAATACGCTCATTGTGATTCCCACACAAAGTTACGAAATTATTCCAGGAAACTTAACCTACCCTAACTGTAACCTAACGTAACCTAACCTGACGTGTTCAAGAGTAAATGCGACATACTTTTCCAGAAAACGGGAATATGCTGGCGGGGCCGGCTGATTGGACACCATTACCCCCCACCCCACTAACTCTCCTCCCCCCCTACCCCCAACAGCTTTCCTCCCCCCCATCCCTTCTACCCCAGCCCCACCAGCACTCCCCACCCCCCCCCTTATACCCCATCCTTCCTCCTGCCCCCCACCACATACCAAACCCTCACTCAATACAACACACACACACACACACACACACACATCTGTACCTGCTTGTCCCATTAACAGTTGAGATATGAGAGTAGTGAGGTAGGATAGAACACCACCTACACCTGTGACATTAGCAACACCTTCCACAACCACCACCGCCACCACAGCCTTCAACTTTGCTATTCTGTTTCACCTCTAACACGTAGAAACTATAGTGGTAGAAAGTAGTCAAGCAGGCAGCCTCGAATGGCCAATAGGGCTGATGCTGTCTGTAATTCCTTTGTAGTCCTCCTCCTCCTCCTCAAACACAATATATTACTTGGTATACGACAGAAAATATGTTTCAATTGGCAAAATATATTTATCTCTTATCTAAAAGTATAGTATCCGTGTTACTACATATCTACACACACACACACACACACACACACACACACACACACACACACACACACACACACACACACACTTATGATAAAATATATGATAAAATATGTTATATATAAAATATACGCGCACGCACACACACACGCACACACACACACACACTTATGATAAAATATGTCATAAAAAGTGAGAAAAAAAACTCCTTTCAACGCGGAATCCTCGAGCTAAATGGCAAAAAAAAAAAATAATAATAATAAATTGACAGTTAAGAGTTACAAATAAAAACTACCGAAAGCCCGAACACAATTATAGTAAAAAAAAAAACATGAAGATTGAAACTACATGCTTGAGTGTGTGTGTGTGTGTGTGTGTGTGTGTGTGTGTGTGTGTGTGTGTGCGTGTGTGTGTGTGTGTGTGTGTGTGTGTGTGTGTTTGTGCGTGTGTGTGTGTGTGTGTGTGTGTGTGTGTGTGTGTGTGTGTGTGTGTGTGTGTGTGTGTGTGTGCGTTTGTGCGTGTGCGTGTGTGCGTGTGTTCGTGTGTGCGTGTGTGTGATCCCCCTCCCAGAGTAAAGCTATCGTTAGGGGTCGAGGCGCGAGGGTGGAGTGCATAGCGGATCGAGCATTGACCTAGACAACACTTGGAGTGACGCTATCATCGACGCTCATGGGTCGACCCGCCACCAAACGTATTAGTGTAAAGCCCCGTTCTCACAGCCGATTTGGGTACCTCGATCAAACTCGGTCATGCGATCGTGTAATGATCTGCCTCGGTCGGCAGAGAGGTCCTGCTCAGTCGTCCGCGGTCTTGTGCGGTCTACCTTGGTCGGTAGGGGTCGGGTTTTCTACACGGATTTTTTTGACATGTCAAAAATATCCGTGTAGCATCGAGAAGGATAGAGAATGTACGCGGTCGTGAAGCGATCGTGAAGCGATCTGCAGTAGTACATCGTGTAGCACTCTGCTAAAGTCGTGTATAATCGTGTATAGGTCGAGTTGATCGGGAAGAGATCTAGTCACATCGGATGACAAAATTTTACCGATCTGTAATCGATCAGCTCGACCTCTACACGACCTCTACACGACCTCAACTCGATCTTGCCCGACCCCTATCGGGTGCATGTACTCGATGAACTCGATCATTTCCCGACCGCCCCCGATCTCCACTCGACCTTACACGACTTGCACCCGACTTCCGCCCGATCATACCCGATCACACACGACCACACCCGATCGCCTCGATATAAACGCGGCGTCAGCGACATTTCTCATATGTTTCCAAGATTCCGTCGGAGAAACATCTACTCACCATGCCAAGAAAAAAAAAGATACCTGCTGCCGCCATCATCGATGATGATCTTGCCGAGGACAACAGGCCCCCGAGGTACCCGACGCCGGCCCCGTCCCCAGAAGTGCCCACAGAGGTGCCCTCAGAAGTGCACGACATCCAGAAGAAGAAGGGGCTTACACTGCCTTGTAAATACTGAGCGAGAAGTGAGGGGAAAGAGAGGCTCCCTTTGCCATCCTATTATCATAGCGACTCTGAGGGGAAAAGGAAGAACGGTGAAGAAAATATATTAAACGTCCTCTGAATTTTGCTGCGGATTAGAATAGAACCAAAAAGGATAAATAAATAGATGAATATATAAATATACATGAATGAAAAAATGTCTTAGAGAGAGAGAGAGAGAGAGAGAGAGAGAGAGAGAGAGAGAGAGAGAGAGAGAGAGAGAGAGAGAGAGAGAGAGAGAGAGAGAGAGAGAGAGAGAGAGAGAGAGAGAGAGAGAGAGAGAGAGAGAGAGAGAGAGAGAGAGAGAGAGAGAGAGAGAGAGAGAGAGAAGCCAAGATAACATTCCAAATTACTTTAATGAACTAACTTTCCTAAAAAAAAAAATTCACATCTTCAATTAAACCAAGCTCTAGACTGATACAATTACCTATCCTTCCATATACATTCCTTCATCAACGCGAGTGTATAGGACACGGTGAAAGAGCAACAAATAACAAAGTCGTGAATGATTGATAACCTACAGAACTACGAAGACAATTTTTCACTGCGCAATATATCAGAAAACAAAACCACTCACTGAATATTCCTTTCCATCCTCTTTGCCTTGACATCTGGTTTACTACAGAAAACAATGCGAGGGACGGAAGGGAGTATTACAATGATGTAAAGTGTTAAGGGTTAAGGGTGAGAATGGTAGCGTGTATCCATGAAAATCGTCATTATGATGGATGGTGAAAGGTCTCTCAAGGTTAAAGATATTCGTGTTTGTACATTGTGAAGTGCGACAATGATTAATTAGTTTTATATAAAGGTGGGAATGAGGCATGTGTGCGTGACAATGAAGGGAGGTTTCGGGGCATTTAATGAGGCCTGTAGGGGGTCAGGGAGGAGGGTGAGGGTGTGAGGGGGTGGGGGTGAAGGGGTGAGGGAGGGGGTGAAGTAAGGTGTGTGTTAGAGGGTGAGGGGGTGAGGGGGAAGGGGGGGTAGGAGGATGCTGGGAATTGCAATGAGTAAGTGTATTGTGCTCCGTGATAATGAGTGCATGATAATTAGTGTATTGACAGTGCATGATAATTCGTGTATTGACAGATAAATATAATCGGTATATTATAATTAGTCGAAAAATAATGATTAACATATAGGTTGAACTGTATGATTCGTAGATTAAAGGGAAAAAAAAGAGGATAATCCTGTATCAAAGAGAAAAAAAATAAAAATGCAATACCATACATGAACACAATAATGATAAACAATAAAATTAAGACAACTGAAACTTACGAAATTATTGGGAAAACAGAATGATAAATCATGATAACACTAAAACATGTACACAAAATAACATCATGACAGACATACTTGAAAACAGGAACCATAAACAATAAAATTACGACAACTGAAAACGAAACTATTAGAAAAAACAACAAAAATAATTCACGATAAAAATAAAACAGCACTCGCACACAACATCAAAAATACCAAGACAAAAAACAAAATTAATAATAAAAGGGAAGGAGAGAAGAATGAGTTATGGATAGGAGCGCAGAGATAATTTTTCCCCCTGGTATTGATAGGCGGTTTAAAGGGGGTTTAAAGGGGCTGAGGAACCGCCGCGAATCCATATGAAAACTAGGGGGGAGCACTCAGTAGAGCGCATACCTCCGCCCGAATATTTAATTCACCATGTTAAAGGATAGGGAAGATCGGATTATCAATGGGGAGTTTTCTAATAAGCTCACGCTGAAACCTGTCTCTCGGGCTGTCACATCCTCAGCACTTTCAGCCTGAATGATCTATCATTTACCGTAAATTCCCTGTGCTTTTTCGGAACATATCAGAATTACCCTTCAATACAACAACTGAAACAGTTCTTAATAAAACATGTAGTTTATCATTTTATTTGTCTGCACTTGATGAAAATATTGGCATAAGAATTGAATACTTGAAAAATCTATCTTTAAAATTCGTCTTTTCATGAAAAAAACGCAAGTTCAAGCAGAATGAGGCTTCAGGAAATATCTACTTGTATGTAAGCATTCACTGAGTACCTGTTTTGGGTGTGTCTGTCGGTCTTGCGACGAACATTTAACCAAGAAGTAATTTAAGTGCTTGGCACCTCAACGAACAGTCCGGGATGGAAGACAGTTGAAAGCGTTTGTTTACTATTTCCCCCGCCGCGAATTATATGCCCCTCCACCTCAATCTTTCCCTCTGAATCAATCAATCAGCCCTTCCCTCTGAATACCCTAGGTCCTCTGGTTTATCCTATTGTAACGAAGGAAGGGGGGAGGGCAACCCACCCCTCTCAAACTTCTTCACACACTAACGGAATAAGGAGAAGAAAATAAGCACGAAATAAGGAGACGAAAGTCTCCTTTATGTGGGAAGCGGTATGTGGGAGCGGATGCCACGAATATTCCAGTAGAGGATAGAGAGTGTGATGAGATAAGCGGGTGATAATAGTTAGGATGACAGTCTCTGGTATTGAGAAGTTAGGAGTATCAGAGATATGAGCCGTGAGGTAAGGAGCGGGGGCGCTGAGCTGAGTCCCTACCCTTGTGGTGTCTACAGGAAAGTGGGTGATAGCAGATCCTGCCCGCGGGATGGTTTCTGTGGAGATGCTGAACGCCACACTCTGTTTTGGTTAAATGTTCGTCGTAAGAGAGACATATACACCCAAAACAGGTACTCAGTGAATGCTTACATACAAGTAGATATTTCCTGAAGCCTCATTCTGCTTGAACTTGCGTTTTTTCATGAAATGACGATTTTTAGAGATTGAGTTTTCATGTATTCAATTGTTTTGCCAATATTTTCACCAAGTGCAGACAAATAAAATGATAAACTACTTTTTTTATTAAGAACTGTTTCAGTTGTTGTATTGAAGGGTAATTCTGATATGTCCCAAAGAAGTACAGAGAATTTACGGTAATTAATCAATAGATATATTATAGTAATAGATCATTAAGCCTCACAGAGCAGAGGATGTGAGATGCGCGAGAGACATCTGGCGGCTTAGCTTTGAAAACACCCCATTGGTTGCCATGGCAGCAGTTGTGATTCGATTTCATCCAAAAACAGTTGTGATTCGATTTCATCCAAAAACAGTTGTGATTCGATTTCATCCAAAACTAAATCAGTTCTTCCTTATACCAAATAAACCTGGTATACCAAGTTTGGTCCAAATCTATTCGTATCTTTTCGAGAAATCCTGTACATTAAGAAACAGACAGATCGGGGTGAAAACATAACCTCCCTCCAACTTCGTTGGCGGAGGTAACAACCATATTCCGGCTGAAGACAGGTGAAAAGAGGTCAACCGCGCGCCACCCTGTCACCGCTGACCTGACCCGCCCGATGAGCGGCAGGGGGGCAAGGCGACGGCAGGGTAATGGACGGTCACACATGACAGGTGTGTGTGTGTGCGTGTGTGTGTGTGTGTGTGTGTGTGTGTGTGTGTGTGTGTGTGTGTGTGTGTGTGTGTGTGTGTGTGTTTAGATACCCTAAGACAGGGGTCCCCAACCCGCAGAGTACCGCGGGCCGCATCGACAAGTCCGAGAGGGCCCGAGGGCCCCAGCAATAAAACACTCTGAAAACCACATATACAGAACAAAAAATTTCAAAGAATGTATTAATGAGACACCTGGTGACATTTCTCAGCACAAAGCTTATCAAAATCAGGGGTAATGGATCTAACACTCAGCAAGAGAACGTCGTCCAAGTGGTCATCTGTGAGCTGTGCACGGGTCTTAGATTTTGTCAGTTTCATCTTGCTAAACAGCTGTTCGCACAAGTATGTTGATCCAAACATCGACGACACTTCGTCGCGTTCTGTACCAGGGCTGGCAATTGACGTGTGCGAACTTGAGACTGCCAGAAGGTGAGGGGGAGGATCCGTTGAACTTTGAGCGCAGCTCGTTGGAACACTGGAGCTCAATGAGCTCGAGCTGGAGATCAGCGGGGGCACACTCTGCATGGGTCTGCGTCGAAGGGTGCGCTGAACAGCTTCAGCTCTGGGGTGTAGCCGCGTACATCAGCAAAACGGCTGGCAAACTATTTTCTCAAGTCCCCAACGATGTCCACGTATTTCTCTGTGCTGCTGGGCTTAACTGACGCCAACTTCGAGAAGTGGGTGAAGTCCTTCTTCTCCAGCTGAGACTCCCATCGCTTGAGCTTTATCTCGAAGGCGTGAACCTTTGACATCATGTCCGGGACGAGGATATCTCTGCCTTGGAGCTGAAGGTTCAGGTTGTTCAGGTGAGTGGTCAGGTCGGCGAGAAAAGCGAGATCGGCGACCCAGGCGGCATCCTCAAACTGCGGGAATTCAGCTCCCTTGCAGGACACGAACTCCGACAGCTGCTTTCTCAGGTCGAAGACACGCTTTAGCATAGAGCCGCGGCTGAGCCAGCGCAAGTCGCAGAAGTAGACAGGTCGCCATACTCCGCCTTGGCATCGGCAAGCAGGTCCCGGAGCTGGCAAGCAGGTCCCGGAAAGATGTTTCAACACACGTTTGGAATGATGGAGGGCCGCACCGATGACCAAAAGGAAATTATCTGGGGGGCTGCACGGAATGGCCTCGCGGGCCGTATGTGGCCCGCGGGCCGCGGGTTGGGGACCCCTGCGCCTAAGAAGACATGATTTAACGAGGAGGAGGAGGAGGAGGAGGAAGGAGGAGGAGGAGGAGGAGGAGGAGGAGGAGGAGGAGGAGGAGGAGGAGGAGGAGGAGAGGGAGAAGGAAGGTCGTCGTGCTCTTAATGCCCTTCAAGTGGCGGATATAAAGGAAGCTGGCCTTGAAATGCACACCAAATTCGGCAGTTTATTTCAGCAAGTAAAAACACCAAAAATCCCTACAAAGAAGAGGAAGTAAGTAGTCCAATTCCACCCGAAGTTCCAGTAAGGTAAAGACGAAACTGGCATATTCTCAGAGCTTGATTGCCTCGCTTAAAGGGGGGAGAAGATCGAGAGGTAAATATACAGATTTCACCACATCGCCAGAGAGTTAAACGCCCCGCTGGTCATGGAGAAGAGGAAAATACAGAGCAAATAAAGGAGCAAATATACACTTTTGTTAACTTCCCGCTGAAAAGAAAGACAAACCAGGGAATTACAGATGCGTGCCACGGTACAACAGAAAGAAGAGAAGGATAGAAGGAAATAAGGAAAGGGTGGGCCTCGTCTTGCTCATCCTTATAGTGTACTACATACGTAGAGCCAAAACCAGTAAATAATGTTTTATATAATTCTTGCTATTTTGTGGTTTGTTATTTACTAGTTTTGCGTAGACCCTCATGGGGAATGTAAAGGGAAGGACGGAAGGAGGAAAAGTAAGGTGCTGAGTAGACAGGATCCTAACGCCTGGTACACAGACACATGCAGGATACATGAAAAAATGAAGGACTGATCGTCTCGCTAGTCCCTAGAAGCGCATTGTCATGAGGGATGGAGAGAGAGGAGAGAGAGAGAGAGAGAGAGAGAGAGAGAGAGAGAGAGAGAGAGAGAGAGAGGAGAGAGAGAGAGAGAGAGAGAGAGAGAGAGGAGAGAGAGAGAGAGAGAGAGAGAGAGAGAGAGAGAGAGAGGAGAGAGAGAGAGAGAGAGAGAGAGAGAGAGAGAGAGAGAGAGAGAGAGAGAGAGAGAGAGAGAGAGAGAGAGAGAGAGAGAGAGAGAGAGAGAGAGAGAGAGAGAGAGAGAGAGAGAGAGAGAGAGAGAGAGAGAGAGAGAGAGAGAGAGAGAGAGAGAGAGAGAGAGAAAAAAAAAAACTCAAGCACATCACCTCACCCATCCATAAACGTAAAGTCTTATGGGGGAGACATCACCATTACAGGGCGATCGGGTGCTCGTTTTAATAGTGTAATGGGCGGTGTTGGTGGTGACGCCGCTCCGGTCATTCCCTGCCAAGTGGTGCCATCTATCGGCGTCAATTTATGCCCGGCGCGCTGAACGGCCATCACGCCACCTGTTGGTAGCCTGGCGCATCTTTAGTGCCATCGCTTATCACGCTGCATTAGGGACTTACAGGCGTCGACACTCCCCCTGGCGCTTGTGAATAAGCTGCTGTTAACTTGTAATATTCAGGGGTGAAAGCGGTGCCGTCCCGTGCCAGGTTACGATTAGGCACGGCTGGCTTCCTGGCGGCAGCGGGGGGAGGCCTGTACGTACCAAAGTATCACATACTGGTATGTGTTACTTTGTTACGTACTACATGGGGTGACGCGGGGCAGTACGAGCGACGAGGGAGGTAGGGGATGGTTATTAATGCACGCACACACGCACGCACGCACTGATAACGATGGCTGACTTGCAAACTGGTGATAGATATTGATGGCCCGTATACTCTCTCTCTCTCTCTCTCTCTCTCTCTCTCTCTCTCTCTCTCTCTCTCTCCTCTCTCTCTCTCTCTCTCTCTCTCTCTCTCTCTCTCTACTCTCTCTCTCTCTCTCTCCTCTCTCTCTTCCTCTCTCTCTCTCTCTCTCTCCTCTCTCTCTCTCTCTCTCTCTCTCTCTCTCTCTCCTCTCTCTCTCTCTCTCTCCTCTCTCTCTCTCTCTCTCTCTCTCTCTCTCTCTCTCTCTCTCTCTCTCTCTCTCTCTCTCTCTCTCTCTCTCTCTCTCTCTCTCTCTCTCTCTCTCTCCTCTCTTCTCTCTCTCTCTCTCTCTCTCTCTCTCTCTCTCTCTCTCTTCTCTCTCTCTCTCTCTCTCTCTCTCTCTCTCTCTCTCTCTCTCTCTCTCTCTCTCTCTCTCTCTCTCTCTCTCTCTCTCTCTCTCTCACACACACACACACACACCTAAAAAAAACATCTCTTTCCCACAAACCAAAAAACACAAAATAAACTATGCGGAAAAATAAATCAAACCAAATTTCACCACAAATCAAACATGAAAGCAAGAAGGATCACGTAACTTTCAAAGTATATCAATAACGGATTAAAAGAATGAGGAAACACTAAAAAAAAAAAAAAATACCTAACCCATTCACGCCCAGATCTTTCCTTTGCTATAAAAAATTGAATGTTGTTGAACCATAAAATTACGCAAACTTACTGAATAAACCAAATTAGCAGGTGAACAAGGATACTAAACAGGTCATATATATAAAATATTGCTTATACTCACTAAAAATCGTCTAATGGTAGCCAAATTACAATGGAAATTACGTTCTCGGCCTCATGGGGCTAAGCAGTTTTGGGAAGGAAAGAAAATGTATTAGACAGAATCCCATTAATAGTTAGGGATCCTTGAGCGCAAAAATCAGCTTTTCTTCCGCATGAACGTTACTCAGGAGGAGGAGGAGGAGGAGGAGGAGGAGGAATTGGAAAACGCAAGAATGTAACCGAGCCTATAAAGGTTGTCAGTCTTACTCTTCAACTTTTTTCTTCTTTTAAAGCTTACCTGCCGACAAGACTAAAGCCGGCCACACACACACCGGCGCGGCCTGTCCGGCCGACGAAAAGGGGCGTGGCTAGAGGCGGCCGGTGTGTGTGTGGGGGTGTTTTTCATCCGGCGGGGCCTGTCGCAGCGGCCGGATGAAAATCAGTCGGTCCTTGAAAATTCCGTCCGGCGCGGCCTGCTGCCTGCGTGTGTGTGGGTGCCATCCGGCGCGGCCCGCCCCTCGCTCGGCCAGATAATGTCTAATTGTACCAGTTATAATTGTATTTATGATAATATAGGTATTATATAGGACGTATTATATATAGTATGACGTATTATATATAGGTATTATATATGGCTCACATGCAGCCATCACCAGCAAGTCATTTTCGGACAGCGGATTCATGTTGTCACCACGGCGGTCCGACGTGTACTGTATATTTTCATGAGGCGGCCGGTGTGTGTGTGGGTCTCGTCCGGCGAACGATGCCCCGCCACTTTTTGTCGGCCGGACAGGCCGCGCCGGTGTGTGTGTGGCCGGCTTAACGCATGGGTGAGGGATGGAAATGTATCGCTCCGTCAAGTTATAGTCATGGTCTTATTGTTGCTCTTATTGTTATTGTTGTTGTCATATAAACGGGCGTGCCTGAGATATTTGATGAGGATGATGATAATGATACGGTGATGACCAGAGAAGTAATGATGATAATGATGGAGAGATGATGATGATTTAACAAATTCTGATGACAATGGAGGCGATGGATGCAGGTATCATTAAAAAAATGATGACGAAAATAGATAGCAGTAATGATGATTATGATGATAAAATGATATGATGATGGGAATGGAAATTATAAGAGAGAGAGAAATGATGATTGATAAAGTAAACGATTTGTGTGAGAGAGAGAGAGAGAGAGAGAGAGAGAGAGAGAGAGAGAGAGAGAGAGAGAGAGAGAGAGAGAGAGAGAGAGAGAGAGAGAGAGAGAGAGAGAGAGAGAGAGAGAGAGAGAGAGAGAGAGAGAGAGAGAGAGAGAGAGAGAGAGAGAGAGAGAGAGAGAGAGAGAGAGAGAGAGAGAGAGAGAGAGAGAGAGAGAGAGAGAGAGAGAGAGAGAGAGAGAGAGAGAGAGAGAGAGAGAATGTAATTTAAGGAGTGTTGGATTGTTACGCTCGCCAACTGCTCCGAGGCTTCAGAATCGGCGGCACGATTCAACAGTCGACGGCGGGGCTGCCTTGTTACCGCGTGGGAGTTCCTGCCCGGCCGTCACTCCAACCACTACACTACCTACTCATACCTGCACTACATTAATTGCCCTTGTCAATATTCTGTTGCACTAGTAAAGTTTGCACCTACGTACTGTTTATGTGCCCTATAGAAAATAAAGAGAGAAAAAGAGTAAAACAATATCTGAAAGTCTACAATTTTGTAAACTCGACCAATCAATGACTCGCGGCTGAGAGTTGACAACCAAATAAAAGAGGGAGGGAGGAAAAGACTGATAGACACACAGACACACGGACGGCCAGACAGCAACGACCCGGCCAACACATAAGATAACAAAAAGATAACAGAAAACATTACAAAACAATAAAGAAGTGTCAAAAAAGACGTATATGTACTAAAACTTAATAATTCGAGGACCGATCAATAATTATATCAAGAAAATTACGCGACAAAAACAAGAGGGAGACAAGAAGGAAGTCTGAAAAAAATAGCAAATAAATAAATAAATAAATGTGTAAATAAATAAAGGTGAAAACTAAAAGAGTAATCAAACGTGTGTAACAGGTGTAAGGTAAGGAAGGACAAAGACTCACTTAAGTTGTCGTCTTGTCCAGGATACCGTGACAGGATCTCGTTGTTAGCGTTTGGGGGCGGGGCGTGGGGGAAGACAAATGACTCTTCCGCTCTCCGTCCCCCAATATATGATCTCCCTGGTTCAGGGCTACCAACCCAAGCGCAGTCGTGGATCAACATAGGACCATGTTAGCTCTCGCTGCTGGCGTCTAAAGCACGCGTTCTTGGCATTGGTACTACTTGAGTCTAACATGGAAGCTCCACGTTAGACTCTCCCTAGTCCATGTTTAAAAAAGCGGCCGAATGTATTGAGGCCAGAAATAGAGCTAATAGAGTATTAGGATTCATTACCAGAAGTGTTAAAAGTAGAAGTGCGGAAGTTATTCTAAAGCTTTATCTGGCTCTAGTCAGGCCTCACCTAGACTATGCGGTTCAGTTTTGGTCTCCATATTACAGGATGGATATAGTGTTGTTAGAAAAAGTACAGAGAAGGATGACCAAAATGATACAAGGGATGCGTAACTTTAGTTATGAGAGGAGATTGAAGTTATTAAAATTACACTCACTCGAGAGACGCAGAGTAAGGGGTGATCTGATAGAAGTTTTTTAAGTGGATAAAGGGATTTAATAAAGGAGAGGTAGGAAAAGTTCTTACGGCTTTTAACCAGGGTAGAACAAGAAATAACGGATTCAAGCTGGAAAAGCGTAGATTTAGAAAGGAAATAGGGAAAAACTGGTTCACAAATAGGGTGGTGAATGAATGGAATGGTCTCAGTAGACATGTAGTTAGTGCCGAGTCATTGGGGAGATTTAAAGGAGAGCTGGATAGGTTCATGGATGGGGAGGAAAGGTGGATGTAGGTAGTGTTAGGTGACAGGAACTACCACGTGTAGGCCTCGTGGCCTCTTGTAGCTTCCTTATTTTCTGATGTTCTTATGTTCTTATGTTCGTTATCATGTTACAAACGCACTCACTTGTTTTTCTTATATACCAAGATATCATTTATTCATTTATTTTTTTCCATGGTATTTTACGCGTGGTCTCGCCGCTGCCTAGACCAATCAAGAAACTGGCCCTATTTTCTCTTTCCCTTCTATTTTTTCTGGTCTGCACGAACACTATAAGTTTCTGTGTCAAGATACACAGGAGGGAAAGGGACACTTATTAACCAGTTGTCCTGCAGGGATTAAAAAGGAGTACTCCCGGAATAATCTCTTTCACTAGATGTTAGGATTAGAGACGGAGAAGAGAACAAAAAAACTACTGCCGCACCAACCCGCCCACTCGGTCACGAGAACGGTCATCGTTGAGTCGTGTGTTCCCCGCGCCACTAAATCCTCAGGGCAGGGAACAGGACATGCCGGGGTACAATGTGCGACAAGTTAAGACATGTACTCGCGGCCTTTCAATCCACCTCATACTAGCACTCACACGGTATTTGTCTTCCTTTTCTTTAAATAAGTATGATCATGGTTTTATAATTTTATATTTAAGAAGAACATAAGCATATAAGGAAGCTACAAGAGGCCGCGAGTCCTACACGTGGTAGTTCTTGTAATTAATCTAAATTTTTTTCATTTGTTTATTAACATTTGTTAACATTACTTAAGGATCGCCTGAAGGTGCACGTTGGGGCGAGGGTTGACTCAGGGTCCGAGAGGTACACACACACGAGACACCGACAGATCACACCGTGGGGTCTGTAAAGGCACTGGGACGAGGTGGTGAACCAGTATTCAGGTCTGGTCAGCCGCTGCGCCACCACTCCCTCACTCGCTCCGGCCAGGACAGCACTGGGGGCAGGGTTGCCAGACAGCCTGGTCTAAAAATCTCTATATATTCGGGGAAAAATCCCCAGAAATCCACATTTCATATATTTCCATACATGTTATAAAAATGCTGAAATATATACTACATAGCTACTCCACATGTAAATTAAAATTGCTATGTAGATTTTAATGTTGATTTAATGATATTAATTCATACCTTGTTTTACATAATATATTACATTACACATGAAGTAGCATTATTCACTTTTTTATTATAATCATCACAAGGACTGCAAAAACAACAAAAGGCTGTAATAGGATACAGCCTCATGAGCATTTTATAAAAAATACATTTAATAAAATTTTCTACTTACCGTAGATAACAGTGAAGTCACCACCTGCAGTGAAGTCGCCAGGCGCCAAATATTACGAATTATAGCATCACTACTGATTTTTATGTGCCACTGAAGATGTTACACAGTAGTTTATATTATGACTGTATAATCTACCCTGTTTCAGCGTTGTTTTATGCTTTGTATCTGCAAATATAACTGTTGCGCATTTTGCTTCTCACGTTTTTCTTCGCGCGATGACAGACAGTAAACAGTAGCTTTTTGGGCGACAAGACGCAGACTTGCCAGATCTTTCAAACTTTAATAAAATTAATTTTCACGTTGGCAGAGGAATTTTTATATATCCAAGCATCTTCCGCAGCTAATATATATAGAGACTTGTTTTACTTTACCTCTAATTTCCCTGAATTCCCCAGAGTGGCGACTCAACTGTTGGGTTAAAATACTAGCTGGCGACTTTACTGTAGTAGGTATAGTGAGGTCGCCACTCGGTTTTATTTTTGTAATTTGTTCATTTATAGCCCTAATATGACACAGATGAAGACACAAAATGACACAGACTCTCCAGATAGCCCCTTCTAACTGTCCTGAAATCATGGATGTACAAATGTAAGTATTAGCGCCACCACACCAGGGCCGGATTTAGACCTGTGGAGGCCCCTGGGCAGCCTCTGTGTGGGGGCCCCCTTTCATTACAAAATTTTACAAAGTATGAGATGCTGAGCATCTGGGGGGTCCGGGGATTTTTTTTGAAATTTTAGCCTTTTTAGGAGCATTTTGAAACAATCAGCATAGCTAAATTGAGAAAGTATATTAGCTTTAGCAATGTATACAATAGAGAAGGGATTGATTATCAGTTATATTTATAAGCAAAGTAAGCAATAGCTACTGTTTACAACACTAGTCTGAATATCTATGATGCATATCTACATTTTCCATATATCTGCAAATGAAAAAAATAAATTGTACAATACCAGTAGCTACTTTTAATTACAGAACTGGCAGTGGCACTTTACGAGATCTAGCCTCTTGCAAAGTTTTTGATCAAATCATGGAAGTCAGTTTCTCTGAGGATGTCATATTCAATGCTCATCAAAGCTAGGTGGCTAAGCCTGTCATGACACATTGTAGTACGAAGTCTGTTTTGATAAATTTCATTTTACTGAAAGAACGTTCTCCAGAACAATTTGANGGAAAATAGAATCATGATTTCTTCTTTGTAAAGAGACTACGACTTTTTACGGTGATAAGTATTTTGGGGTTTTCCTCCTTTTTAAACCCCTTGGCTTTTCCAGATGGATCATGCCCCCCTGATCTCTGCGCCCTGAGCAATGTTTCCAGGAGCCCAAAAATCCTGTGGTAAACCCCAGGCATCGCGCATCATCAGAGCAGTGGATGATACAGTCGATCCGTGCTCTTTTCCCCCTGAGGTTTGCTTTCACCCGTCAGACAGTCAGCAACCCTGAAAAAAAAAATATCACCATTAAAACTTTACATGAACAAACAAAAAAAAACCCTTTTAATGGAAACCATTTACATAGTTTGCCCTTCCAATAATAAATATCCCCAAAAAATCACAAAAAATCACCAAATATGAAAAAAAACCCCCTAAATAGGGGGAAAAACTTGAAAATAATCAAAAAAAACTCTTTAGAAATAAAATTAGCACAAGAGTGTTGAAATATTTTTCAATTTCTCCCTATTTAGGGATTTTTCCAGATTTAGGGAAAATCCCCAAAAAATTTTTTTTTTTAGGGAAATCCAAAAATATAGGAAATTTAAAAAATACCTAGGAACAACTCGGTAGAGAATAAAATTTACATAGGGCCAAAAGTTTCGCAACGATGGTATTGATTTTAAAAAGAAAAGGGAAAAAAAAACCCCCCGACGTCACGCTGAATTTTTTTTTTTAGGGGTAGCCCCCCCATTGCATAAAAAAAATCGGGACTAAGCTCCCAGTGCGGGAAGGTTTTCCAATTTTAAAAGTATTACAGTCACTCTTTTAAACTTTTTATCCCATTCGTGTTTAGTCCCCCAGGTGGACGATACTGGCCCGGCTCATGGACAAGATAGATAGATAGATAGATATTTATTGACCACAGCTTTATACATAAATTCAATAATACATTAAGAATAGAACAAAACACTCAAAGTCCCAAAAAAAGAAACATCCCACAAATTTTGAGTTAAAAAAAACGAGTCCAAAAAAAAAATTACTAAAACACTACTACTACTAAACTACTAAAAAACTAAAATCAAAAAATACACACAACACACACGCACGAATGCACGCCCAAAACACCCCACCACACAAAAACACAAAAAAAAACATATATTTAAAATATATATTAAAATATATAATTTTTTTTTTTTTTTTTTTTTTTTTTTTTTTAAAAAGAATAAAAAAATAAAAAATATAATAAAAATAAACAAACAACCGTTGATACAAAAAACCCCTTTTCAAATGACGTACAATTTGCAAGGGGTTTTTGCGCCGGCTCAAGGGGAGCAGGACGCAACGCGTGGCAGGAAGAGTTTGGCGTTCCAGTAATCCCCGCCCGGGCCACACCCGGCAAAGGAAAACACCCAAACACTTTCCATGACAGAGGTGAGAATGAAAGAAGTACCTAGCATTTTCAAGGGAAACACTTCCTCTTCGTGGGGTAGCGACACCTGTACAGAATCACATCCGAAGTCCCCATAACAAGCATGCAACGAGGCGTCGGGTCAAGGACAAATAAATCACAATAGCAGCCCCCCTCAGGTACCTTCTCTACCTCTTCTTCAATATGATTCCTTGGAGCAGCAGTGATCAACAAAGTGACCCGGCAAGCCCCCAAAACCAAACAAAAAAACACTAGCCCTGAAAACACCCCTTCAAGCCTTGATGAATACTACAGTCCGGAGGTCCCCGTGGGGTGTTCGCCCCACATCTCAGTGTTGACTCTTCTTACCGCAGGCTCGCGTACTTGACAAATGAGGGACACGCTGTGCAATCTGCGTGTTACCACAGGGTATCATGGGGCCCTGGCGTGTAAGTGCACCACAGCCTGGGTGGTGCAGCCCTCCACCCCCTAAGAACGCCCTCTCCCCTTCCCCCCTTCCCCACCCCGCACATACAACCAAGGGTATTCCCCCAAACCTCCCACACAACAGAGCCCGACCCCCTTCAAAGCCACTGATTACTCCTTCCTATGACGAGGGCGTCATTTCCCGTTACTCGCCATACGGTACATTGCTAGAGTTTTTTTATCTTCGCCGTTTTACACACGGAGTTACCGGCGTATCATGGGGGTCGGGCGCTGCCTCTACGGTCCGTTTGTACCAACTGGCGGCATTAATATTATGCGTTAATTTTCATCAACAGTTTTAAACTTTAACAGCCAGTGATGTGTGTGTGTGTGTGTGTGTGGTTGGTGTGTGGGGTGTTTTGTGTTGTGTGTGTGTTGTGGGGTGTGTGCGTTGGTGTGGGTGTGTGGTGTGTGTGTGGTGTTTTGTGTGGTGTGTGTGTGTGTGTGTGTGTGTGTGTGTGTGTGTGTGTGTGTGTGGTGGTTGTGGTGTGTGTGTGTGTGTGTGTGTTTGTGTTTTGTGTGTGTGGTGTGTGGTGTGTGTGTTGTGTGTGGTGTGGGTTTTGTGGGGGTGTGTGTGTGTGTGTGGGTGTGTGTGTGTGTGTGTGTGTGTGGTGTGTGCAGAGGAATGAAATGACGCACACACGTTAGTCAAGTAACGCTGAATAATATAGCCGCGTATATAAGCTTCTCAACCTTCATAGTCATTTTCACATCCATCTCTTCACACGAAAGAAAATGCCACATAGTTGCATAATGCTGCACTTAAATGTTACAAATTATGTTGAACACGTGACTGGATTGTCCTTCCATGATCGGGTGCAGAGTATTTGCTACGACACCAAACTTTTTCACATGCAAATTCTTACAAAAAATAAAATTAGAGTTGTTTCACTTGATCAAATTAATTTGTTACATACAATTTTCTAATGTTAAAGAACTAAAAAAAAATCCCTCGTAGGCTACATGACAATTAGATTCTTATTATGCACTAAATATAGCCAGCCAGGGTGCCCCCGAGGCGTCAGGTGATTTCGAAGAGATGTGGAGTACAATAGTAGAGCAAGGGAAGGTGGAAATGCCGGGAGAAGGGGAAAAACAGGTCATTGGGGGAGACGGGAAAAGAAAAAAAACCTGAAAAAGAAGGGAGGAAGGGAGGAAGCATGAAGGCAGGGCGGCCTCTATAAGGCGACACACGGGGAAAAAGTCATGGGGGTTAAGGACTAACAAGAATTTGTAGTAGAGCATTGGAGTCCGGGTCACCTCGAGGCAGCCGGCAGTGTGGAGCAGGGGGACGTAGTGAGGGTCGTGTGTACGCCGTTATCTGATAGTGGTGTGTGGGCCTGTGTGCGGGCGATAGCAGGGAGGCTTGTTTGTCTGGCTGACTATAGGAGCTGCAGGGGGGCAA
Organism: Chionoecetes opilio; assembly: GCA_016584305.1. NCBI lineage: Eukaryota > Metazoa > Arthropoda > Malacostraca > Decapoda > Majidae > Chionoecetes > Chionoecetes opilio. The sequence goes on along the minus strand of JACEEZ010019880.1, from coordinate 38,547 downwards.
GGAGGGCAGGACGAGGACGATTTGGATGTTGGAGGTATGGTGGAGACGATTTGGATGTTGAGGTGGTGGTGGTAAAGGTTTACAGGATTACATCTTCCCCAGATACTTCTCGCTTCCCCCCCCCCTCCCCCCCTCCACAAGGCATTCTCAGGATACACCCCTGGGTCACCTGCTCTGCGGCTAGTGATTAATCCTCCTGTGACCCACCTAATATGCAGGTGACCCGATGATGGAGATGACGTCACCGGTAATAAATAAAAGGAAGTAGACAAGGGGAAAGCACCGTCGCCGAAAACCTACCATGGAAATGAAAAATATTAATAAAATGGGAATAAAAAACAAAACAAACTACATTAATTAAACCCAGCATTTTTAGTAATAGATGACATTATGCGAGGGAAAGTCATCATATTGGTCTACAAACAAACAAGGAAAAAGCCACACACACAGGGAGAGTTATAGTAAAGGGTTCACTTATTCGGGCAACAAACAAAGGCAGTGAATCCATCAGAAGTGCGGCATATCTCCCCAAAACCCAGGGATGTCCAGGCTGTAAGGGCTGCTGACATCACTGCACTCATTATATATATTTTTTGCGGGATACTTGGTGTTTCTAAAGGTACCACTAATTTCGCGGTGGTCCTGGGTGTGAATGCTGTAAGCGGCGATGCTGTGAGCAAAAAAAACGACTTGAAAACTATACATCGGAATGGTCTCTTTCATCTCATTTAATTAAGATACCACAAGTATCATCGTTTCAGATCTTATTCATTCTATTCAGATTTCAGCCTTATTTTTCACTAATGTTTCCCATTCTATACAATTTTTTCTTTTTATGCGTTTGTTTCTCTCTTTCATTCTCAAACCCCCGCGGGGCCACCCTAAAACATCTGCGGTGGTTAGTTACGTCATCGCTTATGTAACCGAAATGATCCAAAGGGGAAACCCATGCAAGTATCCACCATCGAGAGGGACACGTGTGGTGATGTACTTCTTGCCCGAACTCCCAAACCCAAAAAGTAGAAATGCAACCAAAAGTAGAGTGTCTGTGTCTTCACTTCAGGCTATTCACGCATTTTGAAAAAAGGCGAATATCATTAGGTTCTACTTGTATGCATCAGGAGCCTTGCAAAATTTCTTTAAGAGCAGTGCTAGGAGCAATACAGAAGGCAGAGAATAACGTATGACATTAGACAGACAGAGAGAGGGGAGAACATCACCGCTCAGGACACAAAGCACAGTCGGGGATGTTATATAGAAGCCATGAAGAAGAAAATTGGCCAAGATCAGGTCATGTTAATTTGTAATGGCAACATCAGTACCTCGTGACCTCACAACTCAGGGGTGCAGGGCTCGGTGGGGCATCCCGGGCCTCCCACCCAACGATTGGACGGTGTGACGCAGGTTGATGTTGTCCAGCAGTGGCGCACCGGGGGGGGGGGGGGGGGGCCATGGGGACCATAAACCCCCCCCTCTCAAAATTACCTTCCTTTTAAGAAATCAGAATACACTAAACAGTCGATTATAAAAAAATCATTACAGGTTCTAGCGATGTGACTGCGTTTTCCTGCCCGTGGTGTTCCACCTTAGGGACTGGCAACTAAGCGGGCTTTGTGTTACCTCTTTTTGTTGTGTCCCTTGGCCCGTCCCTTTTTGATGTAAAAATTATATATTACCCTTTATTTGGTCCGCTTATGTTTCACTAACGCCTTGAAAAATGCATCGAACACTACCCAAAACTATTGTTTCAGTAGCAGAAATAAGAAATAAGGCCTGAAAAGGGAATCAGCTGATGGCGGAAAAAATGTTTCCCCTCCCGAGGCTAGCGAGAAATCTGGCGGATTTTACTCTATAGCTGGCGAGAAAAAAAATCTGGACCCCCCGAAAACAATTTACGGGTGCGCCTTTGGCATAGGGGCCTTACCCATTACTGCCCAGTGTATTGAGGCTTTCATCTCAATCTATCAGGGCTGGGGTTTGTAAATACTAGTATATCAAAATTCATTTGTGGACAGTTTTCGAGTGATTACGGTGAGAAGAAAACCAGGTGAAGACGTCCATTAGCGGGGTGATGTGGGACGTGCGACCGCAGGTGGGCGTGAGTGCAGCACAACTTTGGGGCGTGATGAAATAAAGGTGAAGCTAGTGGTGAGGTGGAGGAGGACATGGAAAAAATAGCAAGAACTCTTAACAGAAAGCATACACAGGTTAGCGAAGAGGGTGTTACCTGTCCACCCCGTTTTACATTGCTCGCGATGCTGGGGGACTCGTGAAATTGTTTTGCAAACGACATACTCACACACACAAAATATATATATATAAATATATTATTTTATATATATATAATATATATATATAGATATATATATATTATATATATATATATATATATATATATATAAAATATATATATATATTATATATATATAATATATATATATATATAAACAAAAAAAACGCTTCCTACATCTTATCAATTCTCTTTTCTCTCCCTCTCCCCTCTTCCTCCTCCCTCTCTCTCTCCTCTCCCTCTCTCTCTCTCTTTTCTCTCTCCCCTCCTCTCTCTCTCTCTCTCTCTCTCTCTCTCTCTCTCCTCTTTCCTCTCTTTTCTCTCTTCCTCTCCCCCTCTCTTCTCTCCCCTCTCCCCTCTCTCTCCCCTCTCTCTCTCTTTCTTCCCATAGACCCATGACTTATGACTTATATAGTCGCTCCCCGGTGTTTCCCTTCCCCTCTGGGGGCAGCGCTATCAACGAACCACATAGCAAACACACACACCCACACACACACCCCACAGACACAGACACAGACAACACACACACACCACACACAGACACAACACCACACACACCCACACACACCACACACACACACACACACAAAAACACACACACACACAACACTGGCCACCGAAGGGGGTGGCGCGTTCTTCCTTAGAATGATCCTTTAAGATATTTCATGTTACATGCTATTTCACCCGGGGTTTAAACTTCTGGATTTTTTTCCTATAGACACTCTTTCATACAAATATTTTGGTGTGTGGTATGACTAATCAATTCATCAACAAAAAAAAATTTTGATACCATTTTCATCGGAAATTCATACACACCCAGATATGGTGGGGTCGGCAATAACATAACGTAGTCCCTTGTCGCGCCACTGGGTGTGGTTAAGTTTGAAGTTTTCCAGTCAATAAGGTTCAAGATGCGATTAGGTTCGGTTAGGTCAAGATGGGGTTTGGGTTATGTTTGCTAATTAGTTTTAATAAGCATATTTTGGCGGCGAACGACATTCCACATATAGGAAACTAGCATTTTGGGTTAAGTTTGTCAGATTATTTTGGTTAACAATGTCGCGGGCCCCCAGCAGTGGTACTACAGTTTCACCCAACCCACCCAAAAACTCAGTTAGTATGTATTCGATGGAAATGGGACAAAAAAAAAGTTGTTTCTATTGATGAGATTAAGTCATAACATTCAAAAAAAAATATTGTGTGAAAGGAGTGACCATAGGTAGAAAATTATCAAAAATTCCATGAGCCTTGAATTGTTTCGATCAAATCCAAGTGCAGAGTAAAAGGTTGGCATGTCAGCAATCATGTGGATAAATTTCTTTAAAAGTAATGATATGCCCAATGATTTTCTCTCTCCAATGGTCTTTAAAAAACTCTTTGGTCATGGGTACATGCCAAGCATTCACAGCAGCTGAGTAAGGAAATTCCTTGACAAAATAAAGAGCTAGTAGGTTTTGCCCACCTGGTTTGCTACTCCTAGTTACAATTTTGTCACAAAGCAGATTGAGGATGAGGCCCAAAATATTAGGGTTGCATAGACTCTCTGTCACTCTACCTAGATGATAAAGTGAAATGCCCCCTGCCCGTGAAGTCGCCCCGGCGCCAAATATTTCGAATTATAGCATCACTACTGATTTTATGTGCCACTGAAGATGTTACACAGTGTTTATATCATGACTGTATAATCTAGTCTGTTTCAGCGTTGTTTTATGCTTGTATCTGCAAGTATAACTGTTGCGCATTTTTGCTTCCCCACGTTTTTCTTCGCCCCGGGATGACAGACAGTAAACAGTAGCCCTTTCGGGCGGCAGGACATAGACTTGCAGATCTTTCAAACTTGAATAGAATTTATTTTCACGTTGGCAGAAAGGGAATTTTTTTTATATCCAAAGCATCTTCCGCAGCTAATATATAAAATAGACTTGTTTTTTCTTTACCTCTAATTTCCCTGAATTCCCCAGAGTGGCGACTCAACTGTTGGGTTAAAATACTAGCTGGCGACTTTACTGTAGTAGGTATAGTGAGGTCGCCACTCGGTTTTATTTTGTAATTTTTTAATTTATAGCCCCAATATGACCACAGATGAGACACAAAATGGGCACAGACTTTCCAGATAGGCCCTTCTAACTTCCTGAAATCATGGATGTAAAAAATGTAAGTATTAACGCCCCCACACGTCTGTAAATAACAAAGAAACGTAGAACTGGCGACTTTACTGTTATCTACGGGTAGTCCCCAGGTTTGGTAAATAACAGCAATTAAATACACAGTAGTCGGGACTGTGTTGGTGTCATATACGGGAATAGCAAAGACTGTCCATTCAATCAGGGTATTTATTCATACAGCAGGGGGCTAAAGTTGTGTGTCACGGTCTCGTAGTTTTTTCATGATCTCCTTATGCTGAGGCCATAAGGGCAAATTTCAATGTAGAGGCCTTGGTACTTCAAGACCCCAGGAAATCTAATAATTCCCGCCAAGTCTATCAGGCTTTGATTGACCACATGATAAGTCTTTCGTAATGCAACAACTCTTTACAATACATTGTATATTATTTGTGTGCGTCACAGATATGTAGATAGGTTAAGCAGGACAAAGGTCTCTCTAATGTTGATTTACTTGCCAATACAAGGAAAAAAACATTTTTATACAGTCGCTGTGTCATATCATCTAGTCCGACCTTTGTTATTGTTTTTGATCTGAAGTCTCAATGTGTTCTATTGACGCGCGGCGAATCCAGAGTAGATCATGATCTGAGTGGGATCTATATCACGATCTGTGAATATCACGAGTAGATCAGGATGTAAATAGTAGAGGCCCTAAGAGACAAGATATATGAAGTAACCTATAAAAAAAAAATACTAATCATGCCAAGATCCAAGTAAAAAATGAGTGTCAAAATGTGAGAAGAAACCGGAGTGCTGAATGCATGAAAATAATAAACTTTGGATTAACTTTTAATTTCACTTTTAACGAGTGTAAGGGTATCATAATGCAAGTGATATTATGTTTAATATAAATCATATTTCAATTCACGCGTTAATTTCCTCCGCTTGGCGGAGGAAATGCGCTCTCGGAGTGACACAGGTGTGTGTTACTCTTTGTTTCAGGAAGTTTATTTAATATATCTATTGATCTGTGTTTCTTTATTATTTTTGCTCTACCTGCAAACGCAACACTGTCCAAACACCTGCCTCACTGATCAGTCTGTTCAGCGCTCAAGGCCTTCACGGCCACCCTGGCGCCCACTACCACCACCACCACCACCACCACGCGTTCCCCGGCGTCCATCTTGACGTCCGTTAGTTTATCTTCCTGTGGTGAGGTGTTCCTTGGCGGTCCTGAGCCGCGGGCCGCCGCCCTGGAACGATCCGCTGGGGTGCGCGGTAACCCACAAGCAACTGGCTCAGCATGGAGCACGGCGCGGCGTACGTGCCGTGGGCGTGCTAGGCCGGCGCCAGGACTTGGTAGGCGTGCTGGAACGCTCTTTTGAACGTCCCAGACACGGTGGGAGGAGCGACCCACGTCGTTGCCGGGCGTGAACGGGTCCTGAATGCACAGAGCTGCCCCGCGGTGACACCTGGGCATCACGGTGGGCACGTCCTCCTTCCGCATGTAGCGGCCGCCCTCCACCACGCTGATGCCCGTGCTCGAGTACGGGAACTCGTGCCCGTAAAAGGCAAAGAACCGCAACAGCACCCGCCCAAGGTGACCTCGTTCTTCTGGGAAAACCTGCAGCTGCAGGAGGCTGGTGGCCATCAGTGTGACAGAGTAGGAAGACACCCCCCCACTGAACACCTCGGCCAGGCCCAAGCCGCGCAGGTAATGGCGCACCACCAGCACCAGCGGCGCCAGTCCGGGAAGTCTATGCCTAAACTCCTTCACCAGCGCAATGGTGCGCACGGCCGCCTCGCTTCCCAGGGACACGCCACGGGCAGACTAGTCTGTTAGTGCACAAACTTGACCAGCGGCACCGTGGTCCTGTCCAGCACAGTAAACGTGTGCGACAATCCCACGCCCTGCCGCGAGAAAGCGTCTCGCAAGGCGAACGCGGCGGCGGAGACGTCGGCCACCGGCCCATCAGCGTCAAGTCCACGTCACTGTCGGGCAGGTAGAGCCTGCTGGCCAAGCTGCCGGTGACCTCCACGTTCGCCGAGGGCCACAACGCGGCCACCACGCGCCGCACGTCTTCCACAGCACGCATCCGCCATTCAGACTCTGCCTTGAAGCCACCCGCCCAGCGCTGGAAGTCCAGCACCCCCTGGTGCAGGGCTGGAAGGCTGCCGTCATAGCAGGACCGCAGGCGTTTCCAGGCGGGGGAGGACGGGGCAGGGGGGGAAAGGCTTGACTGCTGCAGTCTCAATTGGAGGAGCAGCGTCCTCCTTGACTGCTGCAGTCTCAATTGAAGGAGGTGCGTCCTCGTTTACTGCCGCACCCCCTGTCTCCCCACACTGCTCGATTATACGTGAAAGAAATCATCAATACATTCATGTGTCTCATCAATCTCGACAGAAGAATCAGTCTCCTTCTGATCATCCTCGCTTTCATCCTTGTCGAAAGAGGCAGCTGCCACGCCTGCACCATCGCCGGACTGGCCTGGGCCCACTTTCTTGGATACGGCCTAATACAAGTGGGCAACCAAACACCGAATAATTAGCAGCGCAACGCATCCCATGCAACACCCAGCAACACAGGTGAGTGTTGCTGTGAAGGCCGCGTGGTCGTGTTCGGCCCTCGCCACCTCCACCTCGAGGCAGCCGAGGAACCGCTTCGTCTCCACCAGGCGGTCCCACCACGGCACCTCCCCTGGGGCCACGCATGCCTCCAGGGGGTCTCGAGGTGGGACGGGGCGCAGAGGTCCCAGCCACCCCTGGTGAGCCAGGAGCTCCCGTAGCTGCCATGCCACAGTGGCGTGGAGCGCCTTGTCCTCCCACGCCTCCACCACCTCGGACACCCGCAGGACATCCCTCAGGGCGTCCTGCCCGGCGCTTCTGAGGAGGGCAGCGATGCCCACCCCCACGGCCATCAACACGGCCATCACGATGTGTTTACACATTTTTACTGCACTGCAATTATGCACTGCAATGCAATACTGCACTGTATTTTTACTATTTTTACCACAGAAGTTGTATACATTTTTTTTTATAAATCACCAGATTAAGGTGGTGTGTCACCGTAAGTCTTGTGAGTGAAAAAGGGGAATGCAAAGTTGTTTGTTTGGGGGACGAGCAGAAGTTACCCGAAATAAGTAAGATGCTCTGAAAGATAAATCGAATGACTTTGTACACGTAAGACCATGTTTATGAATTTCACTCTCTTTCTTTCATTCTTTCTTTCTTTCGCTTTTCCCTTTTTTCTCTCTCCTTCCATCTCCCGAGAGAGAGAGAGAGAGAGAGAGAGAGAGAGAGAGAGAGAGAGAGAGAGAGAGAGAGAGAGAGAGAGAGAGAGAGAGAGAGAGAGAAGAGAGAGGAGGAGAGAGAGAGCAGAGAGAGAGATGAGACGAGAGAGCAGAGAGCAGGCGAGCCGAGCGAGCGAGAGCAGCCAGCAGCCAGTCAGCCAGCCAGCCAGCCAGCCAGCCAGCCAGCCAGCCAGCCAGCCAGCCAGCCAGCCAGCCAGCCAGCCAGCCAGCGAGAGAGAGAGAGAGAGAGAGAGAGAGAGAGAGAGAGAGAGAGAGAGAGGTTAAATGAAAAGCAGAAATATAATTTATTTTTATTTTTATTATTATTATTATTACTTTTATTATATTTTTTTTTTTTTTCTTTTCTTGCGGACGCTCCATGCCGCCCCCGCGACGATGCCGCCTTGGGCGATGGCCTATGTCGCCCACACCTAAATCCACCACTGCCCCTCCCTTCGTCCTCTCATTCACCCTATAGCCACACCCTCACATATATTTTTATTTTCCCTCCCTAACTACTTCTTTTCCCCAGCTACCCTTCTGCCTCCCACTTTTTTTTAGACATTTCCTACCTGGAATTTACGGGAAATTGCGGACCTATTTGCGTTTGCGGAAGTAGCCGTACTCCCGCAAACGCAAATGCGCAAACATTAACACTTCCGCAAATGAATTCGGACTTCCGCAAATTGCGGAAGTTGCGGTTTGCGGAAGTGTTTGCGGAAGTGCACACGCACGCACACACACACACACACACACACACACACACACACCTTCTGGTCAAATGGATTACAACGCCAAGGCAATGATTCTGTGGTCGGCCGTTCTATCCCCGTTCGCTCCTGGGGAGTTTTCAATGACAAATGTGGGCATATACTGTCCACCTTGAGCAAGGGATGGGGTGTGTGTGGCGTGTGAGGTCCCAGCATTTCCAAAAGATCGGTCAGTACGAGCTCCAAGTTCTCTCCTCTCCAGGAGGGTAAAACTGGCGATAGTTCAGCTCGCGTGGACAAGACTGTGGGTGTATTGACCGTGGGTGAATACACCCACATCAGAAAATGAACACATAAAAAAAAACATTTATACACACACACACATACACACACAACACACACACACACACACACACATACACATACACACACACACACACACACACACACACACACACACACACACACACACACACACACACACTGCTACGCTGCTTATATTGCTTGCATAGTCTAATTGAAACATCTCCGTCTGGCGTTCAGCCAGACACGAGTTCAAGGTCCGCTCGAGGCCCTGGGTTTTTTTGCAGACAGACACTATATGGAATGGAGCAGGAATTTGTGCAATCCGAAATAGTATAGGAGGTCCATGAAGATGTAAGATACTGTACTTATCGCATTTATGAAGGAAACTGATGTGCGGAAGCTGGGTAGAAGGACTTGATGAAGTTGCTGGATTGATTTTGAGCGGGTTAGCAGATCAGTTGGTGGGCCCAAACGTATCATTCAAATCCCTATAAGGAAGAAGTGCCCAAGGGTTGGAACAGAGGTCATGCGTGAGTACTGTCTACAAGTTAGGTGGTAAAGAGGATCCATTGCATCATACAGGCCGGTGGCATCGACCACAGTCTATAGTATGTAAGCTTTATGAGAAAATGAACCTGGTAGATTTTTATGACGAGCCATTCAGAGTCAGTGTTGTGTCATTGAGTGGTGTGGGAAGGACAGTGCTGGACAGTGCATGAAGGTTATTTACACCCGTGAACACAACGTCGACAATGTTGTCCTGTTCGGTTACGATGTTAACATTGCTCACAGGCCCATATGTATTGTGGCAGTGATCTCCCGCGTGCGTGGGCAGCGTGAGCGATAGTAATCGCATTTCGAGCATAGAATTTATTTACACTCCAATAGGCATATTATATGTATGTTGCTTTGGAAAGTACCACTTAGAAAAGTAGCGCATCGTCTTTGTGGCGTTTAAAAAAAATCCATACTGAAAATAAGAACAATCCTGCCGGCGGTTTTCTTCGAAGAGTTACAGTTACAGTACAGTTACGTACAGTTATGTACTGACGTTATCAGAAATAACATATACGTGGATTACAAACTTGAATGATTCCTGTAGCAGAAAGGTGGGTGCTATGCAAACGTATGAAGTATGGGCAAAGTTTACCTACTTATATTTATAAAATGCTTTCGATAGGGTGCCATTCGAAAGACTTCTTTAATAACTGGAAATGTTTGGAGGGATGCAACGGTTCATTGAAATGAATGAAAATCAATCTAATAGGAATACAAATTAATAAAGCAATGAAGGATAAGGTATCATCATGAAGATGTGTGTTAAGTGTGGTGCCTCAAGGGTCGGGTATTAGTCCCAATTATATTTTTGATATATTTAAATGATATGCGATATGAACTAAATAATAAAATAAACATGTCTGCAGAGGATACTAAAGAGGAAACTAAAGGAATGTTGACTGTTGCAAGAATTTAGAAAAGTCTATCTACAACTAATTTTGGAAAACTTACTTTCAGTGCTAAGAAATGCTATCTCGGAAATGGGGATGAGTGAAAAGAGACCCAAGTGGGAGTATACGGTGGCACCAGAGGTTGCTAGTAAAGTTGAAAATTATAGAATTATGGGAGTGATAATACAGGATTATCTAGCACCACTGAATAACATCAATAAGGTGGTTGAAGGGATATTAACTGTTAATTAATGAACGAGCCTTTAACAAAATGAACGTATGCCAAGGGAGTTCCATAAGTCTATTATAAGATCAAAAGTGGAGGTAAGGTAAGATGGGAGCATACGCTATGCTGCGTGGCCTTGGTGCTCATCTCCGTCGCATTAGCCATGAACCTTCTGTAGTGGGTGAGAACCCGCTACCCCGGGACTCGGGGTTAGTGTGACATCCGGGTTACCACAGTTACATTCCCCTGGTTTCCCTAGGTATCCATTTATCGACCATCCCCGAAAGGAAGGATGAAAAGCTGAAAAATGGAGTACGCAGCTACAATACGTTCACCTCATCTAAAGAAACAAGTATACGTTGTGCATAATTGGGAAAGGTTCAGAGTGTGTCACGAAATAGCTACCTTGCGAAGAAAGATTATTAAAAGCTCGCGTCACCAACTTTGTGGGATATGAGTGAAAGAAGAGATACAATAATGACTAAAATCAATGAGAGGAATTGAACATGTGGCAAGGGAAGACGTCTTGGTGATTGATGATGCAAGAACAAAAGGCCATGAATACATAATTATGAAAGAAGACAGGATGTTTAACCCCTTGAGGCCCAGATCTTTCCTTTGCTATATAAAATCGCCTGTTGTTAGCCATAAAATTACGAAAAGTAGCTGAATATATCAAATTACATAGTGGACAAGGATACTAAACAGGTCATAGCTATAAAATATTGCTTATATTCTCTAAAAATCGTCTTATGGTACCCAAATTACAATGGAAATTACGTTCTGGGCCTCAAGGGGTTAAAGGTTGTAAAGAAATTCAACCTCCAAAATAGAAACATTGATGTGTGCCCCACTGCCCAGCCCAGAAGTGGTACAGTCACGCAATGAACTTCGCGAGCACTTGGGGCGAGGCAATCCCATCAATTTCTCAAATCTTTTCCTTGTCTACAAATGTTCGCTCAGTCTCCTCTTAGAGACCCGCTCCACCCCCCCTAAGTAGCCACACCTGTTTCAAACCTTCCCGACTTTATAACTCCCTGATGGGTAATTATAGTTTTAAATCCCGCACCAACAGCTAATGACAATTTAACAGCTCCCTCCCTCCCTCCCTCTTTCCCTCCCTTCCTCCTTCCATTGAGCCCTTCAACTGGGTCCTTCCTCCATGAGACAGGATGAAGTAACTTTAAATATTTAATTCTTGTTTTCGGAAAAAATAATGGCTATAGCAAAATATATCGTAACACTGAGAGCAAGGGTGTGTGTGTTGTGGGTTTGGTGTGTGTGTGTGTGTGGGGTGGTGTGTGTTGTGTGTGTGTGTGTGTGTGGTGTGTGTGGTGTGTGTGTGTGTGGGGTGTGTGTGTGTGTGTGTGCGTGTTGCGTGTGTGCGTGTGTGTGTGTGTGTGTGTGTAGTGTGTGTGTGTTGTGTGTGTGTGTGTGTGTGTTGTGTGTGTGTGTGTGTGTGGGGTGTGTGTGTGTGTGGTGTGCGTGCGTGCGTGTGCGTGCGTGCGTGCGTGCGTGCGTGCGTGCGTGGGGCGCGCGCGCGCGTAGATGTGTGAATGTAGCAATAATATTTTTTGGAAATATCTATAATTAAAGTATTTTTTAAAAATTTACATTATGTATGTGTATATTCCTCATTTTGTGATAGTGTCAGAGAGAGAGAGAGCGAGAGAGAGAGGAGAGAGAGAGACGAGAGAAGAGAGAAGAGAGAGGAGAGAGAGGGGAGAGAGAGAGGCTTTGGTAATAGGGTTAACTCCTGCCAAAA
>JACEEZ010019880.1:11407-21407 GCA_016584305.1 Chionoecetes opilio | reverse complement strand
TTTCACATATGCACATATCCACATAGCAGCCCTTCTTTACAAGATAGAGGCAGCTGTGTCACTGGGCTTCACCACGGATGACTCCTGCACCACAGACTTTCAGTGTGGAACAGATGTTACAGATCCAAGGTTTGTATTGCAGATTTGCACAAGTGCCCTCACGGGCATGTGTTTGCATATATTTGACTGTCTTGCAAATAGTGAGTGTTTGATTTTGCTTACATTCATGGTTGTATTTTGGCATGAACAAGGATATTTTTTTATTTTTACTGACTGGGTGTTTGGCCAAAAAAACTTTTTTCCTTGGGGTATGTGCTTTCGTTGATATGAAACCTAATAGATTCCCTGTGTGTAGACTCGGGTCTCATCCCCACTGTTTCTTTCCCTCATCAATCATCATCGTTTTTGCGTCCTGCTTTTCCCATTCATACTGGGGATGGAGGGTGGGGACAGCTTTTCCTCCTTAGCACCTCTGCCACTACGGCTGCTGGTACTGAGGGCCGCTGTTCTGGGGCTTCATTTTTCTTGTAGCATGTAGTTTTCCACGGGTTGTATACCCTTGCCAACACCAAACTCTTTTTACGTAGGGGGAGTACAAACTATTCAACCCTAGCTTGGTTGGATGACCATTGACTCCTAAGATTTTAAAAGATTATTAGTTTATAATCCCAGTTTTTAAAATACCCAAATACCTAACACTTTGGGCCATTCCACATACCGTATATTCAACCTGTACTACAGCTTAATATTTTTACAGAAGAATTAATTGTTGATTCTAGAAGTGGATCATATATAGTGGGGGAAATTTAAAGATAAAATAAAGGATGTCATTATGAAAAAAGACAAGTCCCCAAGGTGGTAGCCAGGACCGGTGGAAGTTTTCATTGGATATCGAAGGAATTTTAGTCCTTAATTAGCTTACTTTTGCATGTTTATCTTTTATTACGGAAAACTTTATGATAAATTGCATTCACAGATCCAGCCACCCCCCCTCGATGAGATTGACTTCACCCACCACAGCACACAAAGAAGCGGCTGAAAGCCACACGTCAGCGCCCCAAGGTTGAAGGAGCAAGTCCGTCCATGTTGGAGCAAAAAAAGAAAGATGCCCTGGCTGAACTGGGGAAAATACTTCCTAAGGCAGCTGTATTTGAAAAGGCGAATCTGAGACTGATAGCGCTTCAGAGAATGAGGAAATGACTTCCAAAGCCATTAAATGATTTTTTAGTTCAGACCTCATGAGAGAAAGGTGAAGGAAATTTTGCAAACTGAAATTTGCAAATTAAGTAATTTGACATTCACACCACTGCAAGTTGCCAACCTTGAAAAGGCAACCAGAAGTCAGCATAAAAACTCTATTTGGCATGAGCACAGGGCAGGCAGGTTACTTCATCTTGGCTCACTTTATCTTGACACTTAAGGTTGATAGATACCCTGTTAATTTTTTTGCGAGCCAAAATGAAGTATGATGCTGGGATCTCAGCAAAGTTGCAGCTTGCAGGTGGGATTTGGAGTGTGAGGCATTACAAGGGACGCATACATTGACAGTCAGTCTCAGGTGTATCAGGATTTTAACTGCCAAGTGTAGGTTGGTTGTGCCCTCTTAAGCCATTCATAGTGCCTCTCCTGATGGTATTAGAACATGTGAGTGCCATGGCAAGGGTACACTTTAAATAAAATGCCCATATAAATACAGACATTTATCACCAGACCACTAAATCCCCCATCTGATAAAAAAATTCTTCTAGATAAGGATGGATGTCTAAATAAATCACATTCATTCTATTGCCAAGTTCAGCACCAAATTAGTGTGTGCAATGTCCAGTTTTGCGACTTTGTTGTAAGGGAAAAGTACAACGCTACTCAAGGACACAGTTCTGTGAGAATTTAATATAAGACTACAACAGTTTCAGGAACTTATCTATTCAAAAAAATACTACTAAGACAACATGAATTAAAGGAAGCAGCATTGTTGGAGTATGATTTTATTGATGTATATGTTACATGAGATTGTGAAACTAGTCATTTCGTGAAATGCCTAAGCATCTGTTTGTGAAATGACTTATTTTAAATTTGTCTGAAATGCCCAAAATCTTTAGTCTGCATGAAAAGACTGTCATTTTTAGTCTAGTCTTAGGTTAGGTTAGGTTAGGATAGGATATAGGTTATATATATATACTATCCTAACCTAACCTAACCCCAATGACTTGACTAATATGAAAGGAATTTAATGCAAGACTAAATAATTTTGGCATTTCATACAAAGTCAATAAGTCATTTCACAGATTGACTTGTGCTGAGGCATTTCACGAAATTACTAGTTTCACAATCTGACTGTAACATATATAAACTATGATGACCCTGCTCCTTTGGGGTATAATAGGGTAGTGAATGGTGTGGAGAAAAACTTAAACATGAAAAATTTTATACTCTATATTGGTATATATTTTACTAATAAAACTTCTGTTCTAGATCCAGACATTTTATTATTGCAAAACCTGTAAATAAAAAAATTGCAATAAAATTTAACCGGTGCTAAATAAAAATCAAATAATTGTCATATATTAATGAATTATAAAATATACCTTGTGTAGCCATAGCCTTCTGCTTTCTGTTCACGTTGTGCTGCTGCAGACTGCCGCTTTCTTTTGCCTGGCGTAGCGATCAATTTTATGGGAAGCAGCATCCCTGTTGGGTTTGAAGATGAATTTTATGGGTATGAAGTCGACATGGGCAGGATCCGAGTTTGGCTTGCCTGCAAACAATGAACAGTCTTATAATTCAAATGCTTTCATAATTTGCTCTTAGGTTAGTGTATGCTAGTATGGTATAGGAGATAATTGGCAGATGAAACCATCCTGGACAAAGCCCCTTAAAAAAACTCCCTCGAGGAAAAAGCAAAGCAGGATAAACCTCCATACCGTCTCCTGACATCACATACTGTATACTTGATACTTGATGTTGTCTAGAAGTTTGATTTCTCAGAGCCTAGTGTGCTACCACTCATCTACAATCTCTTTTGGGGGCCATTTGTACCCCGAAGGAGGCAGCGATTATTGAAAGTTTTTATCAAAATAATTATCTTCTCCAAAATATTCTACTTCTCAATGGATACATCCATTAACATTATGCCACCCATCGCTCTAATCATTTTATTCTAAGAACAAAACTGTTGTTTGCATGACCCCCTGACGGGCCTGACATCCCATCCCAGTCACCGCCCCGCCCTCCTTACTATCAGCTGAGACTGGATGGGTCCACTGCTCATGTCTGTCCTGGATGCAACACAGCACCTCACATTATCAAACACATTTTGGAAGCTGCACTGCACACAATAAACCACACACCAGCAACACAACATACACTCCATGAAGACCCTGTGGGAAAACCCGGTCCAGGCCATGGCCTTCCTCATATCTTGGGGATTCTCGGCCGGCAGAATATCACCACCGAATTTTCATGACGAATTTCAACAACAAAACACTTCTCACCTGGAGACATCCAGAAAGCATATTGCACTTCTCAATGGCTAAAATCAAAAAACAGTCTACTTCTCAACTGATACATACATATATAGTGGTACAATGGTCATTTACCTGTGAGAAAATGTTGACTGCAGATCCTTTCATGGCCAACCAGCGAAAAACCTTCCCTCTTTAGAGCTTGTAGCCACTTCTGGGGTCTGGCTGAAGCAACAGGAAACCTGTGAAAGGTCACGGCAAGCCTTTTCCGTTGTCTGTTGGTGCAGCCAACAGCTACGCAGCTTGTGGGCATGCTAAATATGAACATTATGCTGGCGTATAGGCGGTGAAGGGAAGGCGCGCGAGTTTGTTTTGCCTACCACGGTGTTGGGGGGCGTGGCTTGTGACGTCATCGTGGAAAGGTCTATAGTGGTAGCAGTAATATTGGTAGTAGAAGTAGTAGTAGTAGTTTTTGTTTTTGTACTAATAAGAAAAGTAGTAGTAGTAGTAGGGATGGTGCATAGTGGTAGCAGTAATGTTGGTAGTAAAAGTAGTAGCAGTTGTGCCAATAGTCGCAGATATGTAGTTGTAGTAGTAATAATAGTAGCACCTGCAGCAACAGTAGTGAAAGTTATCTACATATGCATAGTGTCTACAGTATTCTACAGTACTACAGATATATTCAGTATTCATGTGTCAGGCCAGTCAGAGGGCAATGGTATGCTGTGAGTGGCGGTGTGGATGTTGTTGAAGAGGAGGGATAGAGGCTAGGAGGTAGAGTGGACAGTGGCATCGTATATTCTTCGTGATGGTCGATTCATGTGTGTGTGTGCGTGTGTGTGTGTGTGTTTCTGTGTGTGTGTGTGTGTGTGTGTGTGTGTGTGTGTGTGTGTGTGTGTGTGTGTGTGTGTGTGTGTGTGTGTGTGTGTGTGTGTGTGTGTGTGTGTGTGTGTGTCGCATTTAATTTTTTTTTACATCACAAATGACTGACCAACGACAAAAAAAATAAGGTAACAAAAATCACGCTTAATTGCCAGTCCCTATACAGAAGACAGTAAGAGAATAAAGAGTTTAAGGGGTATAAGGGTATATGTAAGGGTATATATAAGGGGTATAAGGGAGTGTGTGTGTTTTAATTGCCAGTCCCTATAAAGAAGACAGTAAGAGAATAAAGGGTATAAGCTATAAGGGTATATGTAAGGGTATATATAGGGAGTATATGGGAGTGTGTGTGTTGTTACAGGTATGCCGGAGCGGGTGGAGAGCTGCACGGTGGTGGAGCAGCGGGTCTCGTCGCTCAAAGTTACCTGTATCCCAGGGTTCGATGGTGGACTGCCACAGCGATTCATAGCGTTGGTATGTGTGTTTGTGTGTCAGGTTTGGTGTTTGTTTGTCTGTCTGTCTGTCTGTATGTATGTCTGTCTGTCTGTATGCCTGTCTGTATGTCTGTATGTATGCCTGTCTGTGTGTCTGAGTGGTGTTCAGTAGTTTTTGTTTGTTTATTTGTTCATTTGTTTGTTTGTTGATTGGTTGGTTGGTTGTACAGTATATGTGTGTGTGTGTGTGTGTGTGTGTGTGTGTGTGTGTGTGTGTGTGTGTGGTTGTGTGTGTGTGTGTGTTTTGTGTGTGTTTGGGGTTTGTGTTTGTTTTGTGTGGTGTGTGTGTGGGGTGTGTGGGGTGGGGTGTGTGTGTGTGTGTGTGTGTTTGTGTGTGTGTGTGGGGTGTTGTGTGTTTTTGTTTTTGTGTGTGTGTATATGTGCACCCACCCACCCAACACACACACAACCCTCCCCCCCATACACACAACCCCCCACACACACCACATATAATAGTAAGATAGATACTTTATTGCCACAGTTTGCAGATATAATGTTATATTACAATTCTTAGAACTAACCACAAGTCACACACACAGAAACCCCCCCCCCCACACACAACCTCCCCACCAAACCCCACACTCGCACACCAACTCCTCCACACAAAAACCGCCCACACAAACACCAAAAAAAAACCAACACAAAAAAAAAAAAAACCCACCCCCACCCCTGGCCTCTCTACTCCGATGGGCTAGTCGCGCCCTCAGTCTCACTAGGCCTGGCAGTCCTCGGTCGTTAGTTTCACGGCCTTGTTGCTTTCTAACAGCCGCGGAGGTCGAGTTACATCTGACGGTTTTCACCAAGGTGGCCGAGACCGTAGTGGTGGAATCCTGCAGTTTGTTCGTTCTCATCAGTTTCCTTTTTAGTTCAGAGGCTTCTAGAATGTGCTCTGTGCTTACATACAGCTCTTCTTTCAGTCTCATCTTGCATCTGACTCAACCATTCGTTTCTCTTGTTCTAGCTCTCGTCTTTCAGTTCGTTCATTTTCTTTTCACCCATTTTTTCCTAATCTCTCTTCTAAATTTAATAGTCATTGCCTGTCTCTGACTCTACTCTTCTCTCTCCTCTCTCTCTCTCAGTCCTCTCGTCTCTTCTCTCTCTCTCTCTCTCTCTATCTCTCTCTCTCTCCTCTCTCTCTCTCTCTCTCCTCTCTCACTCTCGTCCTCTGCTCTCTCTCTCTCTTCCTTCTCTCTCTCCCTCTCTACTCCTCTCTCTCTCCTCTCTCTCCTCTCTCTCTCTCTCTCTCTCTCTCTTCTCTCCCTCTTACTCTCTCTCTCTCTCTCTCTCTCTCTCTCTCCTCTCTCTCTCTCCTCTCTCTCTCTCTCTCTCTCTCTCTCCTCTCTCTCTCTCTCTCTCTCTCTCTCTCTCATCTCTCTCGTCTCTCTCTCTCCTCTCTCCTCTCTCTCTCTCTCTCTCTCTCTCTCTCTCCTCTCTCTCTCTCCTCTCTCTCTCTCTCTCTCTCTCTCTCTCTCTCTCTCTCTCTCCTCTCTCTCTCTCTCTCTCTCTCTCTCTCCTCTCTCTCTCTCTCCTCTCTCTCTCTCTCCTCTCTCTCTCTCTCTCTCTCTCTCTCTCTCTCTCTCTCTCTCTCGTCCTCTTCTCTCTCTCTCTCTCTCTCTCTTTTTCTCGTTAATGTCGGCTTGAACACATGTCTTAACCAGAAGAACAACGCTTTCCACCTATCGTTTTTATTTAATTTCTTTTCCAAACTTCCGTTCCACACGACCCCGCTGCTACCTCCGCCTCGCTCCTCCCCATGAACCCGCTACCTTATCTCTACCTCCTCCATACATCCAACTTTCCTCTCCCCCTTTCAATCCATCACAGACCCCCGACACCTGCCCACCTAACCTGAAACTCTGAAAGAATAACGAGAGGCCGAGGGTGAACCGCCTCTGATTCATTTCTTCTGGGGCAATATTTATGTGTTTCTCCTGCCACTCTTTAGTGATGAGTTGGTTTCCTTCTGCCAAAGTAAGCTACGTATATCTCTCTCTCTCTCCATCCGCCTCTCTTCCTTGGAAAAGTAATAATGGAGAGTGTGTTCCACTTGTTTCTTTTAGTATTTCATAAGCAAGATATAATTTCTCACTCGCCGTGTCATCCGCCGCAAGATCTGTCTTCTTGCCGTGTTTGGAGATTGGAAATTGTAAGTCACAGCTGTCATGCCTCGTGTGTCATCCGTGTCAGGGCGATATATATTACATGATGGCTGCCTCCTGTTCCTTCTTTACTGTCTACTGTCAGTGTGCAGCCTCTCACATAAAAGTAGGGTTCTTTTCCTTGCCCCCTGTTCCTTTCTTTCTGTATATTGTCATTTCTTCCCTGCCTCCTGTTTCTCCTATGCTGCCTACTGCCACTTCTTCCCTTCCTCTTGTTCCTGTCTTTCTGTCTACTGTCAATTTGCAGCCTCAAAAGTAGGGTTCTTCTTCCTTTGCCTGTTCCTTCTTTGCTGTCATTATGCAGCCTCACACATGAAAGCAAGTCTCCTCTTCCCTTACCAGTTCCTGTCTTTCTGTGTACTGTCAATGTGCAGCCTCACACATGAAAGTAAACCTCTTCTTCCTTTGCCTGTTCCTGTCTTTCTGATTACTGTCAATCTACAGCCTCACACATGAAAATAAACCTCTTTTTCACTCCCTCCTGCTCCTGTCTTTCTGTCTACTGTCAATGTGCAGCCTCACCCATAAAAGTTAGCCTCTTCTTCCCTGTCTCCTGTCCTTTCCTTTATGTCTATGTACTGTCAATCTACAGCCTCACACATGAAAGTAAACCTCTTCTTCCCTTGCACGACCATAAAAACCCCCTCTCCCCCTTCTGAAAGTGGGTGTAATAGTCCTCATTCTTCTTTCTTGCTGTCTCTTGTCAATGAATAGCCTCACACATAAAAGTCAGCCTCTTCTTCCCTTTCACGACCATACAAACCCCCTCTCTCTCCCCCTCCTGACCATATAAACCACCTCTTCCCCTCCTGAAAGACATGTGATAAGTCTTCATTCCCTCAACACCACACAAACCATACCATAAACACCATACCATACCAAAAGCCGACCATACAAACACCCCCTACACTCCCTCTCCCCTCCTGAGTCCTGTAAGTACCTGCAATAACTCCTCATTCCCCTCAACACCACACAAACCATACCATAAATACCATTCCATATATATATACCAAAAGGCATCCATACAAACCCCCTCTCTCTCCCTCTCTCCCTCTCCCCCTCCCAAAAGTACCTAAAATAACTCCTCATTCCCCTCACCAACCCTCCTCGCGCCATCATGTCCTTATTCTCGCCACAGACTCTGGCGCCGCGGACCGAGTCAGGCGCCTCTCCTCTCCTCGCCCTCTTCATAGGAGGTTGCGGCCTTCTACTCACCCTGACTGTCATCATCGTGGCCACCAAACTGAGGTTTCGAGCTAGGGGGTCTCCAAGGGCGCGCTGTGGCCGGGGAACTCGGGACAGGGAGGACGAGGAGGGAAAAGGTGAAAGGAAAGGCTCGTCGAAAAGAAACTGATGACGATGACGATGACGAACCGAGTTGTGAGAATGGCTAAGGGCGCCTCACCTCAAAAACAGGGAGACAAAACAACAGCACCCCCAACACCATCACAGCAACAACAGCATCAAAAGCGCTACATCAACAGCCTCAAACCCCAGCTTCTTCATCCCTACCACAGCATGTTTTTGGGGGGGCCCTAGTGGCATGAAATGGTTAGAAACTTGATTTATGATTTTAGATCAAAAAAAGACAAAAAGGTAGATAAATTTAAAAAGTCCCTGTAGATAAATTAGCAATAAAATAGAATAAAAGAAAATCATGTAAACTGTACATTTGGGGAGTATTTTTTTATCAGAAAACGTAGATTTACAAGGAAGTCTAAATTTTTAAATATAGCTTAATCATTACGTTCACCTTACATCCTTACGTGAACACACAAAACCCCACACAAAACACACACCCACCCACACACCACACACACACACACACCCACACACACCCACACACACACACACCCACACCCACCCACACACACACACAACACACACCCACCCCACAAACCCCCCCACACACACACACCCACACACACCCACACCCCACAACACACACCCACACCCACCCACACACACACACACACACACCCCACACCCACACCCACCCACACACACACACCCACACACACCCACACACACACACACCACACACCACACACCCACACCCACACACACACACACACACACCAAACCCACACCCACCCACACACACACACACACACCCACACCACCACACACACACACACACACACCCCACACACACACACACACACACACCACACACAACCCCACACACACACCACCCACACCCACACCCACACCCACCCACACAACACACCCCACACCCACACACACACACAACACACACACCCACACCCACCCCACCAACCCAAAACCCACACCCACACCCACCCACACAACACACACACACACACACACACACCCACACCCCACACCCCACCCAAAAACACACCCAAACCCACCACACAAAACCCCACCACACCCACACCCACACACACACCCACACCCACACCCACACCACACCCAAACCCACACACACACCCCACACACACACACACCCCACCCCACACCCCACACACACACACACACACCCACACACACACACACAACCCCACACACCACCACCCACCCACACCACACCCACACCCCCACACCACACAACACACACCCACACACCCCACACACACACACACACACCACACAACACACACACACACACACACCCACACCACCACAAAACACACACACACCCACCCCACACCCACCCACACACCACACACACACAACACCCCACACCACCACCACCCACACACACACACCCACACACACACACACACCAAACACACACCACCCCCACACACACACACCACCCCACCCACACCCACCCACACACCACAAACCCCAACCCACCCCACACCACACACACACACACACACACACCCCACACACAACACACCAAAACCCACACACACACCCACACACACACACCACACACACACACACACAACCCCCACACCCCCACCCCCCCACACACACACACCCCCCACACCCACACCCCCCCCAAAACACACACACCACACAAACACACACA
>JACEEZ010019880.1:0-11212 GCA_016584305.1 Chionoecetes opilio | reverse complement strand
TGTTGATATTACTTAATTCTTAGATACTAACCACCACAGTCCACACCCCCAGAAACACCCCCACCCCACCCCACACCACACCCTCCCACACCCAAAACCCACCCACACCCCACACACAACCCTCCCACAAAAAAACCGCCCACACACACACACAAAAAAAAAACCACCCATACACACAAAAAAAAAAAAAAAAAAAAAACACCCACCCACACAACACCCCTGGGTCCTCTCTCCTCAGGTCCTGGAGCCGGAGACCGCGCCGGGGTGGCAAACGTGACGGCGGAGCAGCCTCAGTTCACCCTCGGAGGCCCTGCGCGGGGCTCGATTACGTGGTGAAGGTGTTCGCGTTCAACAGCCGCGGCAGGTCCGAGCCTTACATACTGGACGGGTTTTCACTCAAGGTGGCCGAGAACCGTATGGGTGAGCCCTCAGTTTTCAGTCTCAGTTTCAGTCTCAGTTTCAGTCTAAAGTTTCATTTTTTAGTTTCATAGCCCAGAATGTTGCTTGTGCTAATAAACCTTATAATTTGAAAAAGTTCATTTGACATGCTAAAACTAAGACACATAAATGTTTTTGAGAGTTCTAGTGTGGAAACCTGTAGTTGTTAATTTTATTTCCATTTATTAACCTAATTTCTTTGCTAGAGGGTTAAATATGTCAGCCTGTACCTTGACATTATCTCTCTCTCTCTCTCTCTCTCCCCTTCTTCTCTCTCCCCCTCGTCTCTCTCTCTCTCTCTCTCTCGTCTCTCTCTCTCTCTCTCTCTCTCTCTCTCTCTCTCCCCTCTCTCTTCTCCTCTCTCTCCCTCTCTCTTCTCTCTCTCTCTTCCTCTCTTCTCTCTCTCTCTCCCCTCTCCTCTCCTCTCATCTCTCTCTATTTCTCTCTCCTCTCTCACTCTCTCCTCCCCCTTCTCTCCTCTCTCTCTCCTCTCTCTCTTTAATGTCGGCTTGAACCATGTCTTACCAGAAGAACAACGCTTTCCACCTATCGTTTTTATTTTAATTTCTTTTCCAAACTTCCGTTCCATACGACCCCGCTGCTACCTCCGCCTCGCTCCTCCCCATGAACCCGCTACCTTATCTCTACCTCCTCCATACATCCACTTCCTTCCCCCTTTCAATCCATCACAGACCCCCGACACCTGCCCACCTAACCTAAAAACTCTGAAAGAATAACGAGAGGCCGGGGGTGAACCGCCTCTATTCATTTTTTCTGGGGCAATATTTATGTGTTTCTCCTGCCACTCTTTACTGATGAGTTGGTTTCCTTCTGCCAAAGTAAGCTACGTATATCTCTCTCTCTCTCCATCCGCCTCTCTTCCTTGCAAAAGTAATAATGGAGAGTGTGTTCCACTTGTTTCTTTTAGTATTTCATAAGTAAGATTAATTTTCTCACTCGCCGTGTCATCCGCCGCAAGATCTGTCTTCTTCCCGTGTTCGGAGATTGGAAATTGTAAGTCCCCAGCTGTCATGCCTCGTGTGTCGTCCATGTCAGGGCGATATATATTACTGAGGGTTTGCCTCCTGTTTCCTTCTTTACTGTCTACTGTCAGTGTGCAGCCTCTCACATAAAAGTAGGGTTCTTTTTCTTCCCCCCTGTTCCTTTCTTTCTGTATATTGTCATTTCTTCCCTGCCTCCTGTTTCTCCTATGCTGCCTACTGCCACTTTTTCCCCCTCCTCTTGTTCATGTCTTTCTGTCTACTTCAATTTGCAGCCTCAAAGTGGGGTTTTCTTCTTCCTTTGCCTGTTCCTTCTTTGCTGTCTTATGCAGCCTCACACATGAAAGCAAGTCTCCTTTTCCCCTTACCAGTTCCTGTTTTTCTGTGTACTGTAAATGTGCAGCCCACACATGAAAGAAAACCTTTTCTTCCTTTGCCTGTTCCTGTCTTTCTGATTACTGTCAATCTACAGCCTCACACATGAAAATAAACCTCTTTTTCACTCCCTCCTGCTCCTGTCTTTCTGTCTACTGTCAATGTGCAGCCTCACCCATGAAAGTTAGCCTCTTCTTCCTTGTCTCCTGTCCTTTCTTTTATGTCTATGTACTGTCAATCTACAGCCTCACACATGAAAGTAAAACCTCTTCTTCCCTTGAAACGACCATAAAACCCCCTCTCCCCCTTCTGAAAGTGGGTGTAATAGTCCTCATTCTTCTTTCTTGCTGTCTCTTGTCAATGAATAGCCTCACACATAAAAGTCAGCCTCTTCTTCCCTTTCACGACCATACAAACCCCCTCTCTCTCCCCCTCCTGACCATATAAACCACCTCTTCCCCTCCTGAAAGACATGTGATAAGTCTTCATTCCCTCAACACCACACAAACCATACCATAAACACCATACCATACCAAAAGCCGACCATACAAACACCCCCTACACTCCCTCTCCCCTCCTGAGTCCTGTAAGTACCTGCAATAACTCCTCATTCCCCTTAACACCACACAAACCATACCATAAATACCATTCCATATATATATACCAAAAGGCATCCATACAAACCCCCTCTCTCTCCCTCTCTCCCTCTCCCCCTCCCAAAAGTACCTAAAATAACTCCTCATTCCCCTCAACACCCCTCGCGCCATCATGTCCTTATTCTCGCCATCAGACTCTGGCGCCGCGGGACCGAGTCAAGGCGCCTCTCCTCTCCTCGCCCTCTTCATAGGAGTGTTGGCGGCCTTCATACTCACCCTGACTGTCATCATCGTGGCCACCAAGCTGAGGTGTCGAGCTAGGGCGTCTCCAAGGGCTGACGCTGTGGCCGGGAAGCTCGAGGACAGCGAGGAGGACGAGGCAGGGCAAGGAGGTGAAAGGAAAGGCTCGTCGGAAGAGAAACTGATGACGATGACGATGACGAGACCGAGTTGTGAGGAGATGGCTAAAGGGGCGATCTCACCTCAACAACAGCAGCAGCAACAACAGCAACAGCAACAGCAGCATCAACAGCAACAACAGCATCAACAGCAGCTACATCAACAGCCTCAACCACAGCTTCTTCATCACCTACCACAGCAGTGTTTTGGCGGGCCCTCGTGTCATGAAACAGGTTAGAACTTGATTTAGTGATTGTAGATAAAATAATAGACAAAATGGTAGATAAGTAGAAATAGTCATGTAGATAAATTAGCAGATAAAATAGTAGATAAATAGAAATAGTCATGTAGATACTGTACATTAGGCGAGTATTTTTTTATACAGAAAACGTAGATTTACAAGGAAGTCTAATTTTAACTATAGCATAATCATTACGTTCACCTTTCATCCTTACGTGAACACCCCCCCCCCCCACCCCCCACACCCCAAAAAAAATATTGCCTTCCAAACAGTCCAAGTCTTTGCCATATCGCGTCACAATGATCCAACATTTCCCTACGACACACATATTCTCCCTCCTCTCAAGCCCTTCCCTTCCCTTCCTGCCCCTTCCCTTCCTTCCCCCTCCCTTCCTTCCCTCCCTTATACTTTCCCTAATCTTTCTATCCCCTCCTTTTCTACTTGCAGGATCACCGCTGGACTACACTCGCCTGGACTCGAAAACTTCAGACTCTCTCTATAGTTCCTGCGCAAGCAATCGGGTGAGTGAATTTGCACGGCAGCGAAAAAGGGAGAAAGGAAAGTGAGAGGGAGGAGGGAGGTAGGAGTGAGTAGGGGAATGAGTAAGGGAATGAGTAAGGGAATGAGTAAGGGAATGAGTAAGGGAATGAGTAAGGGAATGAGTAAGGGAATGAGTAAGGGAATGAGTAAGGGAATGAGTAAGGGAATGAGTAGGGGAATGAGTAAGCGAATGAGTAAGGGAACATAGTGGAAAATTCCTTGTTTGAAGTGACCTAGTCATTCAAAAGATGCTGATGTTGGGGTGATACAATGAATGATGATGATAATAGTACATTAGAATTAAAAAAATCATAATGATAATGATAATAATAGTATAAAAAAAAATGATAATTATGTTAATGATAATAATAGTAATGTTAATAATAGTGAAAAATTATGATAATATAATACTAATACTAAAAACTAATACTAATACTAAAAAACTAATCTACACTACTACTAATATTTAAATTTTGGGCGTTGGAATTCCTGGTCACAAAAACAGTTGTTACTTAATGTGGGAATCACGGTTGCTTTAATGTATGACTCAGCACTGTGCTCCTACTAAACTGCACCCCCTCTCTCTCTCTCTCTCTCTTCTCGTCTCTCTCTCTCTCTCTCTCTTTCTCTCCTCTCCTCTCACTCTCTCTTTCTATTTGGTCACTCTCTTTTTCTCTGTTTTTTCACTTAATTCTCTCTATTTTTTCTCTTCTACATCCTGCTTTTTCCTTTTCTTTTTATCTCCTCTTTTTTTCCTTTTTTTTCCGCCTCCTTCTCTCTCTCTCTCTCTTTTTTTTCTCTCTCTCTCCCTCTTTTTATCTCTCTACTCCCCCTCTCTATCTCTCTCCTCTCTCTCTCTCTTCTAAAATCTCCCCCTTTCCTCCCCCCCTCCAGTGCGGCATCGGCTACTCCACTGAGTCGAGCAAGCTCCAAACTTAAACCTGCCCTGGAAGCGCACGGACGGCCTGTCGGGCACCAGAGACAAGGTTTTCCTCCTAATTAATGATCAGAAAAGAATTTGGGACTTCGGAAAGTTTTTCTAATATAAATAAAACCCGAAACACATAAGAAATCCATTAGCCTCAAAACATAATAACCCGCCTTTAAAATTTTTTTCAAACTTTACATGAGAATATCAATAGAACGAATTTATTCGCTTCCATGCTATATTTTTTTCGATAATGATTAGCAGCATCATAAATTGCGTTAAAATAATACTACACATGAAATCGGTAAATTCGTACCTAATATGTTTTATGTATAAAATATATTGTTATCTCGGAATTTTGTTCTATATATATCAAAAAAAACGTAAACAACTAAAGAAGCCTATGGACTCCAAAATATGTTGAACTTTAACTCTTCGCCATTTAATTTTTTCTCAAAAATTTTACATGGAGAATACAATAGAAGCGGATTTATACTTTCCATTGCTATATTTCGTTTTTGATAATGAATTTGAACCATACATAATTAGCTTAACTAACAAAAAAGTCATGAAACGGGTAATTTTCCCGGATGATGTTATTTATTTATTAACGCTAATTATGTATGGTTCTAATTCATTTATCAGAAACAAATATAACATGAAGCTAATTAATTCCGCTTCATGGTATCACATGTAAAATGTTTGCGGTAAATATTAAATGGAAGAGTTAAGTTCATGCATATTTCTTGAGATCCATTGGCATTTCTTTATGTTTACGGTTTTTATTGATAATATTAGACAAACTTCCAAGATAACAGTATTCTTACCGCCCGTACATCCTCAAGCTAAGCTCGGGTCCCACTGACCCGGAGCAGACTCGCTCGTGACGTCACGCCATCCCGCTCTCCAGACCAGGCTTTTACATAAGAGGGTTTGGCAATGCTCTATCTCATCCCCCCGCCTGCGCGCCACAGTCGGGATGTTAGCGGCCCTCCCTGCATGGGCGGCGGGAGGCCCTGTCATAGAGCGGGTCGATGATGGCATGATGTACGGATCCCTGGACGTTCCCCTTATGCCGACCTGGAGCCAGTTCAGCAGCGTCAGTAGGCCGCCGCCCCCGACGTACGATCCTGAGCGGGGACGCGTTTCCACACACTCTCTACGGGAATTCCTGTACGCTAAGACCCAGTGAGAGTTTCGTTTTAAAAGGCTTCGTCGCTGTCCCCGGGCTTGTCTCGGCGGGAAGTCCTTGCACTAGAAGACGCACAAAACACAGTGGAGCTTCGGTTTAAGGCTTCGTCGCTGTCCCCCGGGCTTGTCTCTGGGGGGCGGGAAGTCCTTGCACTAGAAGACCATGAGAGCTTCGTTTAAGGCTTCGTCGCTGTCCCCGCTTGTCCTTCTGCGGTAAGCTCCTTGCACTCGAAGACTCAGTGAGAGCTTTCCGTGTAAGAGGAGAGGCTTCGTCGCTGTTTTCCCGGGGTTCTCTCCGCTCAAAGACATTACCGCTACACTTCACGAGTTTTTAAAAAGATAGTTATTATGAGAGCAAGGCCCATAGAGAGGAACTTTTCTTGGCCCTTACATTAAGAACATAAGAAAATAAGGAAGCTACAAGAGGCCATGAGACCTACACGTGGTAGTTCCTGTTGTTATGAGAGGAGGTCTATCTTCCGCGTTCCTGCTCCTCTACATCAAGATTGAAGGAGTAACTTGGCCTGTTGACATGAATCGCGGGCTTTCATCCTCATCCATTTTTTTCCTTCTCTCTATCCCGACACTACCCGACAACCTCACCCGGGGATTAACAATAAAAGAGTGAAGAAGATGAAAAGAAAAAAAGGACACAAAGACTTCTTGGTGCTAAAGACGAAATCCATGTCACAATATCCATTTATGTCATGTAGAGATTTATGGCTTGAACGCCTTACGACACTTTCGCTCTCGCTCTCGCTCTCTCTCTTACTGGACTATATACAGGTGATGTGACTTGATCCAGGTTAGAGTGAGAAAATTGAAGAGGAATAAACCTTCTCATATACTCTGTCTCCCTCCCCTTAAATTCTCTCTCCGGAAAAAAGAACCGGAAAAATAAAAGGCATCATTCCGCTCCTTGGCCTGATGGAAGGATTACCGAGGATTGCAACGAAGGAATAAGACTGACGAGGGAACCACCGAAGGGACTCATGAGTGATCATACGAGCCGAGAAACCTTGACGCAAACACGAATGACGGTACTTATCTTTACGAATCACATCATAACTTCTGGAAAAAAAATAACCAAAAAACCAAAAACGTCTGGAAAAAGCTCCCTACTTGGTAAAACTTCTTTCTTTCTGTTTTATTATGATAGCTGAGATTTGTGTGGAATATGTGGCGCAGAGGAGAGAAAAAACTGTGGATAGACGTGTTCGTGACAGGAAAGTATCACGTTTTATACTTGTGTTGTGTTATCCTTCAGTTCTTTTCTTGTCTTAAGGTGGCAAAAGAAAAGTGGGAGTGGCAAAAGTGTGAAAAAAGTGACAAAGTGGCAAAGTTTAACTGACAAAAAGGTGCAGTAGTCTTATTAAAGTACTTCGGTGAGGCGGTAATGAATAAACAACTGCTAAGTAAAAGTAGCAGGTGATTATAGTTAGTGGTCATTGACAGACAGACAGTTAGTGGTCATTAACAGGCAGACAGTTAGTGGTCATTGACAGACAGACAGTTAGTGGTCATTAACAGACAAACAGTGAGTGGTCATTGACAGACAAACAGTTAGTGGTCATTAACAGACAGACAGTTAGTGGTCATTGACAGACAGACAGTTAGTGGTCATTAACAGACAAACAGTGAGTGGTCATTGACAGACAAACAGTTAGTGGTCATTAACAGACAAACAGTTAGTGTCATTGACAGACAGACAGTTAGGTGGTTCATTAACAGACCAAACAGTGGTGGTCATTGACAGACAGACAGTTAGTGGTCATTAACGACACACAGTGCAGTGGTCCATTAACAGACAAACAGTGAGTGTTCATTAACATACCAACAGTTAGTGCTCATTAACAGACAAACAGTGAGTGTCATTAACAGACAAACAGTGAGTGGTCATTAACAGACAGACAGTTTAGTGGTCATTAACAGACAAACATTTAGTGCTCATTAACAGACAAACAGTTAGTGGTCCATTGACAGACAGACAGTTTAGTGGTCATTAACCAGACAAACGTTTGTGCTCATTAACCAGACAACAGTGAGTGGTCCATTAACAGACAAACAGTGAGTGGTCATTGACAGACGACAGTTAGTGGTCATTAACAGGCAGCAGTTGTGGTCTTAACAGACAAACGTGAGTGGTCATTGACAGACAAACAGAAAGTGTTCATTAACAGACAAACATGAATGGGTCATTGACGACAACAGATAGTGTCATTAACAGGCAGCAGTTAGCGGGTCCATTAACATACAAACAGTGAGTGTCATTGACAACAAACAGTGAGTGTCATTACGCAGACAGACAGTTAGTGGTCATTAACAGACAAACAGTTGTGCTCATTAACAGACAAACAGTGGAGTGGTCAATTGACAGACAAACAGTGAGTGGTCATTTAACAACAAACAGTGAAGTTGGTCATGACCAGACAAACAGTGGAGTGGTCCTTAACAGCAAACAGTGAGTGGTCATTGACAGACAAACAGATACTGGTGGTCATTAATCAGCAGACAGTTAGTTGGTCATTAACAAGACAGACAGTTAGTGTTCATTAACAGACAGACAGGTATGGTCATTGCAAACAACAGTTAGTGGTCATTGACAGTACAAACAGACAGTTAGTGGTCATTGACAGACAGACAGTTATGGTTATTTACAGACCCACAGTGCGTGTCATTGACAGACAGACAGTAGTGGTCATTAACAGACAAACCGTTAGTGGTCATTGACAGACAGACATTAGTGGCCATTAACAGACAACAGTTAGTGGTCATTGACAGAAGACACAGTTAGTGGTCATTAACAGACAACGTTATTGGTCATTGACAGACAGACAGTTTAGTGGTCATTAACAGACAAACAGTTAGTGGTCATTGGCGACAGACAGTTTAGTGTCATCATTGACAGACAGACAGTTATAGTGGTCATTAACAGACAAACGTTAGTGGTCATTGACAGACAGACAGTGAGTGGTCATTGACAGACAAGACAGTTATGGTCATTGACAGACAGACATTTAGTTGTCATTGGACAGACAGACAGTTGATGGTCATTGACAGACAGAAGTTAGTGGTCATTAACAGACAAACCGTGAGTGGGTCATTAACGACCAAACAGTTTAGGTGGTCTTGACAGACAGACAGTTATGGTCCTTGACAGACAGACAGTTTAGTTGGTCCTTGACAGAACAGACAGTTATGGTCCATTGCAGACAGGACAGTTAGTGTCAGTACCCATACAGACGTGTAGGTGGTCATTACAGACAGACAGTTAGTGGTCATTGACAGAACCAGACAGTTAGTGTTTCATTAACAGACAGACAGTTAGTGGTCATTGCCCGACAGACAGTTTAGTGGTCATTGACAACAGACAAGTTAGTGGTCATTACAGACAGACAGTTACTGGTTCATTGACAGACAGGACAGTTAGTGTTCCTTACAGGCAGACAAAGTTAGTGGTCATTGACATGACAGGACAGTTTAGTGGTCATTGACAGACGACCAGTTAGTGTCATTCCAGGCAGCAGTTAGTGGTCATTGCCAGGCAGACAGTTAGTGCTCATTAACAGACGACAATGGTATTAACAGACAAACAATTATTGTTCATTAACAGGAGACAGTTGTGGTCATTGACAGACAGACAGTTAGTCTCATTAACAAACAGGTGCTCGAATTTCAAGACTGTGACAACTGTATACAGGTGTTAATAACCTCAATTTCCCGTTATTTTGACAAGGATAAGATGCAATAATCGCTCATTCCGAATAGATTATCCTGACGTTTAACTGGAAAATGAAGTGGTCACATATTCTTAATAGTACATGAGAAATGTTACAACATTATATGATGACTGACGCTGCAAGTACCTATTCTGAAAAACGATTATTTACATACCGTACATAACGAAACAAATACAGTGAAACATTACAAACGAAAAATATGGTAAAAAAAAAATTGTGATCATGTGCAATAAATCAGTTCAGACCACTTGAAAAAAAATGTCGTCGTTAAGTGCTGTGCCACAAAAAATGAAAAAACAACTTCGTAAACAAACTAGAAAAAGACTAGAAAAAACAAACAAAATAGGTGGCGATGTAGAAAAAAAAATCATCCATAGTAACAAGCAGTGGAAAAAAAGCCCAAAAAGCATAAATGATAAGGTAAACACGACATAAAAAAAAGTGGTTCTCTATATAGTGTTTACATAAAGTCGCGTTAAGGATAATTAAAACCTCTTGGTGCCTCTTCATACTCAAGGTGGACAGTTTTATATGTCGTTTCGTGGAGTGACAAGTGTGTTTGGTGTAGCGGCGGGAATCAGGCGGCTTCGTGAGTGGCTGAGCGCTGAAGACGAACAGAAAACGAGAAATCATGAAGACGAAGGGTGGGTGACTAGGGCAAAAAGAAGAAAAAATAGAGAATAATGCATAGTGAAACGCTGAAAATGAACAGAAATGGGGAAAAACATGAAGACTAAGGTGACTATGGTAAAAAAGAAGAAAACGTAGAGAATACAGTAGGGATATCAGAGAGAGATTGAAAAGAATACATTGATGGGGGAATATATTAGACAAATGTGTGCGATTTAACGCTGAAAACGAATAGAAAACGGGAAATCATGAAGACGAAGGGTGGTGAACTAGGGCAAAAGAAGAAACAGTAGCGAATACAGTAGTGATGTCAGGATTGAAAAGATAGTGAACATATACATTGATGGCAGAAAATAGATACATGTGATGGTTTAAAGGACGAAATTAGAATATTAACTGCAGGTGCCTGGGTAGTTGTGTGTGTGTGTGTGTTGTGTGTGTGTGTGTGTGTGTGTGTGTGTGTGGTGTGGGGGTGTGGGTGGTGCGTGGCTGGTGGGTGGTGTGTGTGTTTGTGTGTGGTGTGTGTGTGTGTGTGTGTGTGTGTGTGTGTGTGGTGTGTGCATGCTTTAGTGAAATGTTAAGTGGACATTTTTGTAAATAAACTTGCATATATCTCTAATAAAACTATCAGCATAAAGTGTATTTGATTCCAATAACATGCATGATAACGAAAAGCAATTTGATCGATTTCAGGGCTGTAATTGCATATACGTACTTCATGTAATTTCAGTACACAGACACACACACATACACGCACTCTCTTTTTTTTCTCTCTCTCTCTCTCTCTCTCTCTCTCTCTCTCTCTCTCTCTCTCTCTCTCTCTCTCTCTCTCTCTCTCTCTCTCTCTCTCTCTCTCTCTCTCTCTCTCTCTCTCTCTCTCTCTCTCTCTCTCTCTCTCTCCTGGTACTATCAAAATTGTAACTTAAATAAAC
The DNA here is from genome assembly GCA_016584305.1 of Chionoecetes opilio. Taxonomy (NCBI): domain Eukaryota; kingdom Metazoa; phylum Arthropoda; class Malacostraca; order Decapoda; family Majidae; genus Chionoecetes; species Chionoecetes opilio. The sequence continues at coordinate 201 of JACEEZ010019880.1, read as the reverse complement.
CAGATAGTACGAATATGGTAAGAAAATAGTATAAAATAAGAAATCAGTTTGTAATATGCCAGAAATCTTAAAGTGCAATCACGAAAAACCTTGAATTTTCACGCCAAGTAATAACTCTACATATATCTTGGTGATGAAAAAATCTCAAATTGCTTCTTGAAGATTCCTGGTGAGGACTAATTCAGAGAATCCCTCCTTATA
>JACEEZ010019879.1:204587-247818 GCA_016584305.1 Chionoecetes opilio | reverse complement strand
CAGATTCCTATTGAGATTTTTTTAAACTTTTCAGGGATTTCAGCTGAGATAAAAGATGAAGATTCACCTATTTACCTAATGAGTGATGACATACACGCGCTTCCATACGGGAATTCGAAAATGACCTAGGGCACCCTCTATTTCCGAGAGAGATATCTTACATATGGCAGTTGTTTAAAAAGGCACGGGCATCCATCAAACCGGGGAGGAATGTTCAGATCCCACTTGTCAATTATAGAGAAGCATTTTAAAAAGTATCCCCTTTCCCTTTCCCGTGAAAATTTGAACGACGCGCATCGGTATACTATCATTATTTTCATAATGGTGGCAAAAAAAGACCTAACAAAAAAAAATTTATAGTTATTGTATCTCTCACAAGGCAAGGGGCCCCGGGGGAAGAAAAAAAAAGGGATTGTGGATGTTACGAGGAGAGTTGCATAAGTGGGGGAAAAATTTCACGGTGGGTTGCACCGTCGCGACAGCCGCGACACCAAAAACCCATATAATCCCGGCAGGAGTAAAAACATCAGAAAGCACCCTAAATGTCATAAAAACGTAAAGTGGATGCCCACCCCAAAATAAGACAAGAAAAATTTTGGGATATGACTTTTACACCCTGCCCGGGCCATTATAATGTTCTGGTGTCGCGGCGTCCGACGTGCAACCCCCCGTAAAAACCTTTCCCCCACTTATGCATCACCCTCGTTAACATCCACAATCCTTTTTTCTTCCCTGGCCCCCTTGCCTTGTGTAAGATACAATAATTAATTTGCTACTTTGTTAGGTCTTTCTTCCCACTCTATGAAATAATGATAGTTTAGCGATCGCGTTGTTAAAATTTACTCGGGGGAAAGGGAAAGGCGATACTTTTTTAATGCTTCGTCTAAAATTGAAAAGTGGCATCTAAAAACTTTCCCAAAACGGTCTTGGGACCCCCCGTGCCTTATAAAAGCCCCATATTAAATATCTCTCCGGAAGTCAGTAGGTGCCATAGAGACATTTTTGAATTCCCGTATGAACGCTGTGTTATGATGTCGCGAACAAAACTTTGGGGGCGCTGTGTAGTTTCAGAAGGAACACAATACAGGCAAAACCCAAAAAATGAGACAGAAGTAAGGAATTAAATTTTTAAGTTGAAAACTAATAAGGCACAGGGATAACTGTATTTAATGTAATCAAGAGTACTTGTGGCGCTATGTCCCCTTTTTTTTGTGATTTGTTTAACAAAATTTTTGATACTGGAATATTGCCTGAGGGGTGGGTTTGTTTGGTTGATTCTTCCTATCTACAAAAAAGTGGGGATGAAAATAAAAAAAACAATTAAAAGGGGAATTACAGTTTGAGTTGTTTGGGTAAATTTTAAATTACTTCTATTTTAAAATGACAGACTTACTTTGGGTGTAGGGGAACTTAATAATAAATCAGAGTCGGGATTTAGGAAGGGTTATTTTCTATAGACCAAAAATTCAGTTGAAATGTATGATAAACTTCTTTGTCCAAAAAAAAATTTGTTTTGTTTTTTTGTCGAGTATAAAAGACTTTTTATGGGGTTTGGGAAAAGTAATTTTTGGTATAAAAAAAATTTAAAAAAATGGAATCACGGCTATTTTTTAATTTGTTTAAAAAATGTACAGAAACCCTCTCAAATTTTAAAACCCAAAAAAATAGAATTTTTGAAATTTGCCCTTTTTAAGCCCAGTTTGTTTTTTCAAAAAATTTCCCCAAAAATCCAAACTGAGTACGAATTGCCGACAATTGTGCGGGAAGCGCACATTGTAGGAGTTTTCCGAAACATCTTCCACCTCCTCGGGGCCATCCATTTGGGGCACCCACCCCTCCACATTGCCTGACACATTAAGCACCTAAACACTAAAAAACCTTCCCTTACAAACCCCCCGGTGATACCTGCCAGGGTGCTTTTTAGTAGGGTCCCCCCCCCGCACACCCCCTACAAACGAACTGAAGCTTCACAATACTCATTTTTTTCCAAGAAGCAGCTGCCAAAATTTATCTCTGTGGTTATTCTTATTGTCGCTGAAAACTTGTTGATGCCCTGTATTTTGATGCAGCAAATTTATAGCACAGAAATGAAAATTAAAGAGGCAAGAAAGGAGGCTTTCTTTCCCTTTGTTTACATCCCTTATAGTAAGTCTTTTTTTTGGAGCCCTTTGACCATTTTTTTCCCTCCCTTTTTTTTTCTGAGGATTTGATAACCTGGACCTTTTTAAAGAAAAATTGCTCCTAGCCCCTCGGGGAAAAAAAATGCGGCTACTTTTTAGAGCCCAATTTGAAAAGGTCCCATAGACTTTTTGAAAAACATAAAATGTTATATCTCTGGCATCAATGAGTTAAAAGACAAAGAGGTGTCATTTTTTACAAAATTCTGCATTACAAGCCCTGGAATGGTTATCGTACAGTTTGGGATCATTTTACCCCTCAAATCCAGGATGGCCACTGTCCGCTATCCTGAAAAACAAAAATGTAATATCTTGGGCCAAGATAAGCTAGATGGATATTAGGTGTTTTTTCCACTTATTTACTGAAAAACTCTTTGGAATATCATTTTAGAGTTTCAGGGACATCCTGCATACATTTTCAAGTATATACAGCAAAAGGGGGGAAAAACATGCTGTATTTTATAGGGGCGTAGCACATCTCCTAAAAACCCTACAATTTTTGGATATGCCACATTCCTACACTTTGGCGCATTTTTCCCTACACCAAAAAACCTATCCATCACATTTCCTACAAAAAAAACCCTCCTCAATTTAGCAGTTTTTAAGTAGTGACATATTTCCTACAAGGGTAGCGTATCTCCAACCCCCTTAGTGGGGCTCTTTTTTGTACTCGACGTTCTGGCTATACACTCCTGAACCCTTGACCCTTTAGCAATACTTAGCTTGTTATTGTTTTCCTTTTGCGCGTATTAAAAGGGGCAACCAAAAAAAGAGAGACAAGTTGTTCAAAAAGTACCCTACAAATCGAGTTTTGGTTTTTTTTTCCCTTCGTCGGGACAGACGGCATTTTTTGGGGCCTTGTACTCCACTGTTTCCTGGGCCAAGGATGACTAATATTGGGGGAACATCCCCCTTTAACGCAGTGGTTTTCAAAGAAACTTGGGTTCCCGGTACCCCTCCCAAATGGGCCAGGAACAACAAACCACAAAAAAACCAAAAATAGAATGCGTTGCATTAACACAGATGCAATTTTACATTTCAGATCACATATTTTTCTACTGTTACGCCCCTACACATAGGCGGTCATATTTTGCACAAAAAAAGTGTCAGGGATATCCCTACACCATGTGTGTAGGAGTATGCTGTATCTCTGTAGAAATTTTTACTACTCAAAAATTTCTAAATTTTAATGTGTGTGTAGTATAATGGTTGGAATTTGGCGCGCCCCCTTTTATATCTAATATTTCTTTTCTACTTTTCCAGTGCCTCGCATGTCCAGAAACAAAGAAAAGGCAAAAAAAAAATTTTAAAGTAAATTAATTTTCCCTTTTGTTTCAGTGATCGCATGCCCGTCTGATGAAAATCGCCGACTTGTAAAATGACTAAAAGAAAGGTAAAAACAGACAGTGAAGATTACAAGACAAAGGGTTTAATGAATCCCAAGTGCATTTTACTCTGTGGAAAGTCATGTACAGCAGATGGCAGTTTGGAAAAACATTACACCTGAGAAGGGGAATCCACCCGGGAAAAAAAGTTTTTAAAAAATGGATAGAAACTTTATAAGTTTCAACTGTAACATGAAAATGTGGATTGGGAGAAGGGACCTAAAGGTCCCACATGCATAGCACTTGCTACGCATCATTATCCAGCAAGCGCAAGCTCTGTCAGCTGAAAAACGCAAACAGAAATCCGAGGAACATCTTGAAAGAAAAGAAGCATCAAAATCAAAAAAGACCCTCCGCCAAAGGCCAATGCACCTAAAAGGCTCCCCTCCAGCATGGGTTGTCCTTCATGATAAGACTCTATGTGTGTGGTGCATGAAACCCAGTTTCAGTTGCATGAAAAACCCAGTGTGAGATCCCCCAAACCCAGCCCTATGCAAGGCACATATAGAGGTTATAGATCCTGGGATACAATGCGCCGAGGAGCCATAACGCAACAAACGATTGCACAATTTGAAAATATCCTCGTAACTAATGACGAAAGAAGTTAAACAGTGCGTGCACTCTCACTGTCCTCCTAGACTGCACTGACTTGCTTAAATTTAACGGTCATACCCCTGCGGTGTTGCTAAGTGACAGGTCTTGTTCCCCTGTCATCAATTTTTAAATCCCGCTTGCTCGAGTTGCGTAAAAAAAACATTTGAAAGGTTATTAATTTGGGGGCGGTGCATCATGCCGCCCCGCGCAACCGCCACAACATTTGGCGGCCACTATAAATTTTAGGGTATGCACGGGAGAGAGACCGATCAACCAATATTCTATTTTTCCATAGGTTATGTGTTTCACAATAAAGTGAATTCACATAAAATGACCTCGTTTATCAACCAATTTCCTCGTTTTATGTGGGACCCTAGTGTACAAACAAAGCGCTCTTTCCCCTTGGCAGCGGCGGCCGCGGTAGCAGCAGTGTTGTCGTTGACATGAAAGGGACACATGTAGGCTACACTCTGAGGAACTTTCATCTGTTTTTCGAAAATGTATTACTCCTTTCCTATCCTTACTTGCATCAACATTAAATGTCCACAGCATATTCTCTGAGTTTGCCTTAGACTTGCGAAAAATCACTCACTGTTTGTTTCTTACTCCATACTCGTCACACCCCGGGTGAAAGAAACATGATTCCACCTTTTTTAATAAGTTCTAATTTCTCTACAATACTTAGATTCACACGCTTTCTTTTACCACTTCCCTTCTCTTTCGATGCCCTATAAACTTCAATGCACTGAACAAGTCTAAATAAGCATAAAAAACACCGAAAAACAGGCGAACACAGCTTAAATTGAGCTTGTAAACTTGTGCTCCGACAGTCATAAACATATACTATGCGCTCTGACTGGCGGACACTTAAAGGCCCGTCACACTAGCACTTTTTCCATCGATGTCAGAGGACGAGTCTGACGAGGTTTCCGACGGAGCCAACCACCCAAATCCACGTTTTTGGCTAGTTATGCTTGTCTACGATTGACAATATACATAAGTAAGGGGTATAGCAGCCATAGCCTGCCGAGTGTCGGCGCCATGTTTGTTTACCATCGACGCAAACAGTGCAGGTGAACTGCTGTGTGTGTGGACGGTTTTTGCGTCTCCCGGGGTGGAAGCTTCGGCTAACACTAGAGGAGAGGAGAGGAGAGGACCTACGAAGCGAAACTTAAGAGAGAAGGTCACAAGAAGAAAGTCAAGAAATTGTAATACGTACCAAAAATTCACTATTTTAACCCACATACACACCTTCTACAACTAAATCAACTAGCAAACACTGGCTCCTACCTTATACGCATATCTTATCTGATACATTAAAACCCCCTGAAAACCCAAGCATTCCAAAATAAAACAAAAAAAAATTATGTTGAGTTGACGATTCGAGCGGCGATAAGCGGTCTGATATGCTATTCTTGCCCGCAAATTTGTCTCGCGAATGGAGTCCGTTAAATCCGAAGTCCCTTAAATCGGGGTCCTTTAAAAATCGAGGGTCGACTATATAGTAAAACCCCTTTATCTCGGCATAATATATGTGCAGGCCCTTTCCGAGTTAGCCTTCCTGCAGAGTTATAGAAGGGGAATTTCAACTTTCCAGCCCACCCAAACAAAATCTAAAATATTGAAAAAAGTCAGTTTTAACAACAGATAAAAAGGGGGCTTAACATGTTTCCATGCAGTATTTTCCTAACGTGGATGTTTTCTGGTAGGTTTTGGAGGTGCTAGGGGGGCTAAGATCGTAATATAGGGCTAAAGTTACATTAAATAATATTTTAGTTTCCCCATAAATATTCATACCCATAAAAATCAAGATCCCAGATTCACCTTCCGAATTCCTGGCTCTTCGTTACATTATCTCACTCACTCAAAAGTTCAAGGCACATTTGAAAAAAACATATCTGTCTTGTGGGTGTAGAAGACTGAGAAGCCCGCCACCCAGTCACCTAAAGTCGACCCGTTCAAACTCCGTACCGAGCCGTCTGCCGACGTTTTACGGACACGTTGGAGGGAAGCAGCACCAATTCAAACGTACTCGACATGTTGAGCAACACCAACTCCATAAAGTTCACATCCTATTCCATTTTTCAGCAATGTTTTTGTCAAACTACGTTTCATAGCATATTATAATACCTTTCTATGCATTCTTATGAAATAAAATTCTTATGCAGGTTTAGCTTATGCAGGTTTAGTTTATGCAGGTTATGCTTAAATTCATATTCTTATGAAAGGTTGGGGGAGGTGTATCCAGCTTCTTTCTAGTGAATACAGGAGTGAGGAAAGGGGGTGCGTCCTTAACGGCCAGATTGGCATAGCCCACGGTGTTATGGACTCGCTCAGCACGAGTATTTGGCATTGTCGGTACCTGTGCAGGAGTAAAAAATTTTCGGATCTTCAAGTCGCTTGTGATCCCTGCCTTACTGTATTGTTGTGAGACGTGGACACTAAATAGCGACTTGAAGAGGCGAATCGATGCCTTTGGTAATAAGTGTCTCGAAGAATCATGGGGTTTTCGCGGGGATGATTACATGTCAAATCAGCGATTGCACCGTGGAACTGAATCGAGGCCTATTACCTGCATAGTCCTTCAGCGCTAATTTTCGGCTATATGGGCAGTGGCACACTACCCTAAAAACCGATCCTTCCCATCAGGTTGTATCTGTTGAGACAATCCGGCGTGGAGGAGGCCAAGGGGGCGACCACAAAGGCTCGTGGCTGAGAAAAGTTGATGCTTCCTGTCGACATTTGCTTGGTATGGGAAGGGACCCTTTGCATGGGACTCATAAGAACATAAAAATTATAAGGAAGCTACAAGAGGCCCCCCGCGAGGCCTACACACGGTAGTTCCTGTCACCTAACACTACCTACACCCAAACCTTTCATCCCCAAATCCTGAACCTATCCAGCTCCCCTTTAAAGCTCCCCAATGCCCTCAGCACTAACTACCTGTCTACTGAGACCATTCCATTTCATTCACCACCCTTTTTGTGAACCAGTTTTTTTCCCTATTTCCTTTCTAAATCTACGTTTTTCCAGCTTGAATCTGTTACTTCTTGTTCAACCCTGGTTAAAAAGCCGTAAGAACTTTTCCTACCTCTCCTTTATTAAATCCCTTTTATCCACTTAAAAAACTTCTATCCATCGCTCATACTCTGCGTCTCTCGAGTGAGTGTAACTTCAATCTCCCCTCATAACTAAAGTTACGCATCCCTTGTATATTTTGGTCATCCTTCTCGCACTTTTTTCTAACAACATATATCCACCCTGTAATATGGAGACCAAAACTGAACGCATAGTCGGGTGAGGCCTGACTAACCCAGAAAAGCTTTAGAATAACTTCCGCACTTCTACTTTTAACACTTCTGGTAATGAATCCTAATACTTTTAGCTCTATTTCTGGCCTCAATACAATTGTTTCCTAGGTCAGAGGTCTGGGCTCACCCCACTCCAAGAATCTTTTTCACCTTCTGATCTTTTCAGCGATACATTGTTTTATGGTGTATCAAATTACCAGGGTTTTTTCTACCAACATTCATAACGCTACATTTATCAATATTAAATTCCATCTGCCATCTGACTGCCCACTCGTTAATTTTTATCTAAGTTTTCCCTGCAATATGTTTACGTCAGACTGTGACCCAATAAGGGCCTACCTAACTTAGAAATCATCAGCAAACTTGCTGAATCACTGTAATCCCACTATCCAAGTCGTGATGTAAATAAAAAACAGTAAGGGGCCCAAAACAGACCCTTGTGTAACTCCACTTGTCACCAGTCCCCATTCAGATTTGGAACATTAATTGTAACCCTTTGTTGCCTATTACTTAGCCAAGCTCTGATCCAATGAAGAACCTTCCCATCTATACCATGAGCCCTAACCTTATTTAAGAGTCGTCGTGGTGGTACTTTGTAAAAATGCCTTACTAAAGTCCAGATTATTATATCATAATCCTTATCATTATCTGCCTTCTCATAAACTTTCCTAAAAAAACTCAATAAATTGGGGGGAGACATGACCTACCCTTGATGAATCCATGTTGTAATCATTGATAAAACTATGTTTATCTAAGTGCTCTCTAATGTTTTTTGCAATAATAATTCCAATAATTTACCCACCACTGATGTTAGACTTACGGGTCGATAATTTGACTTTAGTCCTCTGTCTCCCTTTTAAATATGGGAACATTTCCTTTCCTCCAAAATAATGGCACATCGCCTATCTCAACCGATTTCCTAAAAATTTTGCACTAAACGACTCACTAACAACCTCCTTGCTTTCCCCTTAATACCCTGGGATACACTTCATCTGGTCCTGGCGATATAAATGTTTTCATTTTTTCTATACCCTCCTCCACCATTTTCCCTAGTTATCACAATATCTTTAAGTTTCTCCTCATCGCTTCCCTTTTGAACATCTGCTCACTATCGGGTTATCGTCTGTTTTTCCCTCCTCTGTAAAAACACTGAAGAAAATAATCATTTAGACTCCTACACATACCCTCATCCGTATTTAAGGGACCTCACCCTGTCCTGACCTTAACGGCCCAACTAATTCCCTTGTCTTTGTTTTATAAACCTGATAGAACCCTCTGGGTCCCTTTTTCGCCTGTTCTGCTACTTTAATCTCATAATTGTTCTTAGCAAAATCGAGTTAATTTCCACTGTCCCCCGCCATCACGTTAACTGTTCTTTGTTTACCAATCCTGCCTTGAACCTTAAATAAATGTTTCTTTTTACTCCAATGTTGTGTTTTAACTTGGTGGTTTTATCCATTTTGGATCACTCTTTTTGACCTTAAATTTTCCCTATAAGGAATATTTCTTTTCTGCCGTCAATTATATTCTTACAAATGAGGCATAATCCTCCTCAGCCCCGACCTCACTTCCCCTTCTAAACCTTTTCTAATTACCTCCTCAGCCCTGACCTCACTTCCCTGTCTAACCGCTCTAATATCTCCTCAAACCTCGACCTCACTACCATATCTGAAACCCCGCCAATTACCTCCAGGTGCCTTCCTAATCCTTCATAATTGGCCTTTCCAGCTGTCATCGCCCTGTCCTGGGAAAATTTCTTCTCCTCCATCCCACACCTCTTATTAATAACCTCTAGGTGTCTTCTTAATCCCGCATAATTGGCCTTTCTGAAATTAGGTATTCGATGCCTATTGCCACTTAATTTTCCAACTTCCCATTTTTTAAACTAAATCTGATCTCATAATGGTCGCTATTATCTAAATTCCCCCCAACCTCCACATTTGTAACTAAATCGTCTCAATTTGTCAGCAATAGATCTAGAATATTATCTCCTCTAGTAGGCTCCTTGATTGCTTGACTTATTTAGTTATCCTGGATTATATTTAACAATTCATCTGCATCGCTATCACCTATGATTTAAAACCCAGTCTATATTCCTAAGATTTAAAATCTCCCACCACGCATAAAACGATTATATCTGCAGGCCTTGTTTTTATTTTTTCCCATATAGGAGCTGAATCCTCTTTACATAAGTTTGGAGGCCTATACATACACCCAAAACCATTTTCTCAGTTCCCATCCGTAACCTCTACCCATATAGACTCTATGCTGTCATCTGTTTTTATAACATTGTTAACACAACACTGCAATGCATCTCTTTCATAAAGCGCAACTCCTCCTCCTCGTCTGCCTACTCTGTCCTTGTGAAATAACTTATACCCAGCTATCTCGACTTCCGGACGAATACCTTTCCTGACATATCCAACCATGTTTCTGTTAATGCTATTATACAAAATCCTCCACACTATTTTTTCCACTCAGGAAATCTATCTTTTTTAAAATACTCCTACAGTTTGTATAGTAAACCTTCAAGCAAATCCTCTTTTTTTTGTTTTAATTTTCCTTTATCTTTTAAATAAACCCCTCCTCTATCTCTTCTTACGAATTTATTTTAGTTCCCTTTCCTTCTGAAACTCCTCCTAGTGTCGCAAGTTTCCTTTTACCCCCCACCCCCGTGTCTAAACCCCGGTTTTTCTATCTTAAAAAGCCTGCAGTGCATCTAAACCCCCCTTTCAAGAGATTCAGACAAGATCTGAAACTCCTTTCCTCGGGAAAAGTGCCCCCGTCCCTGCGGTAAGAGGTGGTTATGCCCGAAAAAGAGGTCCCAGCTGTCGACAAAGGCCCAAACCCTTGGCTTTGCAATGAAGTGCCAGCCCGGGAAAATTTACAGCAAAAAGCCCTGGAGTACCACATGTCATCAACAAAGTGTCTTGGAAGGACACCACACACCACAGGGAACCCACCCCTTGTCCCTAACTTTACCTACAGCTTCCTTGAACCGCCGTAGCAATTCCTCACTTCTTACACACTCAACATCATTTCCCCCCGCGCTCAGGGAGACGATGGGCCTTTTACCCTTCGTAAACCCACTCAACTATCTTGTCACTAACATAACCTTCCCCTTCCCTGGGTAACTCACCGACTTCATGCGCATCCCTTCTCTGTCACAGAACCTGCTGTCAAGATGCCTAACCTGACTGTCACCAACAACCAGATTTTACCCTTCGGGTAATGAGTATCGTCTACCTTCCTAACCTCCGTATCATCCTCTTGCCAGCCCCGAGAGTACCTGAAATGAGTTCGTGCACACAAGATGGTCATTGTTTACCTTTTTTTCCTTCGGGCTGGGCTCCATGATCAACCCCCCTTTTCCAAAACACCAATTTCCCCGGTGACTTACTAGGAACCTTAGTAGTCGCTTGAGGGCACATCTCGCTCTGGTACCCCTACAGGCACATCACTGCATGTGCCCCCTCCACTCGCTCCCCCTTGGACCTTCACCTCCACACTTAAGAGAACGTATCTCTATTTCCGCTTTTTTCACAACGCTTTTCAAATTCGTTCACTTCACTTGCAAAGCTCCTTTTCAGGTCTTCGATCGCCTCCAGAATAGTCTTAAGCGCCTCACCATACCCTTCACTACACTCTCCCTCGACCCTTCTACCTCCCTTAACCTCAACCTCCTTCACTCCTACCATACTACCACTCTCAACCCCAGCACCAACACACAACACCACTTCACTCTCCGCCTCCACAACACTCCCCATCACAGACGTAGCCATTCTAATCCTGAGAGCTAAGCCAAAGCACAACCTCACTCAACGGAGACGTCAGGTCGACTGAACGTCAGGTCGCGATGTCGACTCGCGCGTGGTGACCCCAGGGAGTGGCGTTGTAGGGTGGGAGAGGCGACGAGGCCCCCGGCGTATGCCCCCAATGATTGATTGATTGATATGCATTCTAACTGAAGGTGATAATTCACACTCAAATGAATAGTTATTTCTGACAATAAATTTATGATTGTTCGTCAGATAATGCACCAAATACATATACTTTGCCCAAGTATTCAAATACGAATCAGAATACATTGATTTCTAATAACAATAATCAGAATATAAATAATCCCAAATACTGTACCTATTTGAATGTATTCGAATACGAATATATCATCCCTGGTGGGTGGGGAAACAGGGGTGGGTGTTGGTGGTGGAGAAGAGGGTGGATGTTGGTGGTGGGGATGTGGGTGGGTGTTGGTGGTGGGGATGTGGGTGGGTGCTGGTGGTGGGGATGTGGGTGGGTGTTGGTGGTGGGGATGTGGGTGGGTGCTGGTGGTGGGGATGTGGGTGGGTGATGGTGGTGGGGATGTGGATGGGTGATGGTGGTGGGGATGTGGGTGGGTGTTGGTGGTGGGGATGTGGGTGGGTGTTGGTGGTGGGGATGTGGGTGGGTGTTGGTGGTGGGGATGTGGATGGGTGATGGTGGTGGGGATGTGGATGGGTGATGGTGGTGGAGAAGAGGGTGGTTGTTGGTGGTGGGGATGTAGGGCGAATAATGGCAGATTCTTGAAGGTTTCCATCATCATATCTCTCTCTCTCTCTCTCCGACCCGAACTGTAATTGCTAATAATTTATGTCTTGTCAACATGACTCTGTCACAAATGCAGATGTTTGTTGTTTACATTCGGTGATGAACAATGAGCTGTTTGGTAAACTCTTGTGACATGAGCAGCAATAATCGCGCAGCAACCAAAATTATCTATTTTTTATGGTTTAGGTGTTTTGAATGAACATTCAATATACCTATGCAAAGAAAAAGTGGGTCTGGATGAATACTTTAACGATCTTCTTACTAAGATTAAGACCAGTAAGACGCCTTAATCGGCGAGGGACGAGCGAGCCCGTAGAAACCTGCCACACGTGCGCACGTGCGGCGTCACCCGGAGTTTGCCGTGTGTGACATTGCTAGGTGTGTGGTCTCAAACCACACACCAAATTTCAACTTAATTGGTACAGCCGTTTCTCAGCTATAGCAAGATAACGTTGTCTGACACCCCTCACGCGGCACACGCCATGCTGACCCCTCACGTGAGACAAAACGTGTCAAGCACAAATAGGGATTGAATAGGGCTATCAGATGGCGAAGACCGCTTGTCATTCGGAAGCGGGATTCCAAAGATATAAGCTCCTGAAAAGCGTGATGGTCGGTCGGTCGGTCGGTCGCTAAATGCGAGAAAAAACCCGTATCCAGTGAGGACTCGCGAGCGCTTTGCGCTCGCTCGTAATTACAGTAAACCCTCGATTAAACAGATATTGGATATAACGGATGACCAATGGCTACCGGATTTCTCCCGAATATAACAGATCCGTTATATTCGGGGGAAATCTGGTCAGCTGCCGGCCAGTCGGCCATCTTGCGAGCATCTTGCATCACTTGCGAGCGTGCAGGCTGGATCATGTTTGCCCGCCCATCCGGCCCACCTCACCCTCTCTCTCAGTTTGAATTAAACGCTTATACTGTGCGGTTTGCTCTCGCCGTAGCTCTCACTATTACCTCTCGTTCCAAGTGTGACTTACCTACCTGCCTACGATCAAGAATAGCTTCAAATTCAGCTACCCCTTCTAGTTCAGACAAAGGAAAGAGGAAGATTCTCTCCATTAGTGAAAAGTGGAAGATTATTCAAGAATTTGAGCAAGGGTCATGCAGGGGCCAACTGATGGAGAAATATAAAATAAAGAGAAGCACAATTCATGATCTTATCAAGGCTAAGGATAAGATAAAAAAAAGCCATGAAAGGACTGGAGAGCAGTAAGAAAGGCCAGGATGTTTTTTGTAAGCATCGGTTCTGCTGCCCTTGAAAATCTCAACGAAACTGTGTATAAGTGGCATACTCAGGAGAGAGCCGAGTATTCCTGTGCGTGGAGTTGATATTCAGTATGCTGCAGAAGGGCTTGTTATTCACCTGGGGTATGAAAACTTTTTGTGCAGTGCTGGCTGGCTGTGGTTGTTTAGGCAGTGTCACGGTATTGTAAACAAAGTGATAACGGGTGAGCTGCTAAGCGCCGATGCCATGAATCCGGTAAGAGTGCTGTACCACATTATGCTTTACTGTATTGTAATTATATGTACAACTTCTTACAACATTGTTTTTACCGGTACAAGTACATAAGCCATTGATTTTTCCATGTAAAACCTCAGAGATAAATATGTTATATTTGTGCTTGAAATCTAGAGTTAATGGGGGGGATAATATATCTGATCAGTGATCAGATATATCGGATGACCCCTCCCCCTAAACCATCCGTTATAGCGAAAGTATACTGTACGTATATTCAAAAGCTTTAGAAAGGCAGGAAGTCAAAGCTATAGGACGGTAGCCCTTCTTAGGAATAGGTTGAATGTGAGCAAACTTCCAGCAAGTAGGAAAGGTAGAAGTACTTACAGACATAAAAATTTGACCAGGCAGGGTGCAAGCACATAAACACAGTTTTTGAGAACAATAGGAGGGACTCCGTCAGGACTGTAAGCCTTCCGAGGATGAGGGCCAGAGAGGGCATAGAAATTCTGAATAATCTTAATAATGGGCAAAATATAGTTAGAGGGTGGTTGAGAAGGAGGAACAAACCCAGCATCATCCAGAGTGGAATCATGAACAAAGGTTTGAACAAAAGTTCAGCTTTAGGAATAGATGAGATAGCTGTTGAGCCATCTGGCTGAAGCATAGGAGGAAAAGATGGAGGAGAAAAATCTGCTCGATACATTTTTGGCTAGGACCCAGAAGTCATGAGACGAGTTGGAATTAGAGAAATTGACATTTTCTATTGATGACGGAGTTTTTGGCAAGTTTAAGAATAGATTTGGCATGATTACGGGCAGAAATATAAAGGGTATGAGTTACAGAAGATGGATGGTTATGGTACCATCTACCAACTGAATGTTGTTCTTACGTAGGCTAGATGGCCAGCATTTTATCATAATTTCCCTCTCAAAAACTAAATGTATATTTTCAGTTTTTATTTTCCAAGAATATTGGTAACGTAATGTGCTATCTACCATCTTGGTGATACTTTTATTGAATGAATATGGCAAATCATTGATTTTATGTAAGTTTTGGGAAACAAATAAACAAACAAATAAAAAAAACCACTACATATATATATACAATATATATATATATATAATATATATTATATATATATATAATATATATATATTATATATATATATATATATATATATATATATATATATATATTTATATAGGCATTCAACCCACCGGGGGGTCATATAGCACAAGAACAGAGAAACCTATGACCCACCGGTGGGTGGATCACACTGAGTGTTAAATGGCAAAGGATGACTTATATAACTTTCATAAGTTATTTATTTTAACAACCAAACAAAATGAGATTTACCAACTACTACCTGACCTAAAAGCTTACTAAAGCTTACCTGTGGGGGATTGTTTGAGTCCGAAGACCACCTAGATGCTTGATTGTTAGGCTTATCTTGCAGGATATTTCTGAAAAATATGTATTCTTTAGATTCTATTACAAAAACTTGATGCAGATAACAGTGACAAGCTAACGGAGACCAGCTACACAGTCAAAATATACCACTATTCAGCTGTGAAAGAAAATTTGCTATAAGTGTTGAACAAACATTCTAAACGTACACACATACTATGTATTAATTTTGAATGTTCTGTCAGGGGTTCAGTCCGGGAGCCATTCCTGTATACGTTTATCAGTGATCAGAACTCTCAATGTTTCAAAAACGCCTAACAATAATTAAAGTGATATATTTCTACTTATTGTCTAAGCAGTTGGCAAGCTGTTGCCAAATACCGTATTTGCCGGCGCATAAGACGCACCTGTATTTTAAACATAAATATTTTGAGAAAAAAAAAAATGAGTGTTTTGAGGACATATTTACTTTTCGTAAATTTATTTAAAAGTTATTAAAAAAAGGTTTTGTATGATTCTGTTTCGGTCGTTGATGTTGTAGTATTTGCGTTAGGTTCCAGTAGGTTTTTGATGCTTTGATAACATCTGGATTTTTGTATGCTTTGATGACCTTTGTCAGTTTGATGCTTTGATAACCTCTGTATTTTTTAATGCATTGATGACTTCTCACATTTGATGCTTGAAGCAATATGAACCTTTTTTGACACATTGATAGGATATGGTGGAAAAACTGTTTTTGAAAAAATGTAAATATCTGGAAAATTTGATGGATTGCTAAGTTTTTGCAGATGTGATGAAATGATAGGATCAATTTTTGACGTTCTGATGCGCCCCAGCCCGGCCGTTGTGCCAAACTTTCACATAAAAAAATGATCTATGTTACATACTAAAAGAATTATAGCTACACTCATAAACATAACAAGTGCATTATGTCATGACTCCTACGTGTTTAAGTAGCAAGTACAACATACTTGTGATATGAATCAATGCCTGATGCTTAACGCTGACGGACACTTGGCATCGCCGCACCTATGTCCCTGCTACAAGCTGCACGGGAAATTTAAAGCTACGGTCGGCAAATAGAACCCCCCTTCCCTATTGACTATTAAATGGCTATGATGAGCGATTTTGGGGGGTTTAAGTGTCATAACTATGTGAGTATAACAGATTTCCGTGAGAAAAAAAAAAGGTAAAAATTGACGGGTCTTGGCGTTACAAAATTATACAATTTTGGCGGGGCTCAACGGGTTAAACATGTTTTCCTTTAATAATGAGACAACAATGAAAATTAAGACAATTCTACAATAATCATGGTCAACATTTTGTTTTCCGATGCATATCCAGACCAAAGTTTACAAATGCTTCTTTTTCTTGTTCCTGTTGCTGAACCTCCCTCCATCTCTATCAAAAATCAAACTACACACAACCCTAGTTTTCCCGGACCTCCATTTCCCGGATATCGGTTTTTGCCGGTCAAAATCCAAGGTCCGGGGATATGTCAGAGTTCCGGGACAAATGCCTGGTCCAGTCCGTAAATCGACAAAATTATCCGGCGGTCCGAGCGTCCT
Organism: Chionoecetes opilio; assembly: GCA_016584305.1. Classification (NCBI taxonomy): domain Eukaryota; kingdom Metazoa; phylum Arthropoda; class Malacostraca; order Decapoda; family Majidae; genus Chionoecetes; species Chionoecetes opilio. Next base: position 231,320 of record JACEEZ010019879.1, on the reverse strand, counting down.
CCTGTCACCCCTGGTCGGTGTCCGCGCCTCCCCGCCAGGTGGCAGCATGCTCAGCGGTCGTATTGTTTTACATTTGGGCACACGACACTCACAGTTCACCTGCACCACCTCCGTCAGTCCCCTGACCCCCACTGCCCCTGGTGCAGAAACTTCTCTGAGACTATTGAACACTTTCTGCTGCAGTGTCCGTGCTTCCACTCCCACCATATAGTGCTATGCTCTCAACTCCTCACCCTGAATGTCGCCACCTATGACCTGCCCACCCTGCTGGCGAGAGGCAAGGGTGACAGCATGCTCAGCGGTCGTATTGTTTACATTTGGGCACAAGACACTCATTGTTCACCTGCACCGCCTCCGTCAGTCCCCTGACCCCCACTGCCCCTGGTGCAGAAACTTCTCTGAGACTATTGAACACTTTCTGCTGCAGCGTCCGTGCTTCTACTCCCACCGTGTAGTGCTACGCTCTCAACTCCTCACCCTGAACGTCGCCACCTTTGACCTGCCCACCCTGCTGGCGGCGGCTGGCGTCCACCCCTCCCGGCAACATGCTGTCATCCGCCTCACCTGTGCCTTCCTGAGGAAGACAGGTCAACTACAGCACCTGTGATAGCATCATAGGACATCACGAGGGCTCATAGTGTTCCCCAAGGGATCCTCGCAGCCCTAAAAACAACAACAAAGTGACATAAAAGTCCGCGGCCGGGTAGTTGATATTGGTGGTTGCCGGACAGTAAATACTAGAGTAGGATAAACGTCCGGGGGTGGGTAATGGCCTTGGACTGTTGCGATTCCTTGACTGTTTGCGGTTCCCGGACCAGTGCTCCCCCCTATTAGTCCGGGAAAACGAGGGTTGTGTGTATTAACATACGTTACATAATACTTTGTTCTATACATAGTCTCTTCCTCCCACCTTGTTAAGCATTCTTTCACAATTAATGTCATGCTTTGTATTCTCTTCCTATTATCATGCTGGAGGTATTGGCAATCATCTGGTCATCTACTATTCCTGCAATTTTAAGAAGCATTGAGAAACCACACGAGAAAAGTATCAAGAAAGTACATGTGTTGAGGTGTAGCAAGTGTAGTGTGACAAGTGTCATACTACTGCGGAACCGCCACATACGCCACACTGCCGCCGCATCCGCCACACTGCTGCCGCATCCGCCACACCGCCGCATCACGCCGGATGTGAGGACAAAACACACACAGTTCTATGGACGTGGTCACACTGTCCGGCCACGCCGCACGGCGCTCCCCTGCTACCACAATCTTCGTGGTACATTTTCATGTATAACTCCTGTATTACGTACCAACCCCATGTAGAATAAAATGTCCCCTATGTAAACCTTTGCACCGACGTACAAACATTTTATTTATAAGTCATGCCCCCGCATACCAAAAATAATATAAGCCAAGATATTAAGATTTGCATCATGTTTAACACTCTATTATAACTACATCATCTACATTGTTACCATTTACTATGACCCCAACCCATCAACACCCAGATCCCGTCAAGTTCATCCCCTTCCTCTTATAAATTAAAAGGATCACGCATGACTATCCACGGTCAAACGCCACCGGTGGTTGGGTTTCAACTGTGCGGCTGCGACTTGGCCCCACAGTGTGACATGGTACAGGCCGGCCGCACTGCATAGTGTGACCCCGGCCTAAGGGGTTAACTAAGCATTTAGTCACAGTTATGTAGAAGTGTGTAATATTTTGAAGGTCTATAAGACCCACTTGTACCTGATGTGTATTTCACAAGAGGGTCTACAGTCACAGGTCACTAGACACGTAGTGACTGTGCTAATCTATTTCCCTTTTAATTGATTGTGCGATGCAAGAAAAAGATGTGCTATCTGTCCTCTCAAGAGCTACAAAAAAAGCAAGTACAGTAAACCCTCGCTTTTACGGATCTCGATATAACAAATTTTGGCTTTAACAAACTTTTTCTGCCAGTCCGATGCAGGGATTTACCGAATAAGTTTGGTAAATGCGGGGTTTGGTTCGGTGGTGGCCCTGCCGAACATGTACACGCAGGTTGGCCGGAGGCAGTGAAAACAAAGCTGACCGGGCGGTGCGCGACTGCATGTCAATCAGTCTGGCTTTGTTGAGCCGAGTGTAAACACCTCCTCTCACGTCTTCCTATGCCTCACTACGTTGCCTGCTTCCCGTGCCTCACCACGTATTGTTTTAATTTCCCCGTATGCGTGTAGTATTCGTGATGGCTGCATGTACGTAAGTACACACAAACCTCGTTTTCCCGGACTAATAGGGGGGAGCACTAGTTCGGGAACCGCAAAAGTCCGATGCCATTACCCACCCCCGGACGTTTATCCTACTCTAGTATTTACTGTCCGGCAACCGCCAATATCAACTACCCCGCCGCGGACTTTTACGTCCGCTGAGCATGCTGCCACCTGGCGCGAGGCAGCAGAAAGTGTTCAATAGTCTCAAAAGACGTTCCTGCACCAGGGGCAGTGGGGGTCAGGGGACTAACGGAGGCGGTGCAGGTGAACCGTGAGTGTCGTGTGCCAAATGTAAACAATACGAACTGCTGAGCATGCTGCCACCTGCGGGAGGCAGCAGAAAGTGTTCAATAGTCTAAAAGAGACGTTCCTGCACCAGGGGCAGTAGGGGTCAGGGGACTAACGGAGGCGGTGCAGGTGAACCGTGAGTGTCGTGTGTCCAAATGTAAACAATACGACCGCTGAGCATGCTGCACCTGGCGGGAGGCAGCAGAAGTGTTCAATAGTCTCAGAGATGTTCCTGCACCAGGGGCAGTGGGAGTCAGGGGACTGACGGAGGTGGTGCAGGTGAACTGTGAGTGTCGTGTGCCCAAATGTAAACAATACGACCGCTGAGCATGCTGCCACCTGGCAGGAGGCGCGGACACTGACCAGGGGTGACAGGAGACGCTCAGACCGCCAGAAAACTTTGTCAATTTACAAAACAGGACCAGGCATTTCAACGTAAAAAATTAATATTAATAAAAAAAAAAATTAATAATAATTCCGGGACTCTGACATGTCCCCGGACCTCGGATTTTGTCCGGCAAATCCGATATCCGGGAAATCGGGGTTTAGTGTATACAAACTTTCACCTAATGTAACAAAGAAAGTTCATTATACATGGAAATGGTCGGAAATAGCGAACTTTCACCTCATATACATAATAAACAGTTTGTTATATGCGAAAAGTTTGGATCCCTTGGATATAACGAACTTTCAGATATAACGTCACCCCCTTCCCCCCAATTGGTTCATAATAGTGAGGGTTAACTGTATACAGGGAGGTCCCGAAGTACGAGCAGTTAGGCTCCACCTGGCATACTCGTAAAGCGAAATCTCGTATAACGAAACACATAACTAATGGTAAAATATGGGTTTGGTTCCAGGATCCCATCAATTTAAAAGAAAAAAAAAAGAAAAAAAAGGCCTGTTTTTCAAGCTAAAATAAACTATAGCAAACACAACAAACAGACAGCGTCTATATTACCCACACTGTACTACCTATTCTGTAGAAAAAGCATTCTGAAAGAGAAAATAGCACACAAAATAACATAAACTGCACATTAATTAAACATAAAACATGCATAACAAGCAAAAAAGACGTTGTAATGTAGGGGACGCAGAGTGATACAAGAGAAGGTAGTGTAGCGGTCCCAAGGTTGGGGCCGCACACCTGCTAATTACCCCTAAAGGTCAGGCCGCGCCATATGCTTAATTATCCTTTAGGTCACGCCTTGCTAGGGGTGACCTGACTGCGGACCCAAGGTTGGGGCCGCACACCTGCTAATTACCCCTAAATGTCAGGCCGCGCCATATGCTTAATTACCCTTCAGGTCACGGCATGCTAGGGGTGACCTCACTGGGGTCAACCAAATCCACCTTTGTCCAGCCCGGGAGTGGTAGGGCGCGCATTTTGAACTTGATAATTTTACTCACCCCAGTTTGAATGTCGTATCATTGGATTTTCGATCTCGTATATTGAAAATAGACCCTAATTTACACATCTCGTATCATCGGATTATCGTATACCAAATGCTCGTATAACGGGACCTCCCTGTACAGTCAACCCTCAATTTAACAGACTAAAAGGAGGGAGAAGTGGTCCGTTAAAGCTGATTGTCCGTTAGAGCGAGGGCATTTTCCCAAGGGTGTGAAAATATAGGAAAAACACAGCAAAATTGTGAAATAAATAAGAAATAATCACAAACACAACCAGACCGTGTAGCTATGTTGGGAGGTAAACAGTGACTGGCGCTACTTGCTGGATTTGGTTCGCTCCTACACGCTTTGAAATAAATGAAAAATAATCACAAACATAACCAGACCGTGTAGCTATGTTGGGAGAGAGGAGGTGTATACAATTGGGCCGACAAAGCTACAATGATCAGCGTGCACCGGTCGGCTTTGTTTTCACTGCACTGACCGACATGCTTGCACATGCTTGGCTGGCCCACAACCAAACTGAACTCTGCATTTACTGAACTCTTTCGGTATATCCCCACATATGTCGAACTAACAGAAACAGTTCGTTAAAGCCGAAATTTCTTATATATAGGTCCGTAAAAAGCGAGGGTTTACCGTACACTCAGCCTCCGCTATCGCGCTTTATTGGTGACGCTATAAGCGCACTATAGCCAAAATCGCGAAAGCCGAACAATAGAGCTAATGGTAATAATTCTAATTGATGCCAGGATCCCCAAGATAACCACATATATTACAACTTTTTCAGTATTTTGGTACTTCAACCAGTAAATGAGTATGGGTCTCCAGTGCTTCCCAGTGCTGTAACTTATTTTAACTATTACCATACCTTATTGTGGCGACTCTTTAATCAAACTCTTCAAAGCAACAATTTGTTGCTCCTGTCAAGTGCGTAAAATTAATAACTAGTGATTAGCAAGAAAAACAAAGGTCAGATTCTTTCAGAAACCATCAAAATCTATCAGAACAATAGTTAAATTTGAAAAAGGAGAGGGTCACAAAAACTAATCCCCTTGGGCCAGGTTTATGGTACTGTACTCTGGTCTACCGGATCTCTTGTTCCCGTCGGCAAGAGTTCCAACTTTTCACGTCGTCGAGTATTACTATTTTCTACGACTCAATATATATACCGTATTTGCCGGCGCATAAGACGCACCCGTATTTTACAAGGATGTTTTGAGAAAAAAATACATAGGCGTTTTGAGGGGAAAAAATTTATTTCGTAAATTTATCATTTATTAAAAAAAAAAGGATTTGTAGGGGAAAGCAGATGATTATGAGCATGTACCTAAATACAATATTCACAGTGCAGTGAATGTGAATGAAAAATTATACTAGTTAGAATGTAAAGGGAATGACAGGGTAACCAAAATCGGTCATCATTTATTGCAGGATGCCCCCAGGAATTTATATTCTAATATTTTGCGACCTATGACATATAGCTTAGATTTAATGTTGTAGGTATGCCTTTGTTGCTTTTCTGCTATGTGTTTAGACTGTGGAAAATTTGCATAGATTTTGGTATTATTTTGGTAGTGGGCTTTCAAAAGTCCTAGGACTCTTAACCTACATCATCGTGTAGCTTTCTTCATTCTGAGTATTTTGAGCCCCATTTCCCATGGCGCAATTGAATAATAATAGAATTACACGTAGTACCAAAAATCCTCCGTTATTTCAGCCAGAAAGTTAAGTTACGTTAAATCAGATTAGGTTAGGTTAGAGGTGGGTGGGGTTTGGTTTAGTAACGGATGATATAGAGAAAAATTGAAAATTACCAATACTATGGCAGTGTGAAGCGTAGCAATGTTTGCGGGGCAGACCTGGAGGAGCAGGTTCCCCCCCCCCCCCCACACACATGTAAACAAACATTGATTTCCGACAAAAACGAGAGCCAGATTAATTCAAAACACATCAAAACTATTCAGGAGGACTAAGTTTCGGCCTCGAAATCGGTGCTTGCCAAATAACAAAAATTTACGAAGATATTTAGGTAGCAGTGTAAGGTAACCATCTCTACCTTGTTGTTATTGTTGTAATTGTTGAAGGGCACCGTTGTCGGGGATCGAGGATATTTGCCCTGGTTTACACCTATGAATCTATCACAGTCGCGAGGGTTGATTAGTCTTCTTCATGAAGGTACAGGTGAAGGCTGGTTCACACTCTGAAATCACGGCAGCGTTCGTCAGCCGTTGCCTTGTATTCACACTATTAGTCACGGTTCCGTCATATTCGGCAGTTCCTACTCACCCTCTAGCAGATGTGATGCCTCAGAGGCTATGGTTGAAGAAATTTGCCTTAATAGCACTTCTGTTGGATGAAGAAGAGGAGTTGAACTCTAAAAGACACTGTTCTGGGTACATAAAGCCTTGAGAAAGCGACAATTATCAGCACGGCACAGTCCTCATTGCGTTAAAATATTCTTCCCAGAAACCGTTACGTGACAGGACGTTGATGTATTGGAGCCGTGACGGCGGCGCACCGCTTAGAGTAACACGTCTATTTGTTTGAATGTAAGAAATTCTAATGGATGTGATGAGATGGTGCCGTGTCACCATGATGGGATGGTGTGATTCGGCCTTGAGGCGGACGGTGTGCACCGTGATGGGTCTTTGTCTTGGTGTACCGTGTGGAAGACTTTTGTCCCGTCTACAGGTACCGTTGCAGCCTTTTTACTAGCACACTTTCATACAGTTTCCTTATCCGTAGAGGTACAGGGGTGAGGATTGAGGGGTCGAGGTGGTACAAAGGCCTATGCTGTCTCCTATCCCCCTTGCTTACCACTGTAGCGGCACTAAACACACACACGCACATACACACCTGCATCGGCTTAGGCCACCCCCCTGTCTGGGACCAGATTAGAGGGTGACCTGACGCTGACCTGACTTGTCCTCGCGACACAACTGCAACACCAGCCAGGTAATTCAGTCAGCCACAGGACACACAGAGACACACACGCCGCGCACCTCTTGTCCCCACGTTGTACAATGACTCGCTGTCAAATAAACTACAAAGCCATGACGCCCTTTCTCCATCCTTGTGTGTATATACAGACTCCCCAAGATGCTACACCTCCCTCTCACCGCTCACACTCCTTCAAATAAAACTTTAACACGCTCTTTGTTTCACCATTCCATATATCAACAATACTCAGTCCAGCGAAAATTCCATCAACCATTTTCTGCCTCCCTTCTATCATCTCCTTCCAAACTGTTGTCCAAATTGTGTGGCCCGAGTCAAATGCGGGTTAAGGCGACATCTAATATGCAGGATGTTTGTCTTTTCCATGGGTGTGGGGAGGAGTCTGAGCGGTAATGACCCATGGTGGGTGCGCGGAGGGCGTTGCCGAGTGAACTATCCCAGGTGAAGCGGCAGACCTGAGATATCAGACGTTTTACAATGCAGAGCAGCAGCGGGGGGTGGATGATGTTTCATCTGACACGGCCATCTTGCAGCAACAATCGCTATCTTGTTGCCCCAGTTCATGTTTTCTCTTAAACTCCAATCTTTTCTTAGTATTATGCATTACTGTTGATAACACAGTTACAAATTTTGTGCTCAGTGGACTACTGCTCAACAACAATCACTCCAGCCCCCTTTAGTAAATACCCACCGGCTGTTCTGCATTCTCTGCCCGATCTCTCATGCGCTAATATGGCCGCATTAGACGCAGGCTGAATTTTTGCATTCCTTTTAAGGGAAAAATCTGCGTCTTATGCCCCGGGCAAATACGGTATATATATATATATATATATATAAAAATATATATATATAAAAATTTAAAATTTATATATCGGTATTATTCTAGTGCTTGCCCATACCTCCCCTCTCCCCCAAAACAAGTTTTGGGACCTGGAGGAATGCGGGATATTTGGTTAGGGTACAAAATATGCATCACAACCACATAGTTTTTGAGTTAGGGTTGTAAATATTCCCTAGATCTTGGTAAAAATATTGGTTTTCTTCTAAATTTAGAGACGTATGAACCTGATGATCCTCACAAACAGAATGATAACCGGAGTGCCGAGAACCTCCCCCCCCCCCCACCGCTAGGAGGTAAGGTAAAAGTGGTTACCTAGGGGTTGAAGGGGGCGGAGCCCCCCCCGCTATGACGTTAGGTTAAATTTGATTAGGTTAGGAAGTTAGGTTGTTAGATTACTGGGGTCGAGGGAGCCAGAGCCCCCGCTAGGTTAGTTTAGATTGTTAGGTTAGGAAAATATCCGCTAGGTTAGTTAAATTGAGTTAAAAAATATTTTCCTTTATCTGGGCCCCTCTAGGAATTTTGACTCCTACACAACTCCAAAAATACGTGTTTCCGACGTATTATTTTGTTCCCCTCCGAAAAGTGTACCTATATATCTAATAAGCTTTTACCTGTGTTTCTGTAACGTAACCTAACCTGACTGTAACCTAACCGTAGCTGGCAAAAATTACAAACTTGGGGGGTATGATTAGGCGCTATAAGAAAATATATTTGCTTCTCGCTATAAACAAGAGCTAAATTAATTCAAAATACAGTTTGGGACCTTGGCTTACGAGTTTAATTCGTTCATTGATCGAGCTCGTAACTCAATTTTCTTGTATATCAAATCAAATTTTCCCCCATTGAAATTAATTGAAATACCATTAATCCGTTCCAGCCCCCCAAAAAACACCCCAATTTTTTTACTGTACCTATATGACTGGACTGCACTCACCCTCCGCCATTTGCATTCGCCAGTGTTTACACTCTGTGTATCAGCTGTGGAAAAAGCTGTGGGTGGGAAATGCCGCTAAACGTACTGCCCCTCACCCTCCGCCATTTGCATTCGCCCGTGTTTATACTCTGTGTATCAGCTGTTGGAAACAGCTGTGGGTGGAACTGCCCGCTAAACGTACTTTCACTCACCCTCCACCATTTGCATTTCGGCCAGTGTTTATTTCTCTGTGTATCAGCTGTTGGAAACAGCTGTGGGTGGAACGCCCCCTAAACGTACTGCACTCACCCTCGCCATTTGCTTGCCAGTGTTTATACTCTGTGTATCAGCTGTTGGAAACAGCTGTGGGAGGAAATGCCGCTAAACGTACTGCACTCCACCCTCTGCCATTTGCATTCGCCTGTGTGAGCACAACACAACAAAGATGCTTCCACGGCGAGGTAACCACGTGAAGTGAACGAGTGAGACGTGGGATAATGGGCGGAGTGTGGCGTTCCTGCGGCNAAAATTTACTGTCCGGAAACCGCAATATCAACTACCCCGCGCGGACTTTTACGTCCGCTGAGCAGCTGCCACCGGGCCGAGGCAGCAGAAAGTGTTCAATAGTCTAAAAACGTTCCTGCACCGGGGGGCAGGGGGGTCAGGGGGACTAACGGAGGCGGGCGGTAAACCCGTGATGCCCGTGTCCCCAAAATGTAAAAAAATACACTGTGAGCGCTGCCCCCTGGCGGGAGCAGCAGAAAGTTTTCAATAGTCTCAAGAGACTTCCTGCACCAGGGGCTGGGTCAGGGGACAAAAGGGGCGGTGCGGGGTAACCGTGAGTGTCGTGTGCCCAAATGAAAACAAACACCGCTGACATGCTCCCACCGGGCGGGAGGCAGCAGAAAGTGTTAAATGTCTCGAGATGTTCCTGCCCCGGGGGCAGTGGGGGAGGGGACTGACGGAGGGGGTGCAGGTGAACTTGAGTGCTGTCCCAAAAGTAACAATACGCCCGCTGAGCATGCTGCCACCTGGCAGGAGGCCGGACACTGCCCAGGGTGACGGGAACGCTCGACCCCCAGAATTTTGTCAATTTACGAACAGGACCAGGCTTTTCAACGAAAAAAATAATATTAATAAAAAAAAAAAAATAAAAAATTCCGGGACTCTGACATGTCCCCGACCTGGGTTTTTTGTCCGGCAAATCCGATATCCGGGGAAAATCGGGTTTAGTGTATAAAAACTTTCACCTAATGAAACAAAAAAATTCATTATACTGGAAATGGTCGGAATAGCGAACTTTCACCTCATATACATAAAAAACAGTTTGTTATTGCGAAAATTTGGTCCCTTGGATATAACGACTTTTAGATATAACGTCACCCCCTCCCCCCAAAAAATTGGTTTATAAAAGTGAGGGGTTAACTGTAACAGGGGGTCCCGAAATACGACAGTTAGGGTCCCCCTGGCCCTACTCTAAAGCGAAATCTCGATAACGAAACACATAATAATGGTAAAATATGGTTTTGGTTTTCCCGGATCCCCAATTTAAAAGAAAAAAAAAAAGAAAAAAAAAAGGCCTTTTTTCAAGCTAAAAAAACTATAGCAAAACAAAAAACAGACAGCGCTTATTACCCAACTGTATACCTATTTTGTAAAAAAGCTTCTGAAAGGGAAAAAAGCACACAAAATAAAAAAACTGCACATTTAATTAAAATAAAAAACCAGCATAACAACAAAAAGACGTTGTAAGTAGGGACGCAGAGTGTACAAAAGAAAGGTGTGTAGCGGTCCCAAATTTGGGGGCCCCACACCTGCTTTAATTTCCCCTAAAGGCGGCCGGCCATATGCTTAAATTTTCCTTTAGGTCACGCCTTGCTAGGGGTGACCCCGACTGCGGACCCAAAGGTTGGGGCCCACACCTGCTAATTACCCCTAAATGTCGGCCGGCCATATGCTTAATTAACCCCTTTAGGGCACGGGCCCAGGGTGACCTCATGGGGGCACCCAAAACCACCTTTTTCCCGCCCGGGGGTGGTAGGGGGCGCATTTTGAACTTGATAATTTTACTCACCCCAGTTTGAATGTCGGATCATTTGGATTTTCGATCTCGTATATTGAAAATAGACCCTAATTTACACATCTCGTATCATCGGATTATCGTATACCAATGCTCGTATAACGGGACCTCCCTGTACAGTCAACCCTCAATTTAACAGACTAAAAGGAGGGAGAAGTGGTCCGTTAAAGCTGATTGTCCGTTAGAGCGAGGGCATTTTCCCAAGGGTGTGAAAATATAGGAAAAACACAGCAAAATTGTGAAATAAATAAGAAATAATCACAAACACAACCAGACCGTGTAGCTATGTTGGGAGGTAAACAGTGACTGGCGCTACTTGCTGGATTTGGTTCGCTCCTACACGCTTTGAAATAAATGAAAAATAATCACAAACATAACCAGACCGTGTAGCTATGTTGGGAGAGAGGAGGTGTATACAATTGGGCCGACAAAGCTACAATGATCAGCGTGCACCGGGTCGGCTTTGTTTTCACTGCCACTGACCGACATGCTTGCACATGCTTGGCTGGCCCACAACCAAACTGAACTCTGCATTTACTGAACTCTTTCGGTATATCCCCACATATGTCGAACTAACAGAAACAGTTCGTTAAAGCCGAAATTTCTTATATATAGGTCCGTAAAAGCGAGGGTTTACCGTACACTCAGCCCTCCGCTATCGCGCTTTATTGGTGACGCTATAAGCGCACTATAGCCAAAATCGCGAAAGCCGAACAATAGAGCTAATGGTAATAATTCTAATTGATGCCAGGATCCCCAAGATAACCACATATATTACAACTTTTTTCAGTATTTTGGTACTTTCAACCAGTAAATGAGTATGGGTCTCAGTGCTTCCCAGTGCTGTAACTTATTTTAAACTATTACCATACTTATTGTGGCGACTCTTTAATCAAACTCTTCAAAGCAACAATTTGTTGCTCCTGTCAAGTGCGTAAAATTAATAACTAGTGATTAGCAAGAAAAACAAAGGTTCAGATTCTTTCAGAAACACATCAAAATCTATCAGAACAATAGTTAAATTTGAAAAGGAGAGGGTCACAAAAACTAATCCCCCTTGGGCCAGGTTTATGGTACTGTACTCTGGTCTACCGGATCTCTTGTTCCCGTCGGCAAGAGTTCCAACTTTTCACGTCGTCGAGTATTACTATTTTCTACGACTCAATATATATACCGTATTTGCCGGCGCATAAGACGCACCCGTATTTTACAGGATGTTTTGAGAAAAAAAATACATAGGCGTTTTTGAGGGGAAAAAATTTATTTCGTAAATTTATCATATTATTAAAAAAAAAAAGGATTTGTAGGGGAAAGCAGATGATTATGAGCATGTACCTAAATACAATATTCACAGTGCAGTGAATGTGAATGAAAAATTATACTAGTTAGAATGTAAAGGGAATGACAGGGTAACCAAAATCGGTCATCATTTATTGCAGATGCCCCAGGAATTTATATTCTAATATTTTGCGACCTATGACATATAGCTTAGATTTAATGTTGTAGGTATGCCTTTGTTGCTTTTCTGCTATGTGTTTAGACTGTGGAAAATTTGCATAGATTTTGGTATTATTTTGGTAGTGGGCTTTCAAAAGTCCTAGGACTCTTAACCTACATCATCGTGTAGCTTTCTTCATTCTGAGTATTTTGAGCCCCATTTCCCATGGCGCAATTGAATAATAATAGAATTACACGTAGTACCAAAAATCCTCCGTTATTTCAGCCAGAAAGTTAAGTTACGTTAAATCAGATTAGGTTAGGTTAGAGGTGGGTGGGGTTTGGTTTAGTAACGGATGATATAGAGAAAAATTGAAAATTACCAATACTATGGCAGTGTGAAGCGTAGCAATGTTTGCGGGGCAGACCTGGAGGAGCAGGTTGCCCCCCCCCCCCCACACACATGTAAACAAACATTGATTTCCGACAAAAACGAGAGCCAGATTAATTCAAAACACATCAAAACTATTCAGGAGGACTAAGTTTCGGCCTCGAAATCGGTGCTTGCCAAATAACAAAAATTTACGAAGATATTTAGGTAGCAGTGTAAGGTAACCATCTCTACCTTGTTGTTATTGTTGTAATTGTTGAAGGGCACCGTTGTCGGGATCGAGGATATTTGCCCTGGTTTACACCTATGAATCTATCACAGTCGCGAGGGTTGATTAGTCTTCTTCATGAAGGTACAGGTGAAGGCTGGTTCACACTCTGAAATCACGGCAGCGTTCCGTCAGCCGTGCCTTGTATTCACACTATTAGTCACGGTTCCGTCATATTCGGCAGTTCCTACTCACCCTCTAGCAGATGTGATGCCTCAGAGGCTATGGTTGAAGAAATTTGCCTTAATAGCACTTCTGTTGGATGAAGAAGAGGAGTTGAACTCTAAAAGACACTGTTCTGGGTACATAAAGCCTTGAGAAAGCGACAATTATCAGCACGGCACAGTCTCATTGCGTTAAAATATTCTTCCCCAGAAACCGTTACGTGACAGGACGTTGATGTATTGGAGCCGTGACGGCGGCGCACCGCTTAGAGTAACACGTCTATTTGTTTGAATGTAAGAAATTCTAATGGATGTGATGAGATGGTGCCGTGTCACCATGATGGGATGGTGTGATTCGGCCTTGAGGCGGACGGTGTGGCACCGTGATGGGTCTTTGTCTTGGTGTACCGTGTGGAAGACTTTTGTCCCGTCTACAGGTACCGTTGCAGCCTTTTTACTAGCACACTTTCATACAGTTTCCTTATCCGTAGAGGTACAGGGGTGAGGATTGAGGGGTCGAGGTGGTACAAAGGCCTATGCTGTCTCCTATCCCACCTTGCTTACCACTGTAGCGGCACTAACACACACACGCACATACACACCTGCATCGGCTTAGGCCACCCCCCTGTCTGGGACCAGGATTAGAGGGTGACCTGACGCTGACCTGACTTGTCCTCGCCGACACAACTGCAACACCAGCCAGGTAATTCAGTCAGCCACAGGACACACAGAGACACACACGCCGCGCACCTCTTGTCCCCACGTTGTACAATGACTCGCTGTCAAATAAACTACAAAGCCATGACGCCCTTTCTCCATCCTTGTGTGTATATACAGACTCCCCAAGATGCTACACCTCCCTCTCACCGCTCACACTCCTTCAAATAAAACTTTAACACGCTCTTTGTTTCACCATTCCATATATCAACAATACTCAGTCCAGCGAAAATTCCATCACCATTTTCTGCCTCCCTTCTATCATCTCCTTCCAACTGTTGTCAACTTGTGTGGCCCGAGTCAAATGCGGGTTAAGGCGACATCTAATATGCAGGATGTTTGTCTTTTCCATGGGTGTGGGGAGGAGTCTGAGCGGTAATGACCCATGGTGGGTGCGCGGAGGGCGTTGCCGAGTGAACTATCCCAGGTGAAGCGGCAGACCTGAGATATCAGACGTTTTACAATGCAGAGCAGCAGCGGGGGGTGGATGATGTTTACATCTGACACGGCCATCTTGGCAGCAACAATCGCTATCTTGTTGCCCCAGTTCATGTTTTCTCTTAAACTCCAATCTTTTCTTAGTATTATGCATTACTGTTGATAACACAGTTACAAATTTGTGCTCAGTGGACTACTGCTCAACACAGATCACTCCAGACCCCTTAGTAATACACCACCGGCTGTTCTGCATTCTCTGCCCGATCTCTCATGCGCTAATATGGCCGCATTAGACGCAGGCTGAATTTTGCATTCCTTTTTAAGGGAAAAATCTGCGTCTTATGCGCCGGCAAATACGGTATATATATATATATATATATATATATATATATATATATATATATATATATATATATATATCGGTATTATTCTAGTGCTTGCCCATACCTCCCCCTCTCCCCCAAAACAAGCTTGGGGACCTGGAGGAATGCAGGATATTTGGTTAGGGTACAAAATATGCATCACAACCACATAGTTTTTGAGTTAGGGTTGTAAATATTCCCTAGATCTTGGGTAAAAATATTGGATTTCTTCTAAATTTAGAGACGTATGAACCTGATGATCCTCACAAACAGAATGATAACCGGAGTGCCGAGAACCTCCCCCCCCCCCCACCGCTAGGAGGTAAGGTAAAATGTGGTTACCTAGGGGTTGAAGGGGGCGGAGCCCCCCCCGCTATGACGTTAGGTTAAATTTGATTAGGTTAGGAAGTTAGGTTGTTAGATTACTGGGGGTCGAGGGAGCCAGAGCCCCCGCTAGGTTAGGTTAGATTTGCTTAGGTTAGGATATATCCGCTAGGTTAGGTTAAATTGAGTTAGAAATATTTTCCTTTATCTAGGCCCTCTAGGAATTTTGACTCCTACACAACTCCAAAAATACGTGTTTCCGACGTATTATTTGTTCCCCATCCGAAAATGTACCTATATATCTAATAAGCTTTTACCTGTGTTTCTGTATACGTAACCTAACCTGACTGTAACCTAACCGTAGCTGGCAAAAATTACAACTTGGGGGGTATGATTAGGCGCTATAAGAAAATATATTGCTTCTCGCTATAAACAAGAGCTAAATTAATTCAAAATACAGTGGTACCTTGGCTTACGAGTTTAATTCGTTCATTGATCGAGCTCGTAACTCAATTTTCTTGTATATCAAATCAATTTCCCCCATTGAAATTAATTGAAATACCATTAATCCGTTCCAGCCCCCCAAAAAACACCCCAATTTTTTTACTGTACCTATATGACTGGACTGCACTCACCCTCCGCCATTTGCATTCGCCAGTGTTTACACTCTGTGTATCAGCTGTTGGAAACAGCTGTGGGTGGAACTGCCGCTAAACGTACTGCACTCACCCTCCGCCATTTGCATTCGCCAGTGTTTATACTCTGTGTATCAGCTGTTGGAAACAGCTGTGGGTGGAACTGCCGCTAAACTACCTGCACTCACCCTCCACCATTTGCATTCGCCAGTGTTTATACTCTGTGTATCAGCTGTTGGAAACAGCTGTGGGTGGAACTGCCGCTAAACGTACTGCACTCACCCTCCGCCATTTGCATTCGCCAGTGTTTATACTCTGTGTATCAGCTGTTGGAAACAGCTGTGGGAGGAAATGCCGCTAAACGTACTGCACTCACCCTCTGCCATTTGCATTCGCCTGTGTGAGCACAACACAACAAAGATGCTTCCACGGCGAGGTAACCACGTGAAGTGAACGAGTGAGACGTGGGATAATGGGCGGATGTTGTGGCGTTCGCTGCGCCAACTAGCGGTGGCGTATCTGAAGCTCGCTCGTAACTCGGATTTTGGCTCGCAACTCAAAGCAAAAAATTGACCGAGCGACCGCTCGTAACTCGGAAAACTCATAAGTTGGGGCACTCGTAAGTCAAGGTACCAGTGTACAGTAAACCCTCTCTAATTCAAACTAATTGGGGGGAGACCTGGGTCGAATTAGCCGAAAGTCTGAATTATCCGATGGTTACCTTTAGCCCCTCCACACAATAAGAATTCACTAGAACTTGCCAAAACAGCACAGATTGTAGTAGAGTAAAACCCTTATAACTCGGAATTTGATATAACTCGGCAAGGCAGTTTTTTTTTTTTTTTTTTTTTTTTTTTTTTTTTTTTTTTTTTTTTTTTTTTTTTTATTTATTACATCTATGCCTATAGCGCATGTAGGCAGTGAGCTCCAGGGGTGGGATGGTAGGCCCTGGAGGCTCACTCGAGGGGCGGGATGGTTGGCCCTCGCCCGTGGTGGCGCAGGCAGGATTCTTATAGGTACACACAAACCTCGATTTCCCGGACTAATAGGGGGGAGCACTGGTCCGGGAACCACAAAAGTCCGGGAATCGCAAGTATAAAGAAAAAAGAAAGAAAAAAAGTCTGATACCATTACCCACCCCCGGACGTTTATCCTACTCTTAGTATTTACTGTCCGGCAACCGACAATATCAACTACCCCGCCGCGGACTTTTACGTCCGCTGAGCATGCAGCCACCTGGCGGGAGGCAGCAGAAAGTGTTCAATAGTCTCAAGAGACGTTCCTGCACCAGGGGCAGTGGGGGTCAGGGGACTAACGGAGGCTGTGCAGGTGAACCGTGAGTGTCGTGTGCCCAAATGTAAACAATACGACCGCTGAGCATGCTGCCACCTGGCGGGAGGCAGCAGAAAGTGTTCAATAGTCTCAGAAATGTTCTTGCACCAGGGGCAGTGGGAGTCAGGTGACTGACGGAGGCTGTGCAGGTGAACCGTGAATGCTGTGTGCCCAAATGTAAACAATACGACCGCTCAGCATGCTGCCACCTGGCGGGAGGCAGCAGAAAGTGTTCAATAGTCTCAGAAATGTTCTTGCAGCAGGAGCAGTGGGAGTCAGGTGACTGACGGAGGCTGTGCAGGTGAACCGTGAATGTTGTGTGCCCAAATGTAAACAATACGACCGCTGAGCATGCTGCCACCTGGCGGGAGGCGCGGACACTGACCAGGGGTGACAGGAGACGCTCGGACCGCCGGACAACTTGGTCAATTTACGAACAGGACCAGGCATTTCAACGTAAAAAAAAAAAAAAAAAAAAAAAAAAAATTGTCCGAGACTGTCATATCCCCGGACCTCGGATTTTGTCCGGCAAATCCGATATCCGGGAAATCGAGGTTTGTGTGTACTATAATTAGTCTTATAGGCCTGTATTTAGAGGCTCATACCGCCCCCCTGTGTCCTCCCATGCACTCGCAGTCGAAGATAGAGTTAATGGACAGGGCATGTGGGTGTTCTTAGGCCGTTCGACGGTGCAGAAAGATTTCAAGTGGATTTATGGGTCTCACTCGGGATCGAACTCAGATCTTCGAGAACGCCACTCGGTGACGCTAACCACTCTGCTACCGCCTCCCCAAAACTGCATCTCTTGGTTTTCACTCGGCATATCATGCCCTCACAACCTCTTGCGTGAACATGTAAACAGAAAGTCGGCAAAAAGTAATGTATCTCGGCATATTGATGTTATATTATAACTGCATCTCTTTGCTTACACTCGGCATATCCTCAGTCGCATAAAGTCGTGTTTTTGTCCTTTTGACTCTTTCCTGCAGGCTCAGGCTCTTCAATTTAATTCCCTTCCTGCTGGAGACATCCTTGCGTGATGGAGCTGACATCTTGAAATACAGTACTGTATGATGTAATCCCAAAACACGTAAAATAGGTGGCAAAATAAATAAAGCAAAGGTCGGGAACCAGCGTGTAGGCTGTCAGCTGCTGAGCAGTGTTTATGCCTTCCAAGCACCGTCTTGGATACGAATTCCGTTTTTTGGCGAAACTGAAAAAGGATTGGTTTCTGCTTCAAAAACACAACAAGCTTGGTAGGAGCCGAAATAATAATCAATGCAAAACATTGCAAACAATATCACAAAGTAGTATAACACACATTTCAGCAAGTGTTATTGGATTGGGATTCGTAATCCAAGACGGTGCTTGGACGACAAAAACACGGCTCAGCCTACGCGCTGGTACCCGACCTTTGCTTTACTTTGCCACCTATTTTACGTGTTTTGGGAGTACATCATACAGTACTGTATATCAAGATGTCAGCTCCATCACGCAAGTGTGTCTCCAGCAGGAAGGGAATGAAATTAAAGAGCCTGAGCCTGCAGGAAAAGGTGAAAGTGCTGACAAGGATGGATGCAGGTGCGTCCATGCATGCTATTTATGCTGAGTTTGATATCAAATCCAGCACATTCTACCCGTTCACTGGTAAGTGTAGTTTTTATGCTTTAACAGTACTGTATTTACCTTTTTTTTTTTTTACCCATATCAGAAGAGGACATTGCATAACTCGGCATATTGAATAACTCGGCAAGGGCCAGAGCCCCTATCGTGCCGAGTTATAAAGGTTTTACTGTACAGTCAAACCTCGATATAACGGACTAAAGGGGGGGAGGAGTGGTCCGTTAAAACCGATTGTCCGTTATAGCGAGGGTATTTTCCCACGGGTGGAAAAATATATTAAAAAAACAAATTGTGAAATAAATGAGAAATAATCACACACAACCAGACTGTGTAGCTATGTTGGGAGGTAAACAGTGACTGGCACTACATGCTGAATTTGGTCCGCTCCTACACGTGAAATAAATTAGAAATAATCCCAAACACAACCAGACCATGTAGCTATGTTGGGAGGTAAACAGTGACTACATCAGGGATTTGGCACACTCGCCCACGACTGTTCGGGACTGGTAATGGGAAGGTAGTAAGTACCGGGCTCGCTCATTACTGCTTGGTATGCTATGAAATTTCATTATTCTAGTTGAATGTAAACATATAATCACATTTAAAATTGCTATTATTCATACATATGAGTAAAGATATGAAAATACTTTCAAGGCGCTCATCCACGCCTGGCCCAGCGCGGCCGCGCAGCGCCACAGCATCTTTGAGACATTATAATCACCTCAAATAGATAAAAAGGAAGAAAAAGTCTCCCATAAAGTGATGGGTTATACCTAAAATGTTGATGCTTTCTCTCATCGTCTGGCTAGTCAAGCTCAAGCTCTAGTGAAAGGTAAACAAACTACGAGCCAGATTCAGCCGTGGCTTCCAAAGGTATTACTTATTATCATGACTAATGCTCATTATTATATAATTATATTGTTACAAGGGCAAGATGTGAGTGGAATGGTTATTAAAGTGAAGGCGGTGTGCCTCTGGCTGTGTTAGTAAGAAGAGCGGGGGTAAGGGAGGCCGAGACAACAACAAAGGGGGAACAGCTGACCCACGCACCGCCACTCTCTGGTGTGTTACTATCCTCGCCCTTTGCAAGGCCCCGGGCCCTTTCCCCTGAACTCTAGTGGCGGGTAAGAGACTGTGACGATATTGTGGCCTGTGTGTACAGAGAAAGAAAGACCGTGAACAGTAGTAAGCTATGGTGTAGCGTTTTCCTCCCTTTGCCTTTACCTGTATAAAGGAGTGACCTTGAAACTTGTACTGTAAGTTACCTCAATATAACACAGGAAAAGGACACCTTGTGTTTGCCTAGTCCTTCCCCCGGACTGTGTGAATAACAAAGGACAGCCTGGTAAGTCCTCAGTTCCTAGCACGAGCCCGGTACTTGCTAAGCGCCCCTCTGTCTAAGTATCTGCCTGCTTCCCTGCTTTCAAGAGAGCAGACCGGACCAGGTGTAGGAGCCTAGCTGAGGACAGCAGAGGGGGCGTTCGTTGCACTGGTGTCAGGAGTGGGTTTTGCTGGAATATTGAGGTGAAAAAAAAAGCAGGTATCATGAAATTCCTTTGTATGGCTTCGGGGGAAGACAAGATGACGGACGGTGCTGAGTCAGCGGCACAGCCGTCCCTGGCAGACCTTATGGCAGTGATGCAAGACATGAGGGTTACTTTGAGTGTGACACGGCAGGAAATAAGTGTGACACGGCAGGAAATAAAGGGAGAAATGGATGCTGAGTGCAATGAAGTGAAAATTGAAGTGCAGGGGGAAATAAACAAGTTGAAAGAGGACGTACAGAAAAGTGAAAATGTGGCACGCCAGCTGTCGGGCATCGTGATGCAGCTGGGTGACAGACTGATTGCTGTGGATGCGAGAGGCGCGCAGGGCAGTGGCGCTGGGGTGTCTGAGCTCTCTGAGGCTGTGAAGCGCTTGGAGGATAGAGTGAGCGCCGTGGAGTTAAGTGGTGATCGCGAGCAGCAAGCTCTGAGGGACCTGTTGAGTGTCAAGGCTGAGCCTGGCAACGGCGAGGAGGATGGAGTGAGTGAGTGGGACGACAGGAGTGTCTCTACGTGGCTGGGAGGTGGTGCGGCGTACAAGGTGTGCAAGGTAGCCCAGCCGCACGTGAGTCAGCGAGGCGAGCAGCACTGCTCCATTCCTTCACCGCTGCCGGTACATCCTCGGCCAGCGACGTCTCCTTTTATCCCCGTGGTGTCGCCTTACACTCCTCCTCCTTCTCCTATGGGTCATGGGAGCAGGATGATACGACGTAAACCTCAGGAGTTTGACGGACGAGTGTCGCTGGAGGCTTACCTCGCCCACTTCGAGATGCTGGCCCAAGCTCAGGGATGGGACCAGCGGAGAGGGCTGGCAGCTGGTGTCGACCCTAAAGGGACCAGCGATGGAGGTGTTGAGCCCAGCTGACCCCCACTCAACGCACCTCCTACGCCAGCATGGTGTGCGGGGCTGGAGAGGCACTACAGGCTCAACACCAACCCAGGGGGTGTTCCGGGCCGGGTTTTCCCGGGCCAGAGTTAGAGCCCGGGGAGAGACGCTGCAGCAGCGGGCCCAGGACTTAGAAACCTATTTGCGTAAGGCGTACCCGGAGCTTCCGAGGAGCTACAGTAGTGCTGCTGAGGGACCAGTTTGTGGATGCAGTGGAGGACGCTAAAGCTAAAATCTATGTAAAGCAGGCGCACGTGGGTGACCTGCAGGAGGCCCTGGCCCACGCATTGAGTTTGAGTCCTTCATCAAGACTACTATGCGAGGCCCAGAGTAACACGGCAAGGGAGCTTCGTGTTCGGCAAGGTCATGTTAAGGACCGGCCTAAGAGGGCCAGCGCGAGGCATTCCTCGGGGAGTGCTGGGGTGCCACCAACCCGGGAAACACAAGAGGGAAGACTGCCATGGGTCCCCAGCCTCCCACGGTCCCGATCGGGCAGACCCGAGTGGGGCAGTATGTGTACCAGCCCTGCTGCTGGGGATGTGGCGAGATGGGCCACCTCCCCCAGTCTTGCCCGAGAAAGCTTTGGAGGCAAGACAGTGGAAACGGGAAATGGCAGCTGGGCTGGGAGAAGGGCCGCATCCACCCGGTCCAATCCGGACCTTTCCCCCGGGTAAAAGTTACCAGACAGAGCCGCCCACGGGGCAGGTGCAGGTGGAGGGTGCGGTCGACGGGAAGCCGTGCCGGCTCACTGTGGATACGGCGTCGGAGAGGACGTTTGTGAACCGGACGTGATGTCGACGAAGAGCCCACCTGTGGGCGGCCCCGCGACTGTGTGGTGTCACCGGGGCACTGCACGAGCTACGCGGACCAGTGGTGACCAAGATACGGGTTGGGCCCGTTGAAGAAGAGCTGCCTTTGTGTACGTGGCAGACATAGATGACTCAGCCTGCTGGCCTGACTACCTCCTGCAGAGCCGCACCAGCATGGACTTCGGAGAAATGACATGAAGGCCCAAAGGGAAAAAGGTCCCCCGCTGTGGAGGCGAATGCCAGCGCCCAGGTGGGGGCCCTACCCAGACTACCTGTGTTCCTCCGAGGCCGGAGACATGGTGAGTTGCAAGCTGCCAGCACGGCCCTTCGGAGAAATGAGCATGAAGGTCCAGGGGGGAAAAAGGTGCCGCTGTTGGAGGCGAATGCCAGCGCCCAGGTGGTGGCTACCCAGACTACCTGTTTTCCCTCCGAGACGGAGACATGGGTGAGTTGCAAGCCGAGTCCGTAAACTTGAAGGTGAGGCTTGTCCTTGGTGGAGTCCTCACCTCTTTCCCAGTTGCAGAATGGATTGCTGGTAGGAGGACGTGGGTGCGACGATGACGAGGAAGTAGCCGTGTTGGTCGCTAATCTCGGCGATGATGAGCGGCGGGATACCGCTGGACTGCGGTGGGGAGCTGCGAGGCTGTGGAGCTGCGCGTGAGGCGCCAGGCTCAGGACACTCGAGACGGCAGCTACTCATGGATTGGCAGCACACCTGGAGGACCTATGGAACAGGAGCATGGTGTGCTTGGACATGGAGCAAGCGGTTCAGCTGAGGAAGCTGTTGCAGAAGTACGCTGATGTCTTCTCGTCAGGTGACTTGGACCTGGGGCGCACGAATCTCGTCAAGCATCGCATCGACACCTATAACCATCCCCCCATCAAGCAACCGCCCCGGAGAGTTGCCCCTGCTCGTCGTCATGTTACCCTTCTTAGTATGGTTATTTTACGGATAACGGGTTCACTCCATGTTGATACTGGTTGACTAACCTGTAAGGGGTGATTGCCGGGTGATGCCCTCTTGACTAGGGTGTCCCAAGATCATTGAGGGAAAAAATGATAAAACATGTTTTTTTTCACTTGCTCGTGTTTTATTTCTGTTCACACATGCATAAGAAGAGTTCCTGTGAAATTAGATGAAATTCGGAGAATATTTAGGGGTCGCGACAAACTGAACAATTTTCTAATATGTCAAGAAGCCTTCAAACAGCTGAAAGGGGCTCTAGTAGACACACCAGTGTTGCCCTACCCAGACTCCAGTCGGCCGTACATCCTGGACTGTGATGCAGGTGCCGAGGGGATTGGGGCAGTGCTCTCTCAGGAGAACGATGGTCGAGAGCACGTGGTAGCGTACTACAGCCAGAAGTTCAGCCCACCGGAGAGAAATTACTGCGTCACCCGGAAGGAGCTGTTAGATGTGGTGAAGAGTCTGGACCACTTCCATTCATACCTGTATGGCGCTCAGTTCACTGTGAAAACTGACCATGCGGCGTTGAAATGGCTCAAGACGCTGAAAAACCCTGAGGGGCAGCTAGCGAGATGGATCGGAAAGCTCGAGCAGCACAACTATAAGATGGAGCACCGGCCTAGCAGGGTGCACAACAACGCAGACGGCCTCAGCCGTCTCCCTGTGAGCCTGAGTGTCAGCACTGGGCCCCAGCAAGGAAAGGGGACGTGGAAATGTGTCGCAGGACTGCGGTAAAGGCAGACCGACGAAACAGCTACGAATGCCTGGAGGAGATCAGCGTGAAGACCCAGACATAGGCCCCCATCGTTAGGTGATGGAGAGAACACCAAAGCCAGCCTGGGAGGAGGTTGCAGCGTTAATCCAGCCACCAAGCACTACTGGCACAGTGGGAGAGTCCCGGGGGCTTGGTGGAGGAGTGCTCCTGAAGAAGTGATGACAGTGGATTTGGACGCATACGCTTCTGCAGACCGTGATGCCGAAGAAGTTGAGGGCAGAGTGCTGCAGGAGGCACACGATGGCGTTACAAGTGGCCACTTGGGTGTGAAGAAGATGCTGAGTTGAAATACGGGAGCGTTTCTCTGGGGGTGCCTGCAGCGTGACGTGGAGGAGTGGTGCCGGGCTTGCGACACCTGCCAGCGCCAAGAAAGGCCCTGGACGCAAGACACCAGCCCCTATGCAGCTGTACCAGGTGGGGGCACCCATGGAACGTGTAGCAGTGGTATTGCTGGACCATTGCCTCTGACACCTCAGGAACCGTTTACATCTGCGTGGCCATGGATTATTTCACGAATGGCCTGAAGCTTAGCACTGCCTAAGCATGCAGCCACGACTGTTGCTGGAGTACTGGTGGAGCAGTTCTTCACAAAGTTTGATGTGCCATGTGAGCTTCACTCCGATCAGGCCGTGAGTTTGAGTCAGCTGTGTTTTCCAGGAGTGCTGTCAACTGTTGTGGGTTTAGGGAAAACAAGGACGACACCCCTGCGGCGGGCCCCAGTCAGACGGGCATGGTTGAAAAGTTTTAAAATGGACGCTGGCACAGGAGCAGCGAAAGTACTGTGGCGAAGGACAGACCCAATGGAACCGGAAGCTGCCAGCGTTGCTCATGCGTACCGTTTCGCTGAGCATGAAGCCACGGAGTACACCCAGCCAAGCTGATGTTGGGCCGGGAGATTCGCCTGCCGGTGGATCTGATCACGGGGCCCCGCCAGACGAGGAGCTGCCTACGGTGAGAACAGACTATGCTGTGGCTCTGCCCGGAGCATCTGGCAAGGCACACTACCAAGTGAGGCACAACCTGAAGTTTGCCGGAGTCAATGAAGCGACTGTACGACCGAGGCACCAAGTCTACGGGCTTCGTTGAGGATGACTTGGTGTGACTATACAATCCCCGGAGACGGAAAGGCCTTTCACCCAAGCTGCAGAGTCCAGGGAAGGGCCTTACACGGGTTTTTGGAACCAATCTCTGAGGTGACTTACCGGATCACCAGAGGACCTCGCTTAAACCCACCCAAGATTGTCCATGTCGACCGTCTGTGGAGGTACTATGGCCCAGGCAGTACACATGGGGCCCTGGCGACAACGACAATCTTGAAATGGAGGATGATACAAGGATGAAGAGGATCGGGTCGCGAAAACCCCAGAACCTGCAGGAAGGTGAATGGGCGCTGCGGCTTGAGCTGAAGACGAGTCCGAGGTGGAGGAGGCATAGTCGGTGAACGCGGATGGGGCAGAAGGGCAACCCTTCCCATCGACCAGCGCCCGGACGCCGCGTCCCAGGAGGAGAGTTAGGAAACCTCCAAGGTTTGACGACTATGTAATGTCTTCTGAGGAACAGTCGTCTTAAAAGGACACATTATGTTTAGTTATTTTTGTATTACTTTTGTACCAGGCAACGGACGGGGACGTCCACTCTTTTCAAAGGGGGAGGCAGTGTTACGAGGGCAAGATGTGAGGGGAATGGTTATTAAAGTGAAGGCGGTGTGCCTCTGGCTGTGTTAGTAAGAAGAGCGGGGGTAAGGGAGGCCGAGACAACAACAAAGGGGAACAGCTGACCCACGCACCGCCACTCTCTGGTGTGTTACTATCCTCGCCCTTTGCAAGGCCCCGGGCCCTTTCCCCTGAACTCTTGTGGCGGGTAAGAGACTGTGACGATATTGTGGCCTGTGTGTACAGAGAAAGAAAGACCGTGAACAGTAGTAAGCTATGGTGTAGCGTTTCCTGCCTTGCCGTTACCTGTATAAAGGAGTGACCTTGAAACTTGTACTGTAAGTTACCTCAATATAACACAGGAAAAGGACACCTTGTGTTTGCCTAGTCCTTCCCCCGGAGTGTGTGAATAACAAAGGACAGCCTGGTAGGTCCTCAGTTCCTAGCACGAGCCCGGTTTTCTTGCCTAAGGGGCCCCTCTGTCTAAGCATCTGCCTACTTCCCTGCTTTCAAGAGAGCAGACCGGAGCAGGTGTAGGAGCCTAGCTGAGGACAGCAGAGGGGGCGTTCGTTGCAATATATTATATGGTTGTGAAGTGCAGTTCTATACACGTGTCACTATTTAGGTCAGTGTAGCACTGCGTGTCACCTTAGATAACGGTGATTTAGGGTGTTTGAGGTGGGCAGGGAGACGTTTGCCCGGCCACGCCATAACACTAATAGTCACTATTTTAAACAATACACACCTTCTACCACTAAATCACTAGCAACACAGGCTCCTTCCTTATATATCGTAATATGTGATACATCTAAACTCCTTAAAACCCAAGCATTCCAAAGTAAAATGAGAAAATAACACAATTATGTTGAGTTGACAATTCGAGCGGCGATAAACGGTCTGATATGATGAAGAAAAAAAAGAAAAAAAGAAAGAAAAAAATGTCACGCAAATGATCCCGGTTACATCGAGGTCCGTTATATCGAGGTTTGACTGTACTTTTATTCACCAAACATGGCTAATACCCGTAGTCTTGAAATTCAGTACAGTAAACCCCCTATAATTTTAACTAATTGGGGAGAGACCTGGGTCAATTAGCCGAAAGTCTGAATTATCCGATGGTTACCTTTTGCCCCCACACAATAAGAACTCACTAAAACATGCCAAAACAGCACCGATTGGATTACTTGTACTCACCAAAACATGGCTAATACTGAAATCTAGAAATGCAGTACTACTGTACACTGAGCACTCAGGCGTCACTGATAGCCAGGGCATGTAGTACGGTACGGACGGTAATATTTATCGTAATTCGTACCTCAGATAATACAGTACCGAATTTTCCCTTCCGTACCTGAATATTTTTATCGTACCGTACTAGTACGACTAATTTTTCCCTATCGTAATTTCGAATTATTTTTCGTACCCAAAACATTTGACTTTCATAAACAAAATCAATAATTGACAAAAATTACTAAGCATTTTCCAGTGCTACTATATCGTACGGTCTACCGGGACATTTGCACTATAGCGTGCGGTCTACAGGGACATTTTATACTATAGCGTGCGGTCTACAGGGACATTTTATACTATAGCGTGCGGTCTACATTTCTTACTCGCTACTTACACTCTACACTCTTACACTTGAGGCTGCAACTTACTAT
>JACEEZ010019879.1:99587-202087 GCA_016584305.1 Chionoecetes opilio | reverse complement strand
CGCACCCACCATGGGTCATTATCGCTCAGACTCCTCCCCGCACCCATGGAAAAGACAAACATCCCGCATATTAGATGTAGCCTTAACCGCTTCACTGCGGATATCCAATTAATAGGCCTACCCCCCTGTGCGGCAGGTTTAATTAAAATATAAAATAATTACCGATCATTTTTTTATAGTGCCTAAATGAATAGGATGCTCATTCCATACCAGAAAATCCATGTTTCGTCTTGGTGGAGGCTACCAGCTAAGTGAAGAGTTACGTCAAAGTGCAGCAACAGGGCCGTGACCGTGCTGCCAGACGCACAATGAAACTACTTACTACTCAACATAATACAGCTTATTTTGGTACATAAATGCTTCATTCATGCATTCATTCATACTTCTGTTTTATATCCATCAAGAATATATTGAATATCTTGACTATTTAGCCTCGCCATTGAAGTAGAGGGCGCGGCAGCATCAACACGTCGTACTGTACCGCTTGACCTTATTAGTCACACTAACTCACGCAAGCAGAAAAAGAGGTTCTATTATATCGAAAACACTTGACACTGTTGCCATACAGCCTATCACAACGAATATTTCCCCATAATATCATTGAGCGCGCAGTTTAAATACAGAAACCATATATGTACCAGCCGCAGTGAACCCTTAAATAGCTGAGAGACCGTATTTGTACCAGCCGCAGTGAAGGGTTAACCCGCATTCGACTCGGGCCACACAAGTTGACACAACAGTTGGAAGGAGATGATAGAAGGGAGGCAGGAAAATGGTGATGGAATTTTCGCTGGACTGAGTATTGCTGATAAATGGAATAGTGAATCAAAGAGCGTGTAATTTTTTTTTTTTAGTGTGAACGGTTTGAGAGGAAGGTTTTAGTATCTTGGGGAGTCTGTCTTATACACACAAGGATGGAGAAAGGGCGTCGTGGCTTTGTAGTTTATTTGACAGCGAGTCATTGTACAACGTGGGGATAAGAGTTGCGCGGCGTGTGTGTCTATTGTGTCCTGTAGCTGACTGAATTACCTGGCTGGTGTTGCAGTTGTGTCGGCGAGGGACAAGTCAGGTCAGCGTCAGTCACCCACTAATCCTGTTTCCAGACAGGGGAGGGCCTAAGCCGATGCAGGTGTGTGTGTGAGTTTGTTTTTAGCGCCGCTACAGTGGTAAGCAAGGTGGGATAGGAGACAGCATAGGCCTTTGTACCACCTCGACCCCTCAATCCTCACCCCTGTACCTCTAACGGATAAGGAAACTGTATGAAAGAGTGCTAGTAAAAAGGCTGCAACGGTACCTGTAGACGGGACAAAAGTCTTCCACACGGTGCACCAAGACCAAGACCCATCATGGCGCCACACCGTCCGCCTCAAGGCCGAATCACACGTACCATACCATCATGGTGACACGGCACCGTCTCATCACATCCGTTAGAATTTCTTACATTCAAACAAATAGACGTGTTACACTAAACGGTGCGCCGCTGTCACGGCTCCAATACACCACCGTCCGGTCACGTAACGGTTTCTGGGGAAGAATATTTTAACGTAATGAGACTGTGCCGTGTTGATAATTATCATTTTCTCAAGGCTTTATGTACCGTACCCAAAACAGTGTCTCTTAGAGTTCAACTCCTCTTCTTCATCCACCAGAAGTGCTATTAATGCAAATTTCTTCAACCACAGCCTCTGAGGCACCATGTCTGCTTAGAGGGTGAGCAGGAACTGCCGAAAATGATGGAACCGTGGCAAATAGTGTGAATACAAGGCACGTCTGACGGAACGCTGCCGTGATTTCAGAGTGTGAACCAGCCTTCACCTGTACCTTCCTGAAGAAGACTAATCAACCCTCACGACTGTGATAGATTCATAGGTGTAAACCAGGGCAAATATCGTCGATCCCGACAACGGTGCCATTCAACAATTACAACAATAACACAGGGTAGAGATGGCTACCTTACAGACAGTGTAGCTAACTGTAGACTAAATATCTTTGTAAATATTTGTTATTGGGCAACCACCGACTTCGAGGCCGAAACTTAGTCCTCCTGAATAGTTTTTATGTGTTTTGAATTAATCTGGCTCTCGTTTTTGTCGGACACCAATGTTTGTTTACATGTATGTGTGGAGGGGGGCAACTTGCCCCTCCAGGTCTGCCCCGCAAACATTGCTACGTTTCACACTGCCATATTATTGGTAATATTAGTTTTTTCTCTATATCATCTGTTACTAAACCAAACCCCACCTCTAACCTAACCTAATCTGATTTAACCAAACTTAACTTTCTGGCTGAAATAACTGTAGATTTTCGTTACTACGTGTAATTCCATTATTATTCAATTGCGCCATAGGAAATGGGGCTCAAAATCCTTAGAATTAAGAAAGCTACACGATGATGTAGGTAAGAGTTCTAGGACTTTTGAAAGCCCACTACCAAAATAATACCAATATCTATACTTCAAATATTCCACAGTCTAAACACATTGCAGAAAAGCAACAAAGGCATACCTACTACTACATTAAATCTAAGCTATATGTCATAAGTAGCAAAATATTAGAATATCAATTCGTGGGGGCATCCTGCAATATATTATGACCGATTTTGATTACCGGCCCTGTCATTCCCTTTACATTTTTAACTAGTATATTTTTTCATTCACATTCAATGCACTGTGAATATTGTATGGAGGTACATGCTAATAATCATTTGCTTTCCCTTACAAATCTTTTTGTTTTTTTACTAACTTTTGATAAATTTATGATTTTTTTTTGCCCCCTCAAAAACACCAATATTTTATTTTTTCTAAAAACCTCTTTGTAAAATAGGGGTGCGTCTTATGCGGAGGTGCGTCTTATGCGCCGGCAAATACGGTATATATATATATATATATATATATATATATATATATATATATATATATATATATATATATATATATATATATATATATATATATATATATATATATATATTAGGGTGCCAATAGCGCATATGGGTAAATTTAAAACTTGATATTTTTGAACGGCCCCTTTGGGGGGATACTGTGCAGTAATGAGAAAACCTCTCATGCAAAATTTGAAGTGAATCGGTTTATATTTAGAGGGGGCGCAAGTGAATTGAAACCTGTACTATGTGTACTATGTGATTATACCCGTACCGAAGTCTGAAAGGCTAGGGTTCTAAATCACCCATTTCTTTTCAGAATGGCTCATTCACGCGCAGCTACGACTGTTTGGCTGGTGGGACAGCCAAACCCCGAACCCATCCTCGGAGCCAAACTCCCCTCTCGTGGCGACGTGCTCAAGCGGGCTTTCTAAATTCCACAACGTGAAAAAAAAACCGTCGCCACCAGCGCCGCGGCCACTGTCCAGGAGGTGCTAAGGTTCTGGGAGACCCCGAGGATCCCAACGATGACGGCAAAAAGCGCCGTTCGCAAGGTGGAGGTCTTGTTCAAGGACTGGAAGGCGCTCGTGAAGAGCAAGGGAAGAGCGACGAACAAGACGAAGGAGGAAGAGTTTCAAGAGGCCCTCTGCGACCTCTTCGACGTCGCCCACGCCGGCGCGGATGACCCTGATGACGATCCCGGCTGATCGCAGGTTCCTAGCGGCGCAACGCGAGAAGGGTCGCCGAGGATCATGCAGGGAGCTGACAGGGTGCTGGAGCGCCAAGTTCAGCGCCGGGAGATGACAAGTGGCGGCAGAGAAGCGATCACGAGAAGCCTCGATGTCGCAGCTGGACGAACGCGCAGTGCTCGCATCCTCCTCCTCCTCGGTTGAGTCCCCGTCCGGCACACGGGGGGCGGCTGCTACCGCTGAGCCGACCGTGCAAGCCCTCCAAAGCGACGAGCGCGGGGGTCACAGGTCGTGCTCTCCCAGGAGTTAGCGAGCGCCCTCGACCGGAACCGGTGTGAGCGACCGCAAAGCACTCCGCATCGTCGCGGCGACCGCCAGTAGCCTCGGCCACAATCCTCAGGAGCTGATCCTGAATGCCGAGAGCGTCCGGCAGGCTCGCGCCGGCTACCGGTCCCAGCTGGCCGCGGAAGTCAAGACAACCTTCGTCCCTGACACGCCTCTTACCGTTCACTGGGACGGGAAGATCCTGTCGGATTGCGACGGTACGCGGGTGGATCGGCTGGCTATCCTCGTCTCCGGCGACGGCGTCCAGAAGCTCATTGGCATTCCCAAGCTGGCAAGTGGGACTGGAGAGGCGATGGCGAGTGCCGTGGCTGAAGCGCTCGACGACTGGGGGCTGGCAGAGCGTGTGGTGGCTATGTCATTCGATACGACCGCCGCCAACACTGGAGCCCTCGCCGGTGCCTGCACCCTGCTGGAGCAGAAGCTTGGTCGGCGTCTGCTAAGCCTCGCCTGCCGGCACCATGTACACGAGCTGGTGCTGGAGAAGGCGTTCTCTATCTGCATGGGGCCGTCGTCAGGTCCTGACATCGGCGTCTTCAACCGACTCAAGGAACGGTGGGCTTTCATCGACCAGAGCCAGCCGGAGCCGCCAACGCCCGACGAGCTGCCGCCCACCCTCCTGAACAAGCGGGACACACTTCTGCAGGAGTGGGCCGCGCTGTTCAACACCAACCACCCGCGGGACGACTACAAGGAGATGCTGGAGCTCTTCATCGTCCTGCTGGGTGGCGAAGGCGACGTCCCGAAGGTGAAGTTCCGGCGACCGGGCGCCATGCACCGCGAGCGCTGGATGGTGCGTGCCATCTACGCGGCGAAGATTACGCTGTTCGCCGCCCAACTGGGGGAGCTCTGCTCGCCGCGCGAGCTGTCCAGCCTCCGCCGGTTCACCTTCTTCGTCGCTGAGGTCCTACGTGGACCCGCTGGTTCGAGGCGCCCGTGGCCGCCTTCGCGCCGGCGAATGACTTTAAAACTGGCCGCCGACCTCCGCGACTTCCACGACGCCGAGATCGGCAAGGCGTGCGTGAAGACTTTCTCCCAGCACTTCTGGTACCTGAGCGAGCCACTGATCGCTATGGCTCTCTTCGACCACCGCTTGCCAACCGCCGAGAAGAAGGCGCTGGTGGAAGCGATGCAGCGGGAAAAAGGATCCGAGGAACCGCCGAAGCGCATCACCATCTCCGACGCCCACCTCGCCTCGTCCACGCTAGCGTCGTTCGGAAGCCAGGCGTCCGGCGCTCTCCTCGACGCCGTCGGAGCGGAGAGGGCATTCCTCTCGAAGGAGCCGGAGGAGTGGCCGAGTGACACGGGGTTCGGCGCGAGCCTACACGTCACCATCGACACGGCGGAGCGAGGGTGGCGCTGTTCCAGTCCTTCAACCTCAGCCTGACGAAGAACGAGGATCAGCGCCAATTCCTCTTGCAGGTCGTCGAGAGGCACCATCGACAACAGACCAGGAACATCGAAGGCTTCCCTTCCCCGGGCCCAAACGGAAAACAATGAGTGGCTTGGGCAACCATGATACCCCCCGCCCCTAGAGGGGCTAATACTCGCTTTGAAGAGCGGGGGGGACCAGCAGCCCAGCTGGAGGAAGGGGAGGTCTCAAAAGGCTTCAATAATGCCAACAAACACCCCAGAGACGATGTCCTTCCTTGTAGTCCTATCGGAGTCTATAGGGGGAACAATCAATCGACTTGCCCACCTTTAAATATACTTCGATTACGCTCAAATTTTACACACGTTGTTTCTCACCACCCCACAGTATTCCACTAAGGGCCGTTCAAAAAAATCCAACTTTCGTTTTTTATTGGCACCTATATATATATATATAAAATATAATATATATATATATATATATATATATATATATATATATATATATATTTTATATATATATATATATATATACCTAAATTAGGGGTGCATTTATTTTATGTATTGCATGGCAAAAGCATGATGGCATCAACAATATCTACCTTCAATCCCATGCCACCTTACTTATCTCCTTGACCTGAGGAGGCTGAGGGATAATCCCCATGCCACGTTCACACCCAGGCAGCTGGGCAGAAATTCTACCTAGGTAATGAAGTCACACGGTGGTGTTAATTAATGGGGTCAAATCTCGCTCACTCTCATGCCCCTATCCGCCCATCCACCCACGCCACGCCCTCACTCAATCATTCACCTACCCGCCCATCCACCCACGCCCTCACTCTCTTACTCACAAACCCTTCCACGCCCTCACTCATTTCTTCAACACCCCTCCAACCCACTCACTCCTTAACCCACCCACACCCCTCACTCACTCACTTATTCACGAATCCACCCACGCCTTCACTCACCCACCCACCCACGCCATCACCTACACACGCCCTCACTCACTCACTCTTCCATCACCAGTGACCATGAACGAGGTTGAAGTGAGGTGATTATATACAGTATATATATATATTAAGGTAGATAGGAACTAGACACATGGCCTGTTGAACTATTAATCATTATCCCCAGGAGTCCCAGGACCCCAGGTCCTGGATGGAGAATTCCTCCCTGGTAATGAGGTCACACGGTGGTGTTAATGGGGTCAACTTCTGCTCCTTGAGTCCCTCCCCCCTGGTCCCTGAGCTGGGGTGAAGTCAAGTGATTTTTACAGATAGATATACATGAAGATAGATACAGTATGGATCGTAGCCTACCATCCATACTGCTGGGTACGAAAATGGTTCGATATAAGTACGGAAAATAAAAATTGAACTTTCGTACTGTACCGAATTTGAAGAAATATATCGAACCGTAATATCGAACCGTACTTTTAGCCCTTGAATTACCGTACCGTACCGTAACAAACTACATGCCCTGCTGATAGCGTCTCAGGCAAGAGCTGTGTTAAATAATGCAACGCCCACCGGTGCACACGGAGGCGCACGGTGATGTAGGCATACAGTATGCCTAGTGCAAGCTACCCCCGCACTACAGCCCAGCTGGGAGGTGGATCACTACTAGTTGCCAGCTCGTGCCACAAAAGGGTATGTAAACAAAAGGGAAATGAAGGCTTCTGCTCTTCGCTCTCCTCTTCTTGCCTCCTTAATATTTCATTTCCTGCTGCTATAACTTCTTCTGCAATAAATACAGGGTCATCAGCAAGTTATTTTTCAACAATAATAGCCACAGAGATAAATTCCGACAGCTGCTATCTTGGTAGCAATGTAAATTGTGAAGCGTTCAGTAGGGAGAGTGCACGCGGAGGGTGGGGGGGGGGGGTTTGACCGCTACTCAACGCAGCCCTGGCAGGTGTCACTCAGGAGATTTGTAAGGTAAGGTTTTCAGTGCTTGAGGTGCTTAATGTGTTGGAGGCGATGTGGAGGCTGGTTGAAGAAGTTAATGGCACAGAGGAGATGGAAGATGTTGCAGAAAACTCTGAAAATTCCAACTTCAGTTCTGATTATGTAAAGTTGGAAAGTTGTTGAAAATTTTGAACTTGGCGTGAAACAGGCCAAATCACCCGAAGTTCGAATCATACGGGTTCGAATTAGAGAGGGTTTACTGTACTACTGTACACTGAGCACTCAGGCGTCACTGATAGTGTCTTTAGACAAGGGCTTCAATAAGTAATCCAACGCGAACGGGTGCACACTGAGGTTCACGGTGACGTCAGCATACAGTAAGCCTAGTGCAAGCCCCCGCACTACAGCCCTGGGAGGGTGGATCACTACTAAGTTGCCAGCTCGCGCCACAATAAGAGTATGTAAAGAAAAGGCAAAGTAAGACTCTTCTTGCCTCCTTAATACTTCATTTTCTCCTGCTATAACTTCTACTGCATCAAATACAGGGTCATCAGCAAAATATTCTGCAACAATAAGAATGGCCATAGAGATCAATGTCAGCAGCTGCAATCTTGGTAGTATTGTGAAGCGTTCAGTAAGGAGAGTGTGATGGGGGGGGGGAGGGTGACCGCTACTGAACGCAACAGTGGTGTCACTCTGGGGTAATTGTAAGGTAAGGTCTTCAGTACTTGAGGTGCTTAATGTGTTAGACGCGATGTGGAGGCTGGCTGACGAAGTGGATGGCACAGAGGAGGTGGAAGATGCTGCAGAAAACTCCGACCATTCGACCAATGTGCAGACAATTCGAATTTCAGTTCGGATTATGAAAGTTGTTGAAAAATTCTAACTGGGCCTGAACAGGTTGAATTATCCGAAGTTTGAATCATACTGCATACTTTGGGGAGGCGGTGGCCGAGCAGTTAGCAATCTTTGGAGTGCTGAGCTCAATGTCCCGAGTTCGAATCCTGCCGGGGGCAACTCTTTCAAGAGCCTGGTAGGGGAGCAGAAGGTCCTGAGTTCACGTCCCACCAAGGAGCAACTGTCAAATCCATCGTCGAGTGACTGAAGAAACCCGCATGCTGTTATAACCTGTTCTCCGTCTGCGTGTACGACGAAGAAACTCCAGGGACAGCGTGAGCCTAAATTGAAGATGACGTCAGAGAAAACGGGATCTTCACCTACGACCACAGGTGTCACTATAAGAATCCAGCCTGCGCCACCAACGGGCGAGTTCAACCAACATCATCAAGACCTCTATAAGCCTACAGGCGCTATAGGCTCCAACATAAAAAAATTAAAAAAAAAAAAAAAAAAATACAGGTTAGAATAGGAGAGGATTTACTGTACATCAAAACTATATAGAAAACATTAATGTCTTCGAAAAATGTGGTGGCCAATAAGGAAATACCCTTTATTCTTCCTTTTCAACTATTACAAGTGGAACTGTAAGCAAAAAATTCCACGTCGGCGTGTTTCCCAGTCGGCGTGAGTTTCCGGTTTGTGTGGGGACGAGAATTTCGGTAGACGAGAGTACCAACAGGTACTCTGGGCCCTGGGATATGTATTTAACCAAACAAGGCTTGTCACACAACAACTGTTTACATATCGATCAGTTACAAGCAAGGGTTTCGTACAGCAACATACCAAATGCATGTACAGGGAGGTCCCGTTATACGAGCATTCGGTATACGAGAATCCGATGATACGAGATGTGTAAATTAGGGTCTATTTTCAATATACGAGATCGAAAATCCAATGATACGACATTCAAACTGGGGTGAGTAAAATTATCAAGCTCAAAATGCGCGCCCTACCATTCCCTGTCTGGACAAAGGGGGATTTGGTTGACCCCAGTGAGGTCACTCCTAGCAAGCCGTGACCTGAAGGGTAATTAAGCATATGGTGCGGCCTGACATTTAGGGGTAATTAGCAGGTGTGCGGCCCCAACCTTGGGACCGCAGTCAGGTCACCCCTAGCAAGCCGTGACCTGAAGGGTAATTAAGCATATGGCGCGGCCTGACATTTAGAGGTAATTAGCCAGGTGTGCGGCCCCATCCTTGGGACCACTACACTACCTTCTCTTGTATCACGCGACGTCTCCTACATTACAACGTCTTTTTTGCTTGTTATGCATGTTTTATGTTTAATTAATGTGCAGTTATGTTATTTTGTGTGCTATTTTCTCTTTCAGAATGCTTTTTCTACAGAATAGGTAGTACAGTGTGGGTAATATAGAGACTGTGTGTTTGTTGTGTTTGCTATAGTTTATTTTAGCTTGAAAAACATGTCTTTTTTTATTTTTTTCTTTTTTAATTGATGGTTCTTGGAACCAAACCTATATTTTACCATTAGTTATGTGTTTCGTTATACGAGATTTCGCTTTACGAGTATGCCAGGTGGAACCTAACTGCTCGTATCTTCGGGACCTACAGGGAGGTCCTACTACTACAGGGAGGACTACAGGGAGGTCCCGAAGATACGAGCAGTTAGGTTCCACCTGGCATACTCTTAAAGCGAAATCTCGTATAACGAAACACATAACTAATGGTAAAATATAGGTTTGGTTCCAGGACCCCATCAATTAAAAGAAAAAAAAGACAAGAAAAAAAAGACATGTTTTACAAGCTAAAATAAACTATAGCAAACAACAAACTCTCAAACATAGGGCTCTAATATACCACACCACCACACAAAACCAGTGAATTAAGAGTGTGACAGTACAGTAGGACAGAGCACAAATAAGTCACAATAAGCATATAAGCATAAGTAAACCAGCAAATCACTAAAATTGACTCACAAGGCACAATACATACAAGCAACAAAGACGTTGTATGTACTCGGGGACGCCGCGTGATACACTAGACTCGAGAGGGTACGCTAGGTAAGGGACAAGGGAGGGGTGCGCAGACCTCTTCCACTGCCCACAAACTCGTCTCTGTGCATCTGAATCATTGTACATTGTCCAGGGTTGTGAATTTTTGTAGGCCACATCGTCGAGCCACCAGAATCATCATATTTTTGTCCAAACGAGCGAAGCGAGCTTCGACACCTATTTCAGCCAAAATCAGGTGTCATATAGGGTTCTAAAATGTTTCCACGAATGTGTGGGCAAGAAAGATACAGGCGCAAAGGAAGAAATTTGGCACAGAAAGTTATATTTCGTCTCTTAACTCATTTTAGCATTTATGCTAAAATTTGTAATATATTGTGCCTGGCAACATTAGTGCAGTGGCGAAAATAGTGCATTAGTGCAGTGGAAATATAATGTGTTCGTAGCCTTCACAACAAGTGTTAGCGTCGCCGAGAGGCAGGCCGCTTGTGTTAGGCCTCATATAACCACTATAACTCGTGTTTCTAATGCCGTTATAGGTGTTATTTAGGGTTAGCGTGGTGTTATATACGTGGTAGGATGTGTGTGAGGTGTTAAATATGCCATTTCAGTCGTGGGGACAGAGAGGAAGAAGAATAACAATTATGAAATACCACCACCACCATCAGATTGATTACATCGTACAACCTTAGGTAACATCATATAGTCAGTAAATGACTTTATAATTTTAGCAAATAACTTGTAATTTACTTTAGTAAATAACTTGATAATTTTACTCACCCCAGTTTGAATGTTGTAGCATTGGATTTTCGATCTCGTATATTAAAAATAGACCCTAATTTACACATCTCGTATCATCAGATTCTGTATACACAAACCTCGATTTCCCGGACCTCCATTTCCCGGATATCGGATTTGCCAGGTAGCAGCATGCTCAGCGGTCGTATTGTTTACATTTGGGCACACGACACTCACGGTTCACCTGCACAGCATCCGTCAGTCCCCTGACTCCCACTGCCCCTGGTGCAGGAACATCTGAGACTATTGAACACTTTCTGCTGCCTCCCGCCAGGTGGCAGCATCCTCAGCGGTCGTATTGTTTACATTTGGATACACGACACTCACGGTTCACCTGCACTGCCTCCGTTAGTCCCCTGACCCCCACTGCCCCTGGTGCAGGAACGTCTCTTGAGACTATTGAACACTTTCTGCTGCCTCCCGCCAGGTGGCAGCATGCTCAGCGATCGTATTGTTTACATTCAGGCACACGACACTCACGGTTCACCTGCACCGCTCCCGTTAGTCCCCTGACCCCCACTGCCCCTGAAGCAGGAACGTCTCTTGAGACTATTAAACACTTTCGCTGCCTCCCGCCAGGTGGCAGCATGCTCAGCGGACGTAAAAGTACGCGGCGGGGTAGTTGATATTGGCGGTTGCCGGACAGTAAATACTAGAGTAGGATAAATGTCCGGGGGTGAGTAATGGCATCGGACTTTTTTTTTTTTTTTTTTTTTTTTTTTTTTAAGGATAATTCCTGGAATGTTGCGATTCCCGGACTTTTGCGGTTCCCGGACCAGTGCTCCCCCCGATTAGTCCGGGAAAACGAGGTTTGTGTGTATATCGAATGCTCGTATAACGGGACATCCCTGTATATGTAAGGGGTAGGCAATATGAATATGATTCATGAATACATAATAATGTCAATTAAGGTATTTTAAGCTTTTTGGTGATAGAAGAAAGTGTCCTCCTCACAAAATCCATGTATATGTAAGGGGTAGGCAATATGAATATGATTCATGAATACATAATAATGTCAATCAAAGGTATTTTAAGCTTTTTGGTGATAGAAGAAAGTGTCCTCCTCACAAAATCCAGGTATATGTATTATCATTTGTATCACTGCTGCGAGCAGAGCATATATTTCAGGCTTGCCACCCATGGTTGATACATTTTAATCTAAATTATATCGATGCAAAACAGTGAGACCCCCCAAAACAACATATTATATTCGCATATATGTAATTTTATTCTATCATTGTATAGTAAGAGCTGTGGTAAGGAATTTATTTTTTTTGCAATATTTTCCTCTTCCATGAGCATGTTCCACATCTGTTTGTAATCTTGACTCAGGGCCTGCCCACTGTCCATTTAACCTAAGCCTGTCTTGATAACTGGGATATCATCGTCGTATTTGAACAATCGCAATTGCGACGGTAGTATTTATATCGTGTTATCGCATTTGCGAAAAGACTGTAATTAGGGATGGTAGCAGGGATATCCAGTTATCCAGACCTGTTTTACTATCCGGTATCCGGCCTTACTATAAAAATAAACTGCTTATGGGGCGGACGGATTCACTGCTATCCATCCGGAAAACCGGATACTGCCCTAAAGGACTACTTACTAAACTGTGGATATTATGAGTACGTCTGTATGTATTAGTCTTAACCGAGCCTATGTAGGATATTATTATTGTAAACCTTGATGTTCGGCTTAAGTTAGCGTCCAGCTAGTTCCTACAGCGTAACGGGCGGGCCGAGAAGAGAGTGCCGAGCCCACATCCGTGCCGGCCAACAGAAGCGAAGCACCGAGGCGACAACACACTCTCCAACCGAGCTCCGTCACCCACGGCGATACCTTGTCGATTCCCCAGATACTGTTTACCTAACGCTTTCAACATTTAACTACAGAAAGCAGGTTAACGTTTCATTTACCTGCTTACCCTCGCTAAGGAGATTTATATCTCCTTACATATGGTTTGGGCAGCGCTGGAATCTGGTAATCGCACTTCATTTATTTTCCTTGTTCCCTCGAGCCTACCCGCCCACCACCATCCATCCTCTAGCGCGCCTAAATACACGCGGTGCAGGCCTCACCCGCCACCAACCAGCATCTCGCCCCCATCCTACACATCAAGGCAATCGCCACTAGGTACGCCGTATAACAAAAATTCTTTTTCTCACTTTTGGCATGCCTCAATTTCCTATGTAAAATGGAATTCTAAGACATTTTATCTCTTTCCATTTTTTTTGCATTGAAGCAATTCTTACTATGCAAAATCGCACTTTTATATTGCACCCTTATCGCATATGCTTAAGATGAGTACGCAGTGTCCCGGTTGGTCCCTGTGTATTGCATCAGGCACCAATATGAGTTCCAAATGACTAGCGTGTAAAGCTCTTTCTGATCAGTTGGTTTCATCAGGCCTACATCACAGTGTCACAGCCTCTACGTTGCTAGAACAGGTCCATCATGTCCTTCTAGACCTGAAGCAGGGCATGGTCTCCCGTGGTGGCCCGAGTCTGGATGAACCCGATCTCCTGGCCTGCTGCCCCAACACTTGCTGCCCGAAGGCCTCTGTCACCTGCTTCACGACTCTTTCGGTGCTCTGAGTGTGATAGAGAACTCGGAACCTCGTACGGCTTGACAGGGATCCCGGACCGTGAACAGGTGAATGCCGGCTCGTGCACCTGGCCAGTGGAAAGAGTGTGGGAAAGGAGGAGGGGGGGGAAAGAGGAAAAGAGAAAAAGGGGAGGGAGGGAGGGGGGGAAAGCTCGCCAGTCTGATGCTAGTTGTCGGCAAGCTGGTGGCTGACACACATGGTTCGCATATGGGAGTGTTGATGCGGATGAGTCTTACACTGGTGAGGTGTCCCCATAACTCCTCGCCAACCTCAGCTTCAAGATCTGGTACAAGGGCGAACCCTGCGGTCGATACCTCACTCTGTACCATCTCCATCGAGCGAGAGGACGGCGAGCAGTTCGTAGATAATGTAATCGAACCATGCTCCTGTCTGCAACGGTAGAAGGTGCACAGCTGTTTTGGATGACCTTCTTGTCTGGCATACTAAAATCATCACTCTGAGGCTGCGGTGGGAATAAGATATGTTGGTGAAAGGGGCCGTCACCAAATCTTCGTCTGTATAGTGAAAACCATTGACAATAGTCGATACGGTAGAGTGGTATAAAGTACACCTGCAGTGCAGTACTTGACTTGATTTCGAAGGTGTTCAGTTTCTTTGCCACATTTTCATCCATGCTTTCTGGTCCACAATGTACACGAGCCGATTGGGCTGTGGTGGCCATCTGAGTGGTACCGCTTGCACACTTTGATACATACCTGCATCTCGTAACAGCAGAACAGCCCCGCTTCCCAGCCTGGACCAGCGGTAGGAAAGACCTGCTGTCAGTGGCCTGGACAGCATGTTGACCAGGATTACTCGGTTTCTCCTGCAGATCTTCAACGCCTGGCACCTGCCTCTGACTCTGCGTTGTACTGCAATCTCATTCACTCAAGCTTGGACAGAACTGCACACTGTCCCCGTGAAAAGCCAGTGGTCAAGTGATGGAGGTACTGCCGTCGTGCATGGTGATAAGTGGCGCAGAGGCAACTCGTTGTGTGCAACCCGCAATAAAAGAATGACTGCCAGAATAGCTTGAGGCGTCCCAGCATCTTGCTCCAAATGGCGTGAGTACACCCTTCCACCGGCCCGTGTTGGCCCTATTTGAGTCACCTTGCAGTACGATCCGTGATTCGGTGTCTGTCGTATATGTCACAAGCAGATCATAGAGATCACTGAGCCACCATGAACGCAGGCTTGCTGCAGCTGGTGGCACACGGTCCTCTGGCACAAAGTGCCAAAGGTACCTTCCAGATGCTCCTCTTGCACTGTGACCAACATGCTCCTCAACTGATCACCTTGGGTGGCAGTTTATCATGAGCTGTCAAGGGCACCATTGCCCTGGTCTTGTCCCTTTACCTACCATCGTAATCACCAATCATTATTTTTGTAACCCTGTTTAGGGTATGCCGTATAACAAAAAAAAAAGAATGGAGCAACTTTGCATGCCAATATTCCCTATGTAAAATGAATTCTGAAGACGATTTTATTCTCTTTCGCATTTTACATTTGAGCAATCTTTACTATGCAAAAATTCGCACTTTTAAAGTAGTCCGTAATCCAGAAACCATTTCTATCATTCCTAATTTAATGCAATCAAATATGCCATTAACGAGTAATGATCAATCAATACGGGTCTCACTTAGATATCCGAGGAATCCACTTTTTTAAATAAATCCGGCATCAAATCTGCAATATCCCCGAGTTTTCAACGCTCTCAAGTTGCAGATCGCTCAGAGCTCGGTGACGCAGCATCAGGAGCTCATCTTCGCCTTGATCAGAGAGGCACGTAACCACAGAGTATAAATATAGTATTGAAGATATTTGGGTGTTTCTGATAGATACATTATGTTTTGCTATAGCCACATGCATGCATCCTGTATGAGGTGCAGCAGAGACCAGAGCTGTGCCTTTCGAGAAAATTTGCAACGCACACGAAAGGAGTGGCGTGTGTAGTAGGGTAGTGGAGTATAGCGGAGTGGGCGTGGTGAGTGATTCACAAGCCTGATAGTGTGTTGTGGCGAGCAGTTGTGTGGAGAAACGGTGTGTAGTGTGAGGGTAGCGTGACCACCACGACTGTGAGGCTGTGCCTCTTAACAATACACAAGTAAACTCAAAGTAACCAAGGTAAACCATGAAGATTGGTGAGTGTAGGCTATAACGGGCGTGGCCCTGGTGGTGAGAGTACCTGTGGTGGTGGTTGGACGTGTCACACTATTCTGTGCCTTCCGCCCTGCATATTTTCCAACTCTATGCATGGTAGTTAATGCTAGTATGTGGTTTCGCGAGTAATTACGTTTGACTGTAGTCCAAAACGTAACCATATGGGATATATGTTCTCTAAGTCCCTTCATTGTGATTCCAACACAAGCACATGGTTTAACACCTTATTTACCAATGCCTATGTTTCTGTGGAGAAGTGCCGAGAAATAATCCTCTGCTGACCTCATGCTCTGCTAACGACCTTATCATGCCCCCTCGTACTGCAGGTGGCTCACTAACTATAGTCTCTAATCCAATGATGCATCTCTCAAGTTCGTTTTCCTCATAGTACATAGGCGCGCAGCGTCATTTTTTTCGTGTCAGATGAGCATGACGTACTCTAGATCTTGTCACAGCGACAGAGTCCTGTCCTGACACCGAAGTAAATCGCTCATCATAACATTTGCCGACAGGTGTCAGAACAGATGTCTGGCGGGGCGTCCCTGTTCGTGACGTGCACATCACATTAACAGTCGTGCACCTGTTGATGAAGATTTTTTTTTTCGGCGATGGCGCAATTTTTTAACAAAAGTCGTGTTTTTTTACGGAAATAAGGCTGGAAAATCAATTATTTTTGTGGATTAGGTTGTTTTGAATGTACATTCCACATATATCGGAAAGCAGTAGAAAAAATTTGGTCTGGACTATTACTTTACACAAGCTAGTATTTTGGTGTCATATGGACAAAATATGTAAAGTCCCATTTTTGCCTTGAGCAAGAAGTGGCTCAAACCAAAAAGTTGAAGAGGACAAACTACCCTTAAAATTCATTTTACATAAAAAATCCACCTGCCAATTCGGGGGGGAAATAATCTATATTTTCACTTTTCATTGACCTAAACGGCGTACCCTGAATCGTCCACTCTGCCTGGCCCTCCCCTTCCGCCACATCAACATCACTGCCGTGCTCCTGGCCATCGGCTCCATCTTGTCACGTGTGGCCATACCAACAATGAGTGCCTCCGCACAGCAAACGGTCCCCGCGTCCGTCCGCCAATCACCGCCAACTTCAAGCGAAGCCTTCCACCACCACACCACCCGCGACGCTCCACTTAGCACTGGCCTTGGCCGCCTAAGCCTGCCCTCCACGCCCTCCTACCGCTTCCTGTCTCATCCGCTGCATCTCTCCTCATCCACCACATCCATCCACCTCCACCTGTTTTTCCACTCTCCTACACCGTGCTCCCAAACATAAATCGCTAAGTACACCATGACATAATTTTTGTATTGGGTTTGTGTGCTATCAATAACCTATAAGCTTGTGTCTACTACGCTTGCTATCTGGTTGTGTTGTTCTCTCAAGACATCCCGTCCTTGTTACTTACTTTTTGAGTGCATATTATAATTTATCTGGTTTCAATTTCAAAAAGGTTTGGTAGTTTTTGCCATACTCTTGTTCGCACCATTTTGGGTGGCATCAGGCATTTTTGTGTCCGGCCCATGTATCATCCTCCCATGCTCCAACGGCGGCCATCTTTGAGGTTCTCGTAGTCTTAAGCGCTATTACACGGGCACTTAATTCTGCTCAATGAGCAGTTTTGAGAGATTTTGCTCATGAAGCACTTTTGTTGAGCAAACAGGAGTACTTCGAAGCAATTTTGCTCGTACATTTCAGTGAGGCGAAAAACTTTTTCTATATAAGGACCGAAATTAGTGATAACTATATTATTTATTGCAAGATCATTGTCTTCTAAAACTCTTGAGAGAGACATCAACTATGCCTGCTACTGGACAGACCGCGAATGTTGAAAGCTACTATATTGACCTTAGTTCAGGCCGATCCTACAATATGGAACATATATAGACCCTTTATTTGTTAGAAAAAAACATTAAAAGAAAACATACACCACTCAAGTAACCTAAGAAAGCCTGACCTTCAAGTAATGTTTTTACGGTATACACAGGCGACAGTGATGTTGCGAGTCCGTACAGGTGTGTAAAAAATGACAGTGTGGTGGGTGTATATGGTAAAGCGAGAGTGAGGCTAAGAGATGTGGTGTTAAGCCCCGAGATCTGT
Source organism: Chionoecetes opilio (assembly GCA_016584305.1). Lineage (NCBI taxonomy): Eukaryota > Metazoa > Arthropoda > Malacostraca > Decapoda > Majidae > Chionoecetes > Chionoecetes opilio. Next base: position 184,350 of record JACEEZ010019879.1, on the reverse strand, counting down.
GTGTGTCCTGACCTAATAGAGCAACGCGTGTTCTCGTCACACTATACGGCTCAGCCCCGTACCTCCCAGCGAACCACAGTGGTGCCATAGAGTGTTACTTACTCTCAGGTGATGTACATGCACGTTTTAAATAATAAAAACTTTGGCCCGAATCAACACTTTCTTAATTAGGTAGATTGAATTGAAAGTAGTTAGTTTTGGTACACTGATTTGAGTATTTTCGTACATACCTGGTGTCATTTCGTAACTCTAGTAGTCATAAAGTTCACTGCTGCGCTGAGTGTACGAAACGACTATGGTTTCATATAGACTCCAACAACGTTTGGTACATAATAAGACAGAGTTTTGCGTCGTTTTCAGAGACACCAACTATTTTTTCTTGGCTAAAATATATATGCCTGTGTTCTAATGGAAGATTAGTTTTTATTTTGCTCAACCCCCCCCCGCCCCCCACCAAAACAATTTATATAATGAACCTAACGCTAACCTTATAGGTTTTAATGAAACCTATACCTACCTAAAGGTTTTAATGAGACCTAACCTAACCTTAAAGGTTTTTAAAAATGAAACCTCACCTAACCTATAGGTTGTATGAACCTACACCTAACTTTAACCACAAAGTATATATATAATTTTTTTTCTCTTTTTTTCCTCGCAAGACCTAAAGTTATCTCCATTAAAACAAACACCCTGTACCGCTTGAATTAGGAACAGCTATGATCATTTGTATCATCAGACGCACTCAGCCTGTATGCATTTTGTACTCTCAACACATATACACCGGGGGGGGGGGGGGGGGGAAAATGTATATTTTCGTTGAGCAGAACTCAGGTAGAAATCTGCTCACTGAGGCAGAAAGTGCCCGTGTAGATAAGCGCCTTAAATCCGTAGTTTCTCTCTCGTTGGTCTTGGGTTCCCATCTTTCTAAGATTTCCGTAAAACAATCTCACACACGCCATCTTGGATGGTTTGTGTGTCCGCCATCTTGTGCGTGTTTTCCAGGAACCGTAAACGAAACGTGGGGTGGGGGGGGTTTTCCCCTGCCATACCTTCTGTGTTCCTGTGGTGTGTTCCACCTATTGATGATTTATGTCATTATGTGACTGTGCTGATATTACGTCGACTTCTAGGTGATCCAGTGGACGGGGTGTGTAGAACCCTCGGTGTGCCGGTGTTATGTGTCCGTTGTCCCGTAGAGTCGGATACTCCTGACCTATCGACCGCCTCCTTTAGACTTTCTGGGCCCTTCCGCTGAGTTACGGTATTTTGTGTTTTTGGTGAGCGTATGGTTTCATTTGTATTTAGTCTCTTATTCTTCTTCTTTTGTTACAGAAAGTCCTAAACTGACGATCCTCCCTTACACACATACCTTTTGAATTCCATCATTGATACACTGACAATCCTCACAACATTAACACTGTGTGATTTCCTTTATTCACGTTTCTTGCATCTCTTCATTTTTTCGTACTACTTATATTTTTTATTATTATTTTATTATTATTATTATTATTATTATTATTATTACATGCAACACGCTTTGTGAACTTTCGAATTTTTCATTCCTTTCTGCTTCTTTCACACGTTTCTCCATGAAAAAGAACCTTCATCATAATATATTACACTGCTCGCGCCACCCGGGGCGAAGACCACCATCATAAAGCCCTCAGTGAACATCCAGAGACGACCATCCGACCCTGAAGGTCCCACTGCCTAGCGGGCGACTATAAGAGCACAATGTATATATAATAGAATAAAATATATACTATAATAAAATAGCTAAGTATTAATATAAAAAAAAAAGACACACAAAAAAAACACCCAAAAAACAAACAAAACGAACAAAAATAAATAAGCCAGGACGAACCGCAACAGCACAATCCTGCGTGTCAAAAACATCTAGTTATCACGAAGTTCAATTCCTATCAACTAAATTTAGCCGGTGCAAATATTCCGATAGCATAATCTGCTTAGGGATGTAGATGAATGAATCGGCCAGTGTGCAACATAACACTTGCGAGGGTCCTATCAAATCGCAATACAACTAGAAGTCCCACTATATGACTATCGGACTGCCTCGCAAGGACAATACCTTCAGAGTGATTTATTTATCACCCTTACAAGACCTATGAATGGACTACAAATCTAAATTTACCAAATTATTTCTCTGCAAGTCCAAAATCCGGTAGGCCTTGCACCATTTTTAGACTTGCCGACAATCACAAAAGGCACGAACACCCAATTCCAGTCAGTCAGGCCTTGCAAAATCATCCAACGTCAAATTGAGACTTGATAACACGCTGGAATCTTCGAATGGGTTGAAGATGGAAAATGAGTCTGGGCAGCTGTAGGTAACCTTTAGGTTACATACCCCTTCATGTTTCTCATACATCCTTCACAGCAAACAGGCGTCTCCAAACACGCTAACTTTGCTCCAGAAGACACTTTAACCGCATTTGCTGTCTAATTTTGAGGATTCTTCGTCTCTAGTGTTTTTTTTCACACAATGCTTCGAGTCTGCTGCATATTCTACATCAAAACTACAAATACAGTAAAAGCCTTATAACTCATCACGATAGGGGCTTCTGGCTTGGCCGAGTTATTCAATGGTGCCGAGTTATGCATGTCGCTCGGCTCTGATATGGGTTATATACAAAATTATAAAAAAAATAAAAATAATAAAAAAAACAAATCACAATAATAATACCAGTACTGTAAAGCATAAAAACTCACCTACCTAATGTAACGTAGCAGTCAGGCATGTCATCCAAGGAGATCTCAGAGCCTTGTAACATGTAGAAGATGTTAGGGAGACTCAGTCGCTTTTTAACACTGGTATCACTTAAATCACTTTATAAAATCATAAACTGTACTGTAAAAGAAGGTGAAAAAACCATTGTATAACAGTACTGTACAACGTTAATGCTTTACATCACTTGAGCACTTGTTTGTACGTTGCAACAGCTATGGCGCTGCCCATCACATCTATACCCGCGACTGCGAAGTGCATGGGAGGACCACGGGGCGGCATGGAGCCTCTAATCACAGGCGTCACTATAAGAATCCTGCTGCGCGCAACAGCCGACCAGGGTACGGAACCATCATAGCCCTCGAGTTAGCTCTAGGGCCTACATCCCACCCCTTGGTGATCTTACTGACTACGACTCGCTATAGTATACATAGTGGGAGAGAGGATAAAGAAAAAAAAAGACCACCAAAAAGAACCAAACACACACTGCCTTGGTCTTGCCATGCCGAGATTATATCAAATTCCGAGTTTATAAGGCTTTTACGTACCAACCACCACGGGCACTTCTCGTCCTCCGTCCAACTCATACCCTCCGTACCAACACTCACCACACAGAAAGAGCAAAAAGACGTTCACCCTCACACAATCGTCACAGACAACGCTCATCTTCACATTCACGAAGACGAGTCCTGGTCTACTCACTCACCTGCTTCGTGTACTGCTATTATTGGCAAACCAAGGGACACGAGCGATCGAGCGTTGCTGATACAACGACAACGTCATTTCCAAAACCAGCATTATGTTTCCACGGCTTTGTGATCAGCCATGGTCAGATTGTTGGGGCACAACAATTCTGAATGTCGCAGCAGGAACCAACACTCCTCGATATTACAGGCAACACAATGAACGGCCTCTGACGGGGTCGGTAGAAGGACCACAAATCTCCTCGCCGATTCACAGCAGTATAACCCTCAATGGCTATCGCACCACTGCACACATCCTCCGAGCGAAAAACGACGAGCCAGCTCACACGATGAACCTTCAACTTCCCTTTTGTATACCATTTTCAAATACACTTTGGGAGGACCCAATGGATTTTGGCACACGCTGAAGTCGACCGCATCACGATTTCACCTTGTTTGTTGAGTACAGTTTTCAGTAAATATCATGACTAAAGAAGCGCTTTGATTAAATTATCATATCTGTGCGTAATCGTAAATATAATCATTTAGAACCTTCTGACCTACACCTTTGTGAATCGATGGACACAGCTCTCACTACTCTAGTAAACGAATTGATGTTAACACATACACTAATGTCCTGACTTGTGCCACGCTGTCACGTCACTTACTATTATAGCAGACCGTATAACCATTCAGCTGAACGCTCTCATTGGCCGTCCTGCTCTAAGCCACACAAATGAGATCGATCTCTACCCCGCTGCAAGGAGCCTATTGGCGTGGACAGTTCTTTCTTCACAGGAGTTTATGAAACAATCTAGAGCTTTTCCTGACTCTGTTCATACTAGACATGTCTGCTCCTCGCCCCTACATGTGACTATTTATGATCTCTCACAAGCTCGTTGATTCCACAATGTCACAATCTACTGACAAATGCTCTGATACAAGTGTTTTCCATTCCTAGTTCTTCACTGACATCCTAACCAACATTCACTCAGCCAAGAACCACGTCGTCGTTCCGCTGTCCACCAAACTTCGCACTGCAAAACGAAAGACGTATGACTTCCGTTGCGTTTATAGGTCCACAGACGTTTCGATGTCTTAATAAAACCACTCAACTTCCAGTTCCAGAAGCCTCACTTCAAAAGGTTTTAGAGTCACCGAAAGGCACAATGTCACGGCTGTCCTCGATCAAACGTACAGCTTCTACCACACTCATGCACACTTGTAACGTTCGGAAGTAAAAATATGGCGTTTCGAACGTTGATGCTATGTCTCCTCCCTGAGTCAGTCAGTCATTCTGCTTCTAGCTGTTCCCCGCAGCCTGTGCGGAACTCAAAAACCATGGCAAATCAGACCTTTATGTGGTTACGTCACCACAGTTCCAGTCAACATGCTCACTTGGATGGTCACAGGCTTTGTACATTTAACAGTCTACCCAGGGGAAACTGACGTTCGTGTCACCGTGAATGTCCACAAGATCATCACGAGTTCAGTTAACTCCATTTCTAGTTCAGGAGTCTCCAAAGTGTTGTCTGACGCTTCATGCTCATGTACAAACACAGACCTCCAGACCAGATTCACAAGATGAGCTTATTCAACTCTGACCGACTTCAGGAGTATTGTCTCTCTCAACCCGGTGAGGCACTAGGTAAAACCAACGTCGTCCTCATAAATAAAACTGAATGAAAGACGCCCAATCTGCCTAACATAACCTAGCTTATCGCTGGCCACAGTAAGAATGCCATTGTCGATCCAGCATGGTCTCAGAAATGCTAACTGATGATTAATCATTGTGTAAGACTCGAGCACAATCCATTCATAGGCCAATGTTCCTGGTTCCAAGCAATACTCGAGGCGAATGGCGTCCTGTAGTCGTTTTGTTTCTTTTTTTTTTTTTTTTTTTTTTCCCGAGCTTCTCACACAAACTTGACTGTTCCTATCTCGTATCCATGCCAGTCCTCGAGGATATTTGAATGGGCAGCAATTTAGGTCATCATAACACTAGTTTTCTCCACCTTAGATTCTGTGTCTTCAAACCGTGCTTCTAGAGTAAGATCGAACTTGACGCTGCGAAAGCGTGAATGACACAGCTCCTTTTCTACACCTCAGAGACATTAACAGTACTGTCGCATGCCGATGGGTCTTTTCTGGATCACACCGCATGACGTCCAACACTTGATCAATTCTATTCACTGGTTTAATGGGTAATACACTCTTCTCCTACCTTGACGACTTGGATCATTTTCTCCTAAATCGTCCATACATCATCCAGACAAGCAGAACACTACAGAAATGTATTTCACCCGTCTTCAGTCGATCGCAGCTTGAAACTTAAAACGTCTCAAATGCGCGTTTCTACGCAAAGAAACACCTTTCTTAGGCCATACTTAATACACACGCTGACGGTATTACAAACTTCAAATGACGAAAGTCAAGCGTGATACTGATTCTCCTACTCCATTCAATGTAGGATCAAATCCGTAGTTTTCGTAGGACTTAGCTCCTATTACTCTGCAATACAATTAAATCATCAAAGGATATGTACACGCCATGGGGCTTCCCACTCACTTCACTCTTACAAGAAATAGAATGTCTCCTTCCAATGGTCTGAAATGTCAGAAAACGCTTTCGCTGCTCTAAGCACGCTCTCATGACGTTATACTGCGCGCTGTAATTCTAGCGATATCCTACTATCACTAAACTACATCATTCTCAACAACTGTGACGCTAGCTACACTGGTCACCCTCGTGCTGTAAGCTCATGCAAGACCCATGATGGTAAACTACCGCCCCATCGTGTGTGTATAATGCCTCTCGTCTACTTAACAAACCAGAGAACAACTACGCGGAAAAAATAAAAAACAAAAGGAGATCGAAGCCCTTGCAGTCATGTTGGGTTCCGCTAAAGAAAGTTAATCGTACCTCATTCATGGCTATCCATCAGGGTCCTTACGGATCATCACCCTTACTTCACCTCTTCATGGTCCAAGGACCAAGTAGGACGGCGATGGCTCGATGTTTTACATTACATTCAAGATTCATTGCCTTAGTTTGCGTACATTCAGGAAAAAGCTAACTAAGGGCTGCTGATGCTCTTTCTCGCTAACATGTGTACTACATGTCCCTGTTGCCGATGCAAACATCTCCATTTAACGACCTTTTCCATCCCGATAGATCTCAACATGCTGCCCAACGCAATGACCGCTCACAGTAGGTCAAACGAGATCATCTATTACCTTGAAATCAGATGACGACATCGCGATCGAATTCCTAATGTTGCCTTATCTCTTCACTTCACCTCCTTCAGGAGCAGTTGCTGTACAAAGCAACCACACGTTACGAGCAAACACATGAACCATCCGTCCGCCCAAACCTCGAAAAATGGTCTCATCCTCCAGACTTGTCATTCTCCAACCTGGTCCATCTGTCCGTGAACACACTCATCTAGCGCACCACCCAATGCTTTACATCCTGGCAAGAGAAAAGTCACTTTCACACAACAAGCTCGAACTTAAATTGCTTCTGGCTCAACCATGAGACCAGCGATAATAATGACTTACATTTAAGTCTGTCATACCTGCGCAAACTAAAGGTGATATACATGCTCATGTTCCCATTCTCAGTTATCCTGTGGCCTTCAGCACCATGGGAAGTTCTTGCAATTGATTTGTTAAGGCTACCTCTCACTGACGTGGAAAATCTCTATATTTAAATGTGTGCTGTATGATCCATTTTCACGTTTTTCCATCTTGCTCACTCCTAACAAATCAGCACAAGACACTGGCACGTACATTTCTTGATCATGTGATTTGTCCTTATCACTACTCCCAAGGTTTTGTGTGTTGAATAACGGCACGGCGATGTTTGTGTAATACAAAGTTCTTGAATTCCTTGTCGTCAAAGCAGTTCAATATCAGAATGTAATGTCTTCCTATACCGACCCAGTGCTAACGGTTTGGTATGACACGTATGTAACCGTAAGATCCCTCAACACCTTAAAGACGCTCTCATTATTCCGAGACTGACACCCTTTGTGGACACCTATACTACATCAGTGATGACTTCTCTACAATTCCACACTATCAACAGTCGTCTCTGTGACAGACACCACATATACATTCTGTTTTGCTCAGGGAAAATGTCTTCCTTATGATCTTTTTGTCCCAACCTGAGAGATAAGTTCTAAGCCTATACAGGGAGGTCCCGTTTAACGAGCAGGTCGGTATATCGAGAATCCGATGATACGAGGATGTGTAAATTAGGTCTATTTTCATATAACGATATTCAAAATCCAATGATACGACATAAACTGTGATTAAAAATTATCCATTTCAAATGCGCGCCCATAACCCTCCCGTCTGGACAAAGGGGATTTGGTTGACCCCATTGCAGGTCACCCCTAGCAAAGAGCCCGTGACCTGAAGGTATTAACATATGGCGCGGACTGACGATTTAGGTTTTAGATTAGCAGGTGTGGCGGCCCCAACCTTGGGGACCGCAGTCCGGTCACCCCTAGCAGGCGTGCACCTGAAGGGTAATTAAGCATAATATGGCGGCGGGCTGACTTTATGGGGTAATTAGTCAGGTTGTGCGGCCCCAACCTTTGGGACCAAGCTACACTAACCTTCTCTGTATCACTCTGCGTCCCCATACATTACAATGTCTTTTTTTGCTTGTTATGCATGTTTTATGTTTAAATTAAAAATGTCTAGTTATGTTATTTTGTGTGCTATTTTCCTTCAGAATGCATTTTTTCTACAGAATAGGTATACAGTGTGGTAATATAGACGCTGTATGCTTGTTGTGTTTGCTATAGTTTATTTTAGTTATGAAAACCTTTTTTTTTTTTTTTAATAATTGATGGGGTCCTGGAACCAAACCTATATTTGACCATTAGTCATGTTTCGTTTATAAAACGAGCTTCGCTTTAACTAGTATGCCCAGTGGAACCTAACTGCTCGTATCTTCGGGACTCGCCTGTGTATACAACTATGCTGACTTTGTCAAGCAATAGGTTCACATAGGACTCTTTCAACAATACACAACGAATACAACAATCTCTTGCCTCTCTAAAGCTGATAGCTCCTATAGAAATCACAATAAGTCCAGCTTCCAACCTTTACACTTAACGAGGTGACATTTGTTATTCCCTGGTTGAGGTCAACACAAATCCAAATTATACCCATATTTGAAGGCCCCTACAGTCATAGCTCAGGAACATGGAATAATGTTCAGTTTGCTTCACTTAACTTGCCGGCACTAAGAAAGCTTTGCCCACCTTGATTCTTCTAAGAAGTTTCCAAAGGCCTTGACTGTGAGGACTCCCTAACTCGTTTCCTCCGAGTCTCCCCTCCCTCCAAAACAGCCTCAACCAGCTCCTTCTACTACTCCTTCATCACTCCTCAATGCCTCTGAACATCCGTTAATTTCCTTCGTAGTAGGGCGAGGTAACAATTTTCCTTTACTCTATTTCCATGGCCCTATATGAATGTATTGTCCTGTAACAAACCGTCACATTGATGTTGTCTCAATAATATTAATTTTTTTTTTTTTCGTACTTCATATGTCTGTTTGGTACCATACAGGTATCTTCCACAATTTATGTTTTTCCACATTAGTTTTTACGAGTACAATCCTTTCCTGTGTCCCTTGCTCCTCCTTTCTATTCCTGATATTATATCTATATAAGTATGTTTTTTGTGCCCATTTATTTGTGTCCCCTAGGTGATCCCATCTCTATTGTTCATAATTTCCTTTGTCGAGATGAGCTCTCAGGTAGCAGACGAGCCTATGTAGGATATATGAGTACGTCTGTATTATTAGTCTGAAGACCGAGCCTATGTGTAGGATATTATTATGTAAACCCTTGAAAAAGGGGGGAAAGAGAAAACAGAGAGAGGGGGAGAGGTGAGGGAGAGAGGGGAAAAGAGAGAGAGAGAGAGGAGAGAGAGAGAGGAAGAAGAGGAGGAGAGGAGAGAGAGGGGGAAGAGAGAGGAGGAGGAGAGGGAGAGAGAGAGGGGAGAGAGATGAGAGGAGGAAGAGAGAGAGTTGTGGTGTCTTTAATTTCGTATTGCGCCACCTTTAAGAAAATATTGACAGAAAAAAAAAAACAGGAGAGAGAGAGAGAGAGAGAGAGAGAGGAGAGAGAGAGAGGAGAGAGAGAGAGAGAGAGAGAGAGAGAGGAGAGAGAGAGGGAGAGAGAGAGAGAGAGGGAAAGAGAAAAGAGAGGGAAGGGGCGAGAGAGGAGAGAGAGAGAGAGAAAAAAAAAAAATTAACAGTGAAAATAAAACAAAACAAAAGAGAACAGAACAAAATCACACCCAAAAAAAATTCTTTAAAAGAGGCGATAAAAAGAGGCTTGGCAACTGGTAACAAAACAGTAGGATAGAGGGAATGGAGGGAGAGATAGAAAAGGGGAAGATGGGGGGAGGGGTAAGAGAGGGGAGGGGAGCGAGGTGGAAAAAGGGAAAAGGGAAGGAAGGGAAGGAGGGGAGAGGGGCAAGGCGGTCTTTTCCACCTTATCTCTCTTGACAAGTGCAGACCTTACAAACTTCTGCTGAGAGAGAGAGAGAGAGAGAGAGAGAAGAAGAAAAGGAGAGAGAGAGAGGGGGAGAGAGAGGGGACAGAGGAGAGAGAAGAGAAAAGAAAACCGAGAGGAGAGAGAGAGAGAGAGAGAGAGGAGAAGGGGAGAAAAGAGAGAGATTTAAGAACGGGAAATACTTGGGGTTTATAGTTAGAACATCGAATTTAAATTTAACACAAGAGATCAAACTGAGCCTTTTATTTCCCCCTTCCCACCTATACCCCCCCCCCCCCAACCCACGACCCCGCCCTCAGAAGACACCGTCCAGGCCCAGCCCACAACGACACAATGCAGAGGACGCAGCTAACAAAACCAAGGCCTTTCAGGGGGGGTGGGGGGTGGTTGTGGCGTTTGAATTTTAATGTCTCTCCCTCTCTCTCTCTCTCTACCCGTCAGGGTGGCTCGGTTGGTAGAGCTATGGGCTCGTGTGCAGCGTCCTGCATTCGGTCAGCGGTTCGAGCCCACCAGGTTCGTCCTGGGTGGTGGCGCTTTGTATAGTTTAATAACCTTGCGTTGGTACTTGCAAAGTGTCTAGATAGGATCAAAGTATCTTATCTTATCTCTCTCTCTCTCTCTCTCTCTCTCTCTCTCTCTCTCTCTCTCTCTCTCTCTCTCTCCTCTCTCTCTCTCTCTCTCTCTCCAGTATGGCCTCTGTTTAAGGAATCTATGTTGTTGTTATGCCGATAGTATTACCAACTCAAAAGACACTATCATGGCTTATATTTTCGTTAAAAGTTCACATTTTCTCGCATGAATCGTTACGAGTACAGAAATGGACTTGGACGATATTAAAGTATATTGATGTGGTCACGTCATCTGTTTTATTTTATCTTCGAGGAAAAGTCGCTAATATTTATGTAGTACACACACGTCGTTGAGCGTAATTTGTTAACATGGCCCTGAATGTTAAAAAGGGTCTTCTTGTTTTAGAAGTTTATAAAAACAGATGACAGCATAGAGTCTATATGGGTAGAGGTTACGGAGGGAACTGAGAAAATGGTTTTTGGTGTAGTGTATAGGCCTCCAAACTTATGTAAAAAGGATTCAGCTCCTATATGGGAAGAAATAAACAAGGCCTGCAGATATAATCGACTATGCGTGGTGGGAGATTTTAATCTTAGGAATATAGACTGGGATTTAATCATAGGTGACAGCGACGCAGATGAATTGTTAAATATAATCCAGGATAACTTCCTAAGTCAAGCAATCAAGGAGCCTACTAGAGGAGATAATATTCTAGATCTATTGCTGACAAATAGAGACGATTTAGTTACAGATGTGGAGGTCGGTGGAAAGTTAGATAATAGCGACCATTATGAGATCAGATTTAGCTTAAAATGGGAAGTTGGAAAATTAATCGGCAATAAACAAAGAATACCTAATTTCAGAAAGGCCAATTATGCAGGATTAAGAAGACACCTGGAGGTTGTTAATAAGAGGTGTGGGATGGAGGGGAAGACATTTTCCCAGGGTAAGGACAGGGCGATGACAGCTGGAAAGGCCAATTATGAAGGATTAGAAAGTCACCTGGAGGTAATTAGAGCGGTTAGACATGGAAGTGAGGTCGGGGCTTAGGATGATTATACCTTATTTGTAAGGAATATAATTGACGGACAGAAAAAAAAATTCCTTATAGGGAAATAAGATCTAGAAAGAGTGATCCAAAATGGATGACCACTAATTTAAAACACAACATTGGAGTAAAAAGAAACATGCATTTAAGGTTCAAGGCAGGATTGGTGAGCAAAGAGCAGTATAACGTGATGGCGAGGACAGTGAAGAAATTAACTCGAGTAGCTAAGAACAATTATGAGATTAAAGTAGCAGAACAGGCGAAAAGTGACCCAAAGGGGTTCTATCAGGTATATAAAACCAAGACAAGGCAATTAGTGGGGCCGTTAAGGTCAGGACAGGGTGAGGTCTTAAATACGGATGAGGATATGTGTAAAAGTCTAAATAATTATTTCTTAAGTGTTTTTACTGAGGAGGATACACAGACGATACCTGATAGTGAACAGATGTTCAAAGGAAGCGATGAGGAGAAACACAAAGATATTGTGATAACTAGGGAAATGGTGGAAGAGGGTATAGATAAAATGAAGAATTTTAAATCGCCAGGACCAGATGAAGTGTATCCCAGGGTATTAAAGGAATGCAAGGAGGTTGTTAGTGAGTCATTAGTGCACATTTTTAGGAAATCGGTTGAGATAGGCGATGTGCCATTATTGTGGAGGAAAGGAAATGTTGTTCCCATATTTAAGAAGGGAGACAGAGGACTAAAGTCAAATTATCAACCCGTAAGTCTAACGTCAGTGGTAGGTAGATTATTGGAATCTATTATTGCAAAAAACATTAGAGAGCACTTAGATAAACATAGTTTGATCAATGATTTCACAACATGGATTCACCAAGGGTAGGTCATGTCTCACCAATTTATTGAGTTTTTATAAGAAAGTTTATAAGACGGCAGATAATGATAAGGATTATGATATAATATATCTGGACTTTAGTAAGGCATTTGACAAAGTACCACACGAGAGACTCTTAAATAAGGTTAAGGCTCATGGAATAGATGGGAAGGTTCTTCGTTGGATCATAGCTTGGCTAAGTAATAGGCAACAAAGGGTTACAATTAATGGTTCTAAATCTGAATGGGGGCTGGTGACAAGTGAAGTTCCACAAGGGTCTGTTTTGGGTCCATTAGTATTTTTGATTTACATCAACGACTTGGATAGTGGGATTAGCAGTGATATCAGCAAGTTTGCTGATGATACTAAGGTAGGTAGGATTATTGGATCACAATCTGATGTAAACATATTGCAGGGAGACTTAGATAAACTTAATGAGTGGGCAGTTAGATGGCAGATGGAATTTAATATTGATAAGTGCAGCGTTATGAATGTTGGTAGAAAAAACCCTGGTAATAGATACACCATACGCAATGTATCGCTGAAAAGATCAGAAGGTGAAAAAGATCTTGGAGTGAGAGTGAGCCCAGACCTCCGACCTAGGAAACAATGTATTGAGACTAGAAATAGAGCTAATAGAGTGTTAGGATTCATTACCAGAAGTGTTAAAAGTAGAAGTGCGGAAGTTATTCTAAGGCTTTATCTGGCTCTAGTCAGGCCTCACCTAGACTATGCGGTTCATTTTTGGTCTCCATATTACAGGATGGATATAGCCTTGTTAGAATCAGTGCAGAGAAGGATGACCAAAATGATACAAGGGATGCGTAACTTTAGTTATGAGAAGAGTTTGAAGTTATTAAAGTTACACTCACTCGAGAGACGCAGAGTAAGGGGCGATCTGATAGAAGTTTTTAAGTAGATAAAGGAATTTAATAAAGGAGAGGTAGGAAAAGTTCTTACGGCTTTTAACCAGGGTAGAACAAGAAGTAATGGATTCAAGCTGGAAGGGCGTAGATTTAGAAAGGAAATAAGGAAAAACTGGTTCACAAATAGGGTGGTGAATGAATGGAATGGACTCAGTAGACAGGTAGTTAGTGCGGAGTCATTAGGGAGCTTTAAAGAGGGGCTGGATAGGTTCATGGATGGGATGAAAGGTGGATGTAGGTAGTGTTAGGTGACAGGAACTACCACGTGTAGGCCTCGCGGCCTCTTGTAGCTTCCTTATTTTCTTATGTTCTTATGTTCTTATGATTCCACATGCACTCCTACTGACAGATCTCTGATACAAGTGTTTTCCATTCCTAGTTCTCCACTTGCCATGCCTAACCAACATTCACCATCAAGACCACGTCGTCGGTCGACTGGTCGCCCTTCTCGCTCAAAAGATAAGCGTAATACTTTCGTCGCGTTTATAGCCAAAGACGTTTCTACGTCTAATAACACCACTCCACTTCCAGAAGTCTCACTTCAAAAGGTCTTAGAAGACAAAGCTAAGCACTGTCACGCTGTCATCTCGTCCAACGTTGAGCTTCTACCACTCTCATGCACACTTGTAGACGTTCGGGTAAAAGGCGTTTCGAACGTCGATGCTATGTCTTTCCCTGAGTCAGTCAGTCATTCTGCTCTAGCTGTTCCTGCAGCACTGTGCAGACTCAAAAATCATGACAAATCAAACCTTTATGTGGTTAACGTCACCACAGTTCCAGTCACTCTCACTTGTGGTACACGTCTTTGTTCATTTTACGTCTACCCAGCTGACGTTCGTGTCACCGAATGTTCACGAGAGTCCACTAGTTCAGTTAACTCCATTTCAGTTCAAGAGTCTCCAAATTTGTCTTACCTTCAAGCTCATGTGCAAACCACAGACCATCCAGATTCACAGGATGAGCTTATTCAACTCTTGACCGACTTCAGGAGTATTGTGTCTCTCCCCGGTGAGGCACTAAGTAAAACCAACGTCGTCACTCATAACATCAAACTGATGAAAGGTGCCCAACCTGCCTACATACCAGCTTATCGCATGGCCCACAGTAAGAATGCCTCAGGGTCGATGCATGTCTCAGAAATGCTGACTGAAGGAATCATTGAAAACTCCGATCAGTCCATTCAATAAACCAATGTTCCTGGTTCCAAGGAGCTCAGGCGAATGGCGTTCGTAAGTCGATTTCCGAGCTCTCAACAAACTGACTGTCCTTTTGGTATCCCAGCCAGTCCTCGATGATTATTTTGCAGAATTTAGATGATCTATAACACTGTTTTCTCACCTTAGATTTGTGCTCGGCTTCTGCAAGTCGAACTGGACGCGGAGAGACGTGAATACACTGCCTTTTCCTACACCCTCAGGACATTAACAAGTACTGTCGCATGCCTATGGTCTTTCTGGACACCCGCGGACGTTCCAACGCCGTGAATCAATTTCCATATTCACTGGTTTAATGGGTAATTACACTTTTCTCTAGCTTGACGACTTGATCGTTTTCTCTAATCGGTCCCAGAACATCTCCAGAAACTCAGAAATGTTTTCAATCGTCTAGGACGCAGGCTTGAAAACTTAAACTCTTCAAATGCGGCTTTTCTACGCAAAGAAAGAAACTAATTTTCTTGCGCCATCTTATTAACGCTGACGGTATTCAAACGTCAAATGACAAAGTCAACGCTGTCACTAATTATCATATCCAGTCAAGTAAGATCAAGTCCATAGGTCGTATGACTTAGCTTCTATTACCGCCGATTTATCAGAGATAGGCCGCCAGGCTTATCCACTCACTTCACTCTTCAAGAAAGATGTGCCCTTCCAATGGTCTGAAAGTCAGGAAAACACTTTCGCGATCTTAAGTACGCTTAACGTCTGCGCCTGTTCTTGCATTTTTTTTTTTTTTTTTTTGTTACATTTGTGGCCTAATAGCGCCTGTAGGGCAGTGGTGACCCAGGGCTCGGATGGAAGGCTCTGGAGGTTCACTTGAGGGCTCTGAGGGTTGGTCCTCGCCCGTGGTGGCGCAGGCAGTGATTCTTTATAGTGACGCTGTGATAGGGCTCTGCCGCCCCCCTGTGTTCTCGATGCACTCCGCAATCGAAGGTAGGGCATGATGCCTGACTGTGGGCAGGGCATGTGCGGGTTTTTAGGCCACTTGACGGTGCAGAAAGATTTTGGTTTTCTTCGGGGATCGAACTCGGGTCACCGAGGAACGCCAGTCGGAGACGCTAACCACTCCGCTTACCGCCTCCCCTAATCCTGACTACACTAAAACCTTTCATTCTCAACAATGACGCTAGTACCAATGGTCTTCGTGCTGTACTCATGCAAGACACGCTGGTAAACAACGCACCATCGGCGTATGCCTCTCGTTTACTTAACAACAGAGAAGAACACGCGGGGGACCGAGATTCGAAGCCCTTGCACGTCATTTGGTCCTTAAGAAGTTTCGTTACCTCATTCATGCTATCCTATCAAGGTCCTTACGGATCATAAAAAACCCTGACTTCACCTCTAAGGCCAAGGACCAGTAATGACTCAGGCTCGATGGTCACTGACAATTCAAGATTTCCATGCCTGAGTTTGCGTTACATTCAAGGAAAAAGCTAACGGAGCTGCTGTGTTCTTTCTCGCAACTGTGTACTACATGTCCTGTTGCCATGCAAACATCCCCCATTTGACACCGCTTTCTCACGATGATCTCTACAATGCACACAACGCAATGACACCACATGGTCAAAAGTCATACTATTACTTGAACGGGTGATGACTCAAATCCTCAAGTTCCTTCTCTTTCCCCTTACCTCCTTCAGGAGCGTGTGTACAAGGCAACCCACTTACAGGCAAGCATGAACCGTCTGTCTCATCCACCAACTTGTATGCCGCCAACTCTTGTCAAGTCTGTCCTTAAACTCATTCATGACACACCCAATGCCTTCACATCCTGGCAAGGAAACGTCACTTTCACAAGCTCGACCTTAAATTCTTCTGGCTCACCATTGAGCCAGGATATTCAATGACTATATTGAAGTATATCATACCTGTTGCAAGAACTAAAGGTGATATACATGCTCATGTTTTCCCCTTCTCATTTAATCCTGTGCTTTCAGCACCATGGGAAGTTCTTGCATTGATTTGTTAAAGCGACCCTCTCACTGAACGTGAAACAATATTTAAGAGTTGCTCTTGATCATTTTTCACGTTTTTCCATTCCTGCTCCACTGCCTAAAAATCAGCACAAACAGTGGCCAAGTGCATTTCTGATCATGTGATGTGTCCTTTCACTACTCCCAGTTCTGGGGGTTGGTCTGATAACGCACTGAGTTGTTAATAATTCTTGATTCCTCTGTGCCAACGGTTCAATATCAGGAAGTGTAATGTTCTTGTTACCGACCCAGTTACTAACGTTTGGTGAACGTTGTAACGTAAAATCATCAAACACCTACGTTCCATTATTCCTGATACTGACACCCTTTTGGGGACACCTATACTCCTCAGGTGATGACTCAGTCTCTCAATTCCACCACAAAAAAGTCTTCTGTCTCTGAGACACCACTATTACATTCTGTTTGCTCAGGACAAATGTCTTCCTTATGATCTTCTTGTCCCCAACCTTCTAAGCATATATAAACTATGATGACTTTGTCAAGATAAGGTTCACACCTTCCAACAAATACACCAAGTATCCAACAATCTCTGCCCTCTCTAAGGCTGATATACTATGATATGCTCCGATAGCTCCTATTACAATAAGTCAGCTTCCACCTTCACACTTAAAACGTAGGTGACATGGTGGTATTCCCTGGTTGAGGTCAAACACTCCAAATTAGACCCTAATTTGAGGGCCCCCTACCGAGTCATAGCTCAGGAACATGGAAAAAGTTCAGTTTGCTTCACTTAACTGCCGGCACTAAGAAAGTTGCCCACCTTGATTTTTCTTAAGAAAGTTTCCAAAGGCCTTGACTGTGAGGACCCAAACATCGTTCCTCCGAGTCTCCCCTCCCTCCAAAACAGCCTCAACCAGCTCCTTCTACTACTCCTTCATCAGCTCCTCAATCCTCTGAACATCCTTATTTCCTTCGTAGTAGGGCGAGGTAACAATTTCCTTTACTCTATTTCCATGCCCTATATGATGTATTTCCTGAAACACCGTGCACTTTGATGTTGTCTCAATAATATTATTTTTTTTTT
Organism: Chionoecetes opilio; assembly: GCA_016584305.1. Taxonomy (NCBI): domain Eukaryota; kingdom Metazoa; phylum Arthropoda; class Malacostraca; order Decapoda; family Majidae; genus Chionoecetes; species Chionoecetes opilio. The sequence goes on along the minus strand of JACEEZ010019879.1, from coordinate 166,766 downwards.
TTTTCGTACTCATATGTCTGTTTGGTACCATACCGGTATCTTCCACAATTTATGTTTTCCACATTATTTTTCCCGAGTACGAATCCTTTTCCCTGTGTCCTTCTCCTCCTTTCTATTCTGGATATATATCTATATAAGTATGTTTTTGTGCCCATTTATTGTGTTCCCCTCGGTTGATCCCATCTCTATTGTTCAGTTCCTTTGTCGAGATGAGCATCTCAGGTAGCGAGACCGAGCCTATGTAGGATATTATGAGTACGTCTGTATGTATTAGTCTTAAGACCGAGCCTTTGTAGGATATTATTATTGTAAACCCTTGATGTTAGGCTTAAGTTAGCGTCCAGGGAGTTCCGGGGTAACGGCGGGCCGAGAGAGAGTGCCAGCCCACAGCCGCTGCCGGGGCCCGACAGAAGCGAGGGCACCGAGGGGACAACCACTCTCCACCGAGGCTCCGTCCACCCACGCGTACCAGTCGATCCCCAGATACTTTTAAACCCAAGGCGTTTCACCATTAAAACCCAAAAAAGCAGGTACGTTTTCATTTACCTGCTTACCCCTAAGGAGATTTATATCTCCTACAAAACTATACTACAAGTCAAATTTACTTCTTACCCTGTGAATTTTTCCAAAACAAATGGCACTTCACGACAGCCATTCATATTTTATGTGTATTAAAGCAAGCAAAATAATGCAAATTTCCATCTTTTATGACGTTTTTGAATCGACAGACTGGAAGGCTTTCAGTAAAAAATGGCTCTTTTTCATCTTCTTGTGACCTGTGTCGCTCGTGCACCGATGGGCTGATTTTTTTTTTTTTTTTTTACTCACAAAGGACTGGCCAAGGGCCACACCAAAAATTGGAAACACAAAGCCCGCTTAGTTGCCATCCTATAAAAAAACGTAAGAGAATAAATAAAAAAGAGGGATGAGCCAGTTAGTTTTGGGAGGTCTTGTTTTCTCTTCTTTTGAAAAGATTTAAGTCATAGGAAGTGGAAAAATAGAAACCAGAAAGAGAGTTCTAGAGTTTACCAATGAAAAGGATGAAAGGTAAAGATACTGATTAACTCTTGCATTAGGAAGATGGCCCGAATAGGGATGAGAATGAGTAGAAAGTCCAGTGCAGCGAGGCCGCGGGAGGGGGGGAGGCATGCAGTTAGCAATTTTAGAAGAGCATTTAGCATGAAAATAACGGTAGAAGAGAGCAAGAGAGCAACATTGCATTGGTGATTTAAAGATTGAAGACAGTCAGTCAGAGGAGGGGAGTTTGATGAGACGAAAAGCTTTTGACTCAACCCGGGTTTAGGAGAGCTGTATGAGTGGATCCACCCCCAAAAATGTGAGAAAATACTCCATACATGGGCGGATAAAAGGCTCCTGTAGAGAGAAAGCAATTGGGAGGGGGAAAAAAAGGACGCGGACGCCACAGACACCTAACTTCTTAGAGCTGTTTTAGCAAAAGATGAGATGTGAGACTTCCAGTTCAGATTTTTAGTAAATGATAGTCCTAGAATGTTCTTTGTAGAAGAAGGAGACCATTGAGTGTCATTGAAGAAGAGGGGATAGTTATCTGGTAGGTTTTGTTGAGTAGTTAGGTGAAGAAATTGGGTTTTTGAGGCATTGAACAAAACAAGGTTTGCTTTGCCCCAATCAAAAATTATAGAAAGATCAGAAGTTAGGCGCTCGGTGGCATCTCTCCGTGAATCACTTAGTTCCTGTTGAGTTGGGCGTCTAATAAACGACGTTGAAAAATGCAGGGTAGAATCATCAGCGTAGGAGTGGATAGGGCTTTGAGTTAGACTTAGATCATTAATGAATAATATAAAGCGAGTGGGTGATAGGACAGAACCTGGGGAACACCACTATTGATAGATTTAGGAGAAGAACAATGTCCGTCTACAGTAGCTGCAATAGAACAGTTTGAAAGGAAACTTAAGATGAAGGTACAGAGAGAAGGATAGAAACCGAATTAGGGTAGTTTGGAAATTAAAGATTTGTCCCAAACTCTTATCAAAAGCTTTTGATATGTCAAAGGCAACAGCAAAAGTTTCACCGAAACCCCTAAAGGAGGATGACCAAGATTCAGTTAGGAAAGCTAGAAGATCGCCAGTAGATCGCCCTTTACGGATACCGTACTGACGATCAGATAGAAGATTGTGAGCAGATAGATGCTTAAGAATCTTCTTATTATGTATAGATTCAAAAACTTTAGAAAGGCAGGAAGTCAAAGCTATAGGACGGCAGTTTGAAGGATTAGAATGGTCACCCTTCTTAGGAACAGGTTGGATGTGAGCAAACTTCCAGCAAGAAGGAAAGGTGGAAGTAGATAGACAGACGGAAAAGTTTGACCAGGCAGGGTGCAAGCACAGAAGCACAGTTTTTGAGAACAATAGGAGGGACTCCGTCAGGACCGTAAGCCTTCCGAGGATCTAGGCCAGAAAGGGCAAAGAAAACATCATTACGAAGGATCTTAATGACAGGCATAATATAGTCAGAGGGTGGAGGAGAAGGAAGAACAAGCCCTTCATCAACCAGAGTGGAATTTTTAGCAAAGGTTTGAGCGAAAGAGTTCAGCTTTAGAAGTAGATGAGACAGCTGTGGAGCCATCTGGGTGAAGCATAGGCGGGAAAGATGAAGAAAAATTGTTAGAGATGTTATTTGCTAGATGCCAGAAGTCACGAGAGGAATTTGATTCAGAAAGATTTTGACATTTTCTATGAATGCAAGAGTTTTTTGGTAAGTTGAAGTAAAGATTTGGCATGATTACTTTCCTTTTCTATTCATCGCTTACATTTATTTACTTAGGCAGTGCTGCCTCTGTATTGTTCACACATTTCTCCAGATAGGCTACCTCTATCTACAGTACTGTTCCAGTTATTCCTAGCACTCAGATCCAACAGTGCTTCCATAGCTGCAACACACCCCACACACACTGTTCCTACATTTCTCCATACATACATACACTCACCGAACCTTCGCCTAGAAAAACGAAATAAAAAAGTCAACTGCCCTGTTAAGGAGGAAACAAGGGAAGGAGTATCGTATGTAATAATCAAATAGAAAAAACATATTCAAAAGACAAAAGCATAAGGCCCAAACTCACGACAGCTAAATAGACCTATAGATTACAAGAAAAGAATAACACTATTTATAAGGGAAAACAATCAACCAATTACTATGTATCAAGAAGAGCTGTGGGAACAAATCCAACATGCATTGTTTTGTTCATATTGGCAGACAGGATAGAACGTGTGTATGTGTGTGTGTGTGTGTTTGTGTGAAAACCCCCACAAAATGCTAAGTATTAGCATTACATGATTTCAATCTATGTTGGCGATATTTATACATTTTTAAGGGGACAATAAATAAACACAAGAGCACACAGGACTGACATACGTAAAAACCTCATCACAACCTGCTTATCGTATGCCAGGTAAAGACATATTTATTTATTTTTCCTTTTGTTTATCATAGTGTGTGTGTGTTCTCTCTCTCTCTCTCTCTCTCTCTCTCATTAATCATGTATAAGTTAATCGATGTGCAACACTCATTGTATAACTATGAGTTAAGGAAGTGTGCTGGGCTGAACAAGTGTCTGACCTGCAGATGATAAAAAGGATTAGCGTTAACCTCTCATTATATTTTAGTAAGGCAAGTCAAGTGTCACAGGAGCTGCTGTGTAGTGTCGTACAATCTAAATAATGGACTCTACAGGAGCCGCTGTTGCCACGTCATATTATCCTATGCATTCAATTGAATATAAAGGGTCATTTGTGCATATATTTCACCGTTATGTTGATACAGTAAAAGCCTTATAACTCGGCACTGTATAACTCGGAATTTGATATAACTCGGCATGGCAAAGACGTTTTTTTTTTTTTTTTTTTTTTTTTTTTTTTTTACACCTATGCCTATAGCGCATGTAGGCAGTGAGCTCCATGAGTGGGATGGTAGGCCCTGGAGGCTCACTCGAGGGCTGGGATGGTAGGCCCTCACCCGTTGGTGGCGCAGGCAGGATTCTTATACAGCCTGTGATTAGAAGAGGCTCATGCCGCTCCCCTGTGTCCTCCCATGCACTCGCAGTCGAAGGTAGAGTTAATGGACAGGGCATAGTGTTGCAGTAATTAAGTGCTCAAGTGATGTAAAATTAAGTTGTACAGGTACAGTACTGTATACAATACAGTACAGAGTTGTGATTATAAAGTGATTAAAGTGATACCAGTGTTAAAATGCGACTGAGTCCCCCTAACATCTTCTACATGTTACATCAAGGCTCCCTTCTCCTTGGATTACATGCCTGCTGCTACCCGTTCATTGGTAAGTGTAGTTTTTATGCTTCTACAGTACTGTATTTTTTTTTTTTTACCCATATCAGAGGAGGACATTGCATAACTCGGCACATTGAATAACTCAGCAAGGGCCAGAGCCCCTATCGTGCCGAGTTATAAGGCTTTTACTGTAATTATACTATTATGAAACAAATGAAGCTGCCTCTTAAAAGCAAACCAAATATTATGAGGTAAGGAAGCATACAATATTTTAAGAAGTGCCACAATGACTGTCGCGGTCTCCCCAGATCGCTCTATATAAACTGTCATGTGTGGACTCTGCTGAGTGAATGTGTTATGTGTGTGTGTGTGTGTGTGCGCACGCTAATTTTAGAAGAGGAGGAAGAGTAACAGAAGAGGAGAAAAAAGGATGAGAGGGAAAAAGAATAAGAAGAATGAGGAGGAGGAGGAGGAAGGACAGTGTTGGTGCGGAAGTAATTGTTCAGATTCATTTTACATACGGAATTTTCAATTCCTTTGATATATTTTATCCTCTTCCTCCACTGACCAGGCATTCCTTCGGGATTATCACTCGTAAATTACTTATCTTCTGCCCCTTCGCTTCTCCTTTCCTCCTTCACTTCCATCTCCTTGTGTTTATCTTCCTCTTCATACCCCCACCTCTCTCTATGTCGCTTAAGCCCCTGTCACACATACACGACTCAAGGGAAGACTGCGACACGACTCAAGGTTGTAATGGCTTTTTTCATCAAGTCGCCGACTCGTAGTGGAGTCTTAGCGTGTTCGTGAGCCACTGGGACGAGTCGTCGCGCCTCACAATTTTTTATTGCGCACGTAAAAATTGTGGCCGCCTCACAACTTGTCAAAAGTCGTGTCAGTCCAGTCGGAGTGTCGTAGGTCGGTCGTGAAGCAGTCTTAGCTCAATCAGATGCATCGTGACGCCGTCGAAAGCGTTTCGTGATGCAGTCGTCGACAAAAAAAATTGTTAACCGTTGGCGCGGGCGGCAAGGTGACAACACTGGTCCGTGGCCTTTTGAGTGTAGTAAATGATAAAGGGGTGTGACTCTCTGTCTCTCTTTCTCTCCCAAATATGACAAAATCTAATCACACAACAATAAATATTAGACTAAAAACACTGATGCTAATAATAATAATAATAATAATAATAATAATAATAATAATAACAACAAACAACAACAATAATAATAAATAATAATAATATAGTAGTGTAGTAGTAACTGTGATATGGGTAGGTCGTGGAGGGTCGTAGTGCATTCTCCGAATGCTTCCCTGCAGCTCACCAACGCGTTAAGACTCTGCTACAAGTCGGCGACTTTGATGAAAAAAAGCGGTTACGACCTTGAGTCGTGTCGCGGTCGTCCCTTGAGTCGTGTATGTATGACAGGGGCTTCACTTACTTACACACGCACACATACATGCATACATGAAACAGTAGTGACAATGTCATATTAGAGGGAATACATAGGAATAACAGACACCAGGAGACCTATTGGCCCATAACTAGGGTATCTGTTGTGCTACATACTACTAACTTTCAACTACATGTAAAAGGAACAGTTGGAAAATGATACCATGTCCCTAAAGAAGATAGGAACATGGAAGTTTCGTAGTGAAGAATGATAGGATATGAAATATACTAACTAGGTACAACTATCACTATCACATAATCGATCCGGGGGACTATAATATGAATTCGCAGGGCATATCAATACCCATTTACTATACAGTGTGCGTCAAGTCTGTTTTTAAATGTAGTTATTGTGCTGGCTTCGACAACATTTGTTGGTAACTTGGTCCATCGATCAACAACTCTAACATTGAAAATTTTTACGGAGATCTGTGATGCAACGTTGACCGTTTAGTTTTAAACCGTTATTTCTTGTTGTCACTTGATGAGAAAGCTCGAATAGGTTCTCTTGATTAATGACATCAAATCCTTTTAGGATCTTAAAGGTTTCTATCAAGTCCCACGGATTCTACGATCCTTTAAGGAAAACATATTAAGTTTCTGCAGTCTCTCTTCATAAGATGAATTTCGCAGAGATGGAATTTGTTTGGTTGTTCTTCTTTGCACTGATTCCAATTTGGCTTGATCTTTTACGAAACAAGGCGACCAGAATTGAACGGCATATTCTAAGTGCGGCCTAACCAAAGACGTGTATAATCGTGTCATACTTTCGGAGTTTTATGTTCAAAGTTGCGTTTAATGAAGCCCAACCTCATATTCGCTTTTTTACTGGCAGCTAGGCAATACGGACTGGTTTTAAGATCGTTACTGATGATGACACCTAAATCCTTTTCCTGCTGTATTTCAATTAACGAATTTTGCTTTGATAGTTATTTTGAGGTTATCGTTGCCTATATGGATTACTTTACATTTATCGGAATGAATTTTAATAGCCATTTATGCACTCAATCCGATAGTTTGTCGAGATCACGTTTGTAAGAGTTCGCAGTTTTCTCTAGTACGTCAACCTCGATATAACGGACCTCAATGTAACGACTCCATTGCGTGATTTTTTTTTTTTTTTGCATATCAGACCGCTTATCGCCGCTCGAATTGTCAACTCAACTAATTGTATTATTTTCCATTTACTTTGGAATGCTTGGGTTTTAAGGAGTTTTGATGTATCACATATATGATATATAAGGAAGGGCCTGTGTTGCTAGTGATTAGTGGTAGCAGGTGTGTATTGTTTAAAATAGTGACTATTAGTGTTATGGCGTGGCGCTGCTACGTCTCCCTGTCACCTCAACACCCTAAATAGCCCTTATCTAAGGGACATGCAGTGCTACACTGACCTAAATAGTGACACGTGTATAGAAACTGCACTTCACACCATATATATATATAAAATGAGCATTAGTCATGATAATAAGCAATATTTTGGAAGCCACGGCTGAATGCTCGTTAATTTGTTTCCCTTTCACTAAGCTTGAGCTTGACTAGCTACACGGTCTGGTTGTTTTTTGTGATTATTTCTCATTTATTTCACTTAGGAGCGGACCAAATTCAGCATGTATGCCCCAGTACTGTTTACCTCCCAACATACTACACAGTCAGGTTGTTTTGTCATTATTTCTCATTTTATTTCCAATTTTTCCATTTTTTTTTTCATATTTTTTTTCCACCCTTGGAAATCTCTCACTTAACGGAAACGGCTTTAACGACCACTCCTACCCCCCTTTGTTTTAATTCAGGTTTGACTGTATTGCTTTACCCCAATTGGTGCATCTGAAAATTTTGTTTTTTAGAACAAGTCCCAGTCCAATCATGCTATATCAGAAAAAGAGTAGGACCCCAGGACCGAGCCCCGAGGCACCCCAATAGTAACATCTAACCAATCAGATCCCCTCCATTTTTCCTCCCGTTTTTACGATTTGAAAAACCAAACCCATCCCGTAATAAAGCTCTCCCAAGCCTGGCCCTTTGCTTGGTCAGAGTCGCTTGTGTTGTAAAAGAGGAAGAGGGAGAGGTGGGGGGAGGAAAAGGAAAAAAAGGAGGAGGAAGGGGAGGAAGAGAGAGAATTAGTATGAGATGAGAAAAGAGAGAGAGGAAGAGAGAGAGAGAGAGAGGGAAAAGAGAGAGAGAGGAGGAGAAGAGGAGAGAGAGAAGAGAGAGAAAAGAAAGAGAGAGAGAGAGGAGAGAGAAGAGAGGAAAGAGAGAGAGAGAGAGAGAGGAGGAGAGAGAGAGAGAAAGAGAGAGAGAGAGAGAAGAGAGAGAGAGAGAGAGAGAGAGGAAGAGAGAGAAGAGAGAAGAGGAAGAGATTTGTGTGATGTGTGTCAGCGTGTGCAAAAAGGGCTTTTTAAACCCCCAATCGTCATTTTTTTGACTCCTACATAGGCATGACCTCCCTCTACCCATAAACCCATCTCTCACTAAAAGTTAGGTTGGCAGGGGGGGGGAAATTTTTTTGATAAGTCTTTGGGAAACCCAAAAATATCCAAAAAATTTTTTCCCATTTGTGGCAAAAATTATATCATATGGTTTAAATTGCCGGGTTGTTATACAGTTTTCCGGGGCCGGACCCGGATACCCCGAATCCGGCCCCCAAAAATTACCGGTACCCGGGGTACCATTTTCCCGGGCCCAAAGAGCAATTTGCCGTATCCGGCAAGAGAAATTTTTCCCGGGAACCAGTATCCGGCCAAATCACTATATAAGGTCAACCCTACTAGTAATATGACATCTTTCCATCACCCCTCTTTTTCTATTATTCATTAATGATCTTCAAGTCAAACTTAAAGCCCTATCCACTCCTACGCTGATGATTTACCTTTCATTTTTCAAAAAGTCATTTATTAACTTCCAAATCAACTGGGAAATAAGTGATTTCCCAGAGATGGCACCGGGGCCTAAATTCTGATCTTTCTAAAAATTTTTTATTGGGAAAAGCAAAACCTTTTTTTTCAATGCCTCAAAAACCCCAAATTTCCCTTAACCCATCTACTCGTCCCAAACCTACCAAAAACTATCCCTCTCTTTAATAACACTCAATTATCTCCCTTTACAATAACATTCTTGGAATACCTTTACTAAAATCTGAAGGGAAGAATGAAGGGCTGAACATGACGCTGAAGTGGGTTTACTGCACGTAACGGCCCAAATTTAAAACATGGTCCTTCACGTTTGGCGATTTTGTTAGTCTAGCCAAACCGCGCCAAAAAATTTTTTTTGACAAAAGCGAATATACTTTAATGGGAAAAATTTTCCATTTCTTTGACGAGGCCCCCAGTTTCACCCTTTTACCCCCTTTTGTACTTTAAAATGTTTAAAAACAGACATTAACATGAAACAAATAACAAACCCAAAATGGTGCTTGCTAGCGGTGCATTCGGGCCGACCTCATTCCGTGACGTCAGCATTCTGGGCCGAGTCATTCCGTGCGCCAGCGCACGCTCGCCAAAGTGAATTTGAAACGCCAAATTCGGATTTTGGTACCATATCTAACCTATCGCCAATACTGGTTTTTCCAAGCTGAAAAAAGCCAAACACGGGGACCCCTGTATGAAAACGTAAATGTAACCGCAGTACGAACCCCACAGTTTTCGTCCTTTAAGGTTGGGGTAAAATCCCCCGGCCGGGGGGCAGAGCGGACCCCTCGGCGGTGGGGGGCGGGGTGATGAATGCAGGGCGGGACACTTTGTTTTTTTTTACAGTTTCCCTCCTTCCCCGTTTCTAGGACCCTGATATATTCCTGGGCAAAATTTTAATGCTTTTTTTTGATGGAGANAAAACTGGAGAGGATGTGCTGGTTGGTGGGTAACTGGAGCCACGATGGAGATGGGTAGCCGACAGGAAGGTTCTGTAGCAGATCTAGTAGCAGGTCGGCGTGACGCTTGTCTCTGGACTGCAGGTGGAGGTTCTGAGATGTCAACTTTGCGTCCTCGGAGCTCCTTGCTTACTGCCATAGTGAAGTTATCTTGTGAAGTATCTCTGGATTTGTTAGCAGGTTTCAACAGATCTGCAACAAACATAACAGACCATTAGATGTCATGCTAAAACCATTGTGAATTTGTGACTAGAGTGAAATAAATTATATTTAGTTTAATTTTTTTGAAAATTTGTCTGTAAATATCACATGTAATATTTCCATAAATGTTTCTATGCATTTTGATGTTTCAGTCAGCATCTAATTACTTGCTTTAACCTGCTTATGCCCATTTATTGGTGAAAAAATAGGCGAAAACAAACATCAAAATGCTCCGAAACTGGCGTTTCAGAAAACGTGTATAGAATAGAACTTCATGCTTCATGAGGCAAAGGTTCCTGACACTTTGGCTTATAATGGTTGTAATTTTCGACTTTTCCAGGTCAAAAAGCATTGGAAACCGTGCAGGAGGGTATAAAAATAGGAAAAAATTGTTTTCTGAACAGGTCTAACTGGTGTAGTAACCAAAAAGGTTACCTACAGTTGACAGACTAATTTTTCCCTCTTCACCAACCCATTCCGAAGATTCCAGCTGTCTTATCAAGTCTAATTTGACGTTGGAAGTTTTTTGCAAGGCTGACATGACTGGAATTGGGTGTTCTTGCCTTTTGTGATCGTCGGCAAGTCTAAAAAGTGGTGCAAGGCTACCGGATTTTTGAATGCCAGAGAAATATTTAGTAAATTTAGCTTTGTAGTCATCATAGGTCTTAGTGGTGAGAAATAAATCACTCTGAAGGTATTGTCCTACGAGGCAGTCCGATAAGTCACAGCGGGACTTTAGTTGAGCGATTTTAAGACCATCATCAGTGATGTTTCGACGTCCGATCTCATCATCTACATCCCTAAGCAGAATATGTACTGGAATATTTGGCCCCGGGAAATTTTGGGGTGGAAGGAACTTCAGCACCAAAAGTGACGGAGGTTTGTGCTGGGGGTCAGGCATGTGACAGGGGGGGAATGTTTTAAAAGGGAAGCCAAAAGGGGAATAAAAAATATTATAGGGTTACAAAAAAAGGTTTTTGCATGTAAAAAATATAAACAAATAAATAAACAATAATAAAATTTATTGAGTACGTAAAAAATTTGGGAAAGAAAAAGGAAAAGTTTAACGTGAATAAAAAAGAAATTTCAAAACCAGTTGAAAGGTGAGGTTTGTCGTGTTTTTCACTGATGGAACAAAAGTTTTAAAAAAAAAAAAAACCCCAATTTAAATACACTCCACAAAATCCCCGTAACACTGGGGGGGGTAATTTCATAAGTCCAAATGGGGGGCTTTTTCAGGTAGCAGACACGAAGGGTGGAACATTTAAGGGGGACGAAGCGGGTAAAAAAAGGCCACTGGATCCCCTTTTGGGGAAAGTCGATTTTAATATCACCACACATTTCAAAAATTTTTAATAAAATAAAAAGGGGGGAAGCACACCAAGGTACCCCGGAAGGAAAGGGGGGGGAAAAACACAGGGGTTGGGGACGGGGGGAACCCAAGACCAAGTTTGGCGGGCTTTTTATGGGAGAAAACAAAATGGCGGAAAACCCAAAGGGAGGAGCACGGAAAAAGCCCGAGACCTAAAAGATGGCGGTTTTTGGGCGGGAGGGAGGGAGAAGGGCGGACACAAAAAAATTGCCCGGGGGGTCCCATTTAGGGTTGGACACAACAATTTAAAGGGGAAAAAACAAAAAAAATTGAAAACCCAAAGAAAAAATGCAAGTAGCACGTAAAAAAATTTTTACGGGGGCGGACGCCCTTGAGATATACAATGACAACCTGAAGCAAGCTTTAGTAGACAAAAGGCTATGGGGAGCCCCAAAGCCCACAAATTTAAAATAATGTTAAATAACTACTATACCGAATTTTTTGGGAGGGTCTTTGGAGAGGTGGAACAGGGTGGGGGGGGAGGATGTGGTGGATGGGGAAAGGAAAAGCGATGTAGTGGGGGAAAAGGGCGGAAAGGGGGTTAGCCGGCGATGAAGTGTTGAGGCGAGGTGGACAAAAGTGGCCCCCCGTGGACTTTTACCCAGGGCCACAGGTGGATGGGATCTCAACTAGAAGAAATTGGGGGCCCCGGGGGTAGGTGGAGGCGACGTAAGGGGAAGCGGGGGAGGGGGGCCGGCGTGGTGGCCAGGTGGTGGGGGGCGGCAGCTTTGTTCCCGGGGGATTTTTGGTTTGGTGGGATAAAGGGTTTGGGAACCCGATGTAAAATCAGCTTGGGTTTGCCGGGGAATTTTGTTTGGGGGAAAGGGCGAGGGGGAAAAGGGCCTCTGTTGTTGTGGCGACTTTGGCGTGGGGGGCCCGGGGTTTTTGTGGTGGCGGGGGTGGAGGTTGGTGTCCCCCACGGGGGGGACAAATTTTGGGCGGGAAAAATGAAAAAATTTATGAAGGGAGGGAAATTACCATAAACACGCTGCTCACAAATGTAGGCGCGTAAAAAATCCCCCGAAGGGAGCAGTTGAATAAAAAAATGAAAACTGTTGCTTAGTTTTTTTTAAAGGCACGGGGTATTTAAACCGGGTTTTCCCCTTTTTGTCCCCCCTTAAAAACTTTTTCTAGGGGATTTGTTTAAACCCTTTAGTACCCCTAAAGCTTTTTCTTTTAGAGGCTTGGTGGTCCCTTTTAAAAATTTAACCCCCAAACCTTTTGATGAGGGGATAGCCAGGGGTAGCGGGGCTCTCTTTTTGGGGGGTTTGGACTTTAAAGATGGTGCAAACTGGTTGTGGGGATGATTTTCAAAAATTTATAGGATTTTTGAGAATAAAAAGGGAAATTTCTTTGGGATTGATTATTTGTTTATGTACAGGGTTTGAGTTTGAAAATATATTATTTTTAAAATTAAAGAAGTTGATTTAATTTTTGCCTGGGGGTTTGTAAAGGTGGGGGTTTTGGGGAGGGGAAGATTTCCCAAACCCGGGCCACCCCGGGATAACTTCCCCAAAGGGGAGAAGCCGGGTTTTAACAATGTTAGGTAAAAAAAACAAATTTTTACTTTTAAATGTTTTTGAAAAAAAGGGAAAGCGCAGGGTGGTAAAAGTGTGGTGGGGACGTAAACGGGAAAATGGTATGGGCCGTCGGGGGGTTGGAGCGCTTGGGCTCACGTCTTGTCCCGGGGTGGTTGTTTTGCTCTGCGGGCGGGGGGCCCGGGCACTCAGTCTTGCCCCGCGGGGGTTTGGTGGGGAATATACGGGGGAAAGGTTTCTAGCCCGATAATTTAAGCCAATACCAGGGGAACACAATAATAATATCCACAGGGGCCGTCCCCGCTAAAAAGTACTTTTTTCTTTTTAAAAAACTTTTAAAAAAATTTTTCCTATCAACAAAAAAAAAAAACCCCATTAAGGGCAAAGTAATTCACGGATAAAAACCCCTTACCCAACGTTACAAAACCCTAAAATAATTTTTCCCATATTTGGGGCCAATTCAAAAATTTTCAGTGTAATTGTTGAGTCAGCTAAAGTTGTAGTCTATTTTAGTTTAAATTGTGCTTGTGGGAACCCCCAGTTTGGGGTTTAACCGTCCAAGTTACGCCCCTTTCTTTTGTCCTTCCCCGAGACGGGAAAGAGCCCCCCCCTTTCACATGAAAAAAATTTGGGGGAAGTTTTTCCTGAAAAGGGGATTTTTGGGCGTTGTTTAGATGAGTAATTTAAAGGGATGAGTAAATTTGGGGTAAATTTTTAAATTTTTCCCCCGGGGTTGGGGTTTCGTAGGAATAGTTCCCCAATTTAAAAACACCTTTAAACGTCACTTTAAAACCCCCTTTCGCTTCATTCTTGGGAAAAACGGGGCTTTTGGGAGGAGGATAAATTGGAGTTGTTGAGTTTGCCCTCAGGGGAGGAAGATGATTTAAGAGGGGGGTAGGGGGGACGTGTAAGGGCCAAAGTCAGCACGGGCCAGTGTATTCAAACGTCAGCGGGCCCAAAACCTTCATGTCCCTCTCTCGTTCCCCCCCTTCCAAAAAGGATTGTTAACTCCCCCAAAGGGCTGCTGTTTGGTGAAAAAAAGTTTCGTTTTTTTTTCCCAAAAATTTTCAAAACCACGATGTGTAGCTACAAAAGTTTCAAAGTAATTTTTTCAAAAAATGATAAAAGTATTCGTGCCACATGCTGCCCCCCAAAGATGTTCTGGATTTTCCCCTTTACGGGGAGGTAATCTACTACAAGGAAAAATCCCCTTTGAAGGTAGATAAATTTAGATGAGTAAAATGTCCAGAAAACTCACTTTTCAGTAAATCGGGTTTACGTTGGAATTAACCAGGGGTTTTCGGGAGAATTTTAGAGAGAGCCAGGGAAATTTGAGGTAGTAAAATTTGGTTTTTAATTTTAAAAAAATATACACCGGACGAAAATGTAGTTACAGGGGGTCCCTGCCTACCATCCCCGCTTTTCCCCGGGTAAAAGGCCCGGGCTGCCCGTCCGCCAGCAGTGGGGCCGCCCCCTGAAAAAGCGGGGGTGAAAATTTTACTCTGTTTATCTTTTTCTTTACATATCTCCCCTTCATTACTAAAAATAAAAAAAACAAGAGAAAAGCAATGTTTTTCCATAAAAATAAACTGATAATAAAAATTGCTCTATAAAAAATATCTTTATGTTCCCTAAGCCTCATTCTGCTTGAACTTGCTTTGTTTTCAGGGAAAAGACGATGTTTAAAAAAGATTGAGTTTCAAATATTCAATTTTTTTGCCCAATTTTTTTCACCCCGCAGACAAATAAAATGATAAACTACATTTTTTTTTTAAGAACTTTCCGTTGTTTTATTGAAGGGGTTTAAATTTTGATGGGCCCCAAAAAAAATACAGGGAAAAATTTTCGGTAAAGATAGATCATTTAGGGTCAAAAAGGGGAGGGAAGGGGATGCGCGAGGAACATTTTGGCGGCTTAGCTTTTAAAACTCCCCATAGAAGGGGGGCTTTTATTATCCCATTGATTATTTCGTTTTCTGATAAATGGGAAAAAACACCCTGCATAAAAATTTTAATTAGCATTAAAAAAAAAAAAAATCGCCCCGCCGCTAGGCCCATGCACCCCTCTCTCTCCTTTTCTCTCTCTTCTCTTCTCTCTCTCTCTCTCTTTCCCCCTCTCTCTCTCTTCTCTTTTTCTCCCCTCCTTCCCCCCCCCCCACCCCTTTCACTTCTTTCCTTTGTAAGGTGGGTTTAACGCCCCTCCTTCTTTCCCGACTAAGGGATTGTTCCCCAATAAACTTCCCCCCGTCTGTTTGGTTTCCTTCCACAAAAAAGGACAATCATTTTCCTTTGGGAGGGAAATTTTAAATACCGCCTCTCCCCCCCCAGGTTTTGGTTTCCTTCCTTTTCCCTTCAAAATTTCCTTCGACATAGCCAACAGGGAAATTTTTTGACCAGCTGGTGGACTTCGGTGGCCAAGGAAAACCTTCTCAGGGGGATAGGGGCTATCTTTGTTTAAAAGAGCTTCCCCCGTGTCCTTTTTAGCGGTTTCGGTAGTTCCCATGGGAAAGGTTTTTAGTCAGCCAAATTTTGCCAAAGGGGGGTGGTTCTAACCCCTTTCCCCTTTCCCAAAGGTTTTTTAATGCCAAAGTCTATCCCCTTCTTTCCCTTTCCATCCCTGGGGGGGCCGGAAGGTGTCACCTGTTAAAGCGGACCCACATCTGCATTCACGGTCCTCCCTTTAATTTTCAGCTCTTTTTTTATGATTTCTACGCGTCTTCTATGCCTGTGGGGCAATTATTTTCCCCTGAAAAGCGCAGGGATCTTCTGTTTCCCGAACCTGGGGAGATTGCCGGGGGGTTTACCAGGGGTGGGAATGGGTATCCCCCACTTCAACCCCAGTTTCACATAAACCCGGTGCACCATCGGGTCCCCCCCAGCCATACCGAGGCCCACGTGAGAAAAATCGTAGGCCTCGGCCATACCCCCACGACAACGGATTAACCCCTTTCGTGGTTAACTTTTTGTCGCTGCAGCCCCGCTTCCCCCCCTCCCCAAGGGCTTTCCAACAATACCACCAGGTTTTGTCTTTTCCCTCTGGCGAGGAAACCCTTTTAAACCTGTTTCTTTGGTCAGTTTTTGGGGTAATCTGGGGCCCCCGCCCTTAGTTTAGTTCCCCGGAAAAAACACTAGGGGCCTCTTGAAAAATTTTCCAAAAAAAGGTTTTTCCTGGGGGGGTTTTCCCCTCTCCCCCGCAAGTTTAACAGGGAGTCTGAGCTCGACTGCCCCCACTTGTGGAGGGATTTTTGCCAAAGGGGGGGCCTATTTTTCTTTTCAAGGGTCTCCAATCCCCCTACTTGCTTTCCCCACTTCTCTGCTGTCATCAGAAAAATCCCCTCGACCCAGACGCATCCAGACCCCACTTCGATTGGTGGCCACAAACCTACAATGCAGGTCAGAACCTTTGATTATTACTGGTTTCCCCAGGAGGGGGAGCTGTCCCCGGGGTTAAACCCCCCGGGGGGGTTTCCCTCCCTATTGCAAATTTTTCACCGAACCCCCAAAGACGTCCCTCCCCTTTCCCGCAGAAAAAGTTGGTAGTTATCAGTGTAAAGTAGTAATCATTAAGGATTTTGGGTATAAGCATTATAGTGTGCCCAAGAATGACAGTTTTTGTTATTAAAGCTTCTGTTTCAGAACATAGTAAAAGGATTCAATATTCTATCTTTGAGGATTAAAATAACATAAGTGTAATCTAGGATTAAGTTTCCTTATATATTTACTGTTTTGGGGTACTGTAAATTTTTAGTAGGTTTCCGGGAATTTTTACTACGGGCCACTGCGGGAAACCATCTTTTTATAAAACCATGTAGAAATAAACATTTCTTTTAAACTTTAAAAGCTTTTATGTCCTTCGAAACCCCACAAAGACCGAGTCCCGGGGTGAGAGGGGTTTTCGGATAGTAAAATTCCCGATTTCCCACACACAGGTATGTTGAGAGCTTTTTGGGAATATCAAAGCAAATAGCACAAAAAAACCAAATAACAATTTGCCCTGGAGACCCAAACGCCGGTGTGTTTTACGACAGTCTTGCCGCATCCCAAAATTTTATTTTGACGGGCCCCAGTACCGGCAGACGGGAGGAAAAACGTTGTGCCATGTTCTCCCCACCATTTGGGGCCGACCCCGGGGAGGATGAAGGCTTTGGGCCCTAGGTCACCTAAAACCATCGAGCTCCCAAACCCTTTTCGAAAAATTTATGGCCTTTGGAGCAAGTAATTCTTCCTTGTTCAACGAAGAGTGAATGGGGTATCAGTCTAGACTCCCAAATCGGCTCTTTTCGCCCTTTCCTGCCAAGAAACCCCGTTTTGGCCCTTTTTGTACGAACATACTTGTGTCAACTCGCCATCGCCCACGGTGCCCCTTTTTTCGGGGTTTTCCCCGTTTGGGAAGCCTTCTTACATCAGGTGGTTTGGGTTTTTAATAATTTCAAGGGGATCGTCTGGCCTTTTGCGCTGGGCCTTTGGGTGAGGGGAATGCTTTTTGTCCCCTTCCGCCTTCGGAAAAAAGTTATACTCAGGGTTTTTTTTTTTCCCTGCCCTGGAATGGGGCATCGTAGGGACGCCAGAAAAGGGGCCCCCAGTGTGCCGTTTCAGCACCCCGACAAATTTTTTTCGGTGCCAAAAAAAAGTATTTGCCGACAAAGGGCTCATGGTAAGCGGGTTTCAATGTTGTCAGTGCTCGCTTTAGGTTTTTGGGGTTTCCCGGCCCCCCGGGGGGGGGCAGGATCCCAAGCAAAAAGGGGGCCAGACTACTTTCCCCCTTAAAAATATTTAAACCCCTCCCAAAGCCCAAAACCCTTGGGCCACTACTGCCTTTAGTTCCCCACAGTGGGAAAAACCGTATTACCACGGGGGCAGAACCCTTTAAATTTATTTTTTTACACATTTTTCTTTTGGGTGATAACCTCAAAAGGTCCTCTTGCTCGCCCCTCCCCCCCTTTTGGGGGTGTTGACTGTTTACATTAGTGTGTTTCCCTTTTTTTTTTTGGGGGGTGTGTGGTGGTGTTTGTGTGAGGTGGTGTGGGGGTGTGGGTGGGGATGTAGGTTGGGGGGGGGGGGGGGGGTTCAGGGGGCCCTTGGGGAAAACACTAATGCTCCCCTAACTATATGTCCTGGCCCTGGTTTTTTTATTGGTTTTTTGCCTTCGGGCGTTTAATTTAAATTTTATAAATTTAAAAAAATCTCTCTCTCCTCTCCTCTCTCTCTTCTCAAACCTTTTCTTCCTCTCTCCCCTTTTCCTTCTCTCTCTCTCTCTCTCTCTCTCTTCTCTCCTCTCCCCCTCTCTCTTCTCTCTTCTCTCTCTCTCTTTCTCGCTTCTCTCCTTTCCCCAACCCTATAATAATTTTATAATATTAGGGGTTCCAGGTTTTTATTTTAGAAAACCCAAAAAATGAAAATCAAGTCCCGGACATGCGCTCTGGTTTCCCTTTTCAAAATTAAAGTTATTTCCCCCAAATTTTCGTGAAAAATTTGGGGAAAAATTTAAAAGGTCGCGCAAAAAAGAAAAGTTTTTAAGCTCCCTAAATTTGACCCCTTATCTGGATTTTTATCACCCTATCGTGTTTAGAAGAGCCTAGGTACAGGGGGAAAAAGAATTTTAAAATCTGTTATGTTTTTTTAGTTAACCCTACTCCCCAAAACCTTCTTTTTTGAGTTCCGCCTTCGTTTTTTTTGGGGGACAGCTTTTGGGTGGAGGCGGGCCCAAACTTAAAAAGGAACTGGGTTTTTCCGTTCGTTTCCCTTTGTCCCGGTTTCCGGGAAAACGTTTTAATGAGGCCTTTTCCCCTTTTTGCGAGGCGTTTTGGCTGACCCTTAAAGGGCACCCCAAACCCCCCTTTTTCGCGCACTTTGCGCTCCCAAGCAAGGGTCAGCCCTGGTGAGTTATTCTCCTTAGGAGGTGGGCATTTAGGGTGGTGTCGGAGCTTTTAAATCGTTTGTCCTCGGGTTTTTCGTTGATATATATATATATATTATTATATATATATAATTATTTAAAAATAAAATATATATATAATATAATTAAGTATATATGTATATATATATATATATATATATATATATATATATATTATATATATATATATATATATAATATATATATATATATATATACAGGAGAACCTCGTTTAACCGGCATTCAAAACAACGGCAGCCTCAAACAACGGCACTAATCGACCCAGGTTTTTTTTTTTTTTTTTTTTTTTTTTTTTTTTTTTTTTTTTTTTTCTACTGATAAACTCTGGAACTCTCTTCCTGTTTTCTATTTTTCCACTTTCCTATGACTTACATCTTTTCAAAAGAAGAGTAACAAGACACCTCCCTCACTAAATTGGCTCACCCCACTTTTTTATTTTATTCTCTTACTGTCTTCTTTATAGGGACTGCCAACTAGCGGGCTTTGTGTTACCCATTTGTGTTGTGCCCTTGGCCGGTTCCTTGTGATGGGAAAAAAAAAAAAAAAAAAAAAAAAAAAAAAAAAGGGATTTTGGGCAATTCCATAAGAGTAACTCTCAAAACAACGGCAAAATGAGTTATCCGGTATGCGCTCCCCCCCGTGGGTGCCGGATAAACGAGGTTCTCCTGTATAATATATATATTATATATATAATATATATAATATATATATATATAGATATATATATATATATATATATATATATATATATATATATATATATATATATTATATATATATATATTATATATATATATATATATATACGAGTATATATATATATATATATATAATATTATATATATATATATATTATATATATATATATATAGTATATATATATATATATATATATATATATATATTATATATATATATATTTATATATTGTATTATATATATATATATATTATTTTTTTTTTAGAAATGAGTGAAAGATAGTGAGAGTTACCAAAACTTTTTCTATTTAATATATATATATATATATTATATTATATATATATATATATATATAATATATATATATTATATATATATATATATATATGTATATATATATATTTTAGATATGAGTGAAAGAGAGAGAGAGTTACCCTATACTTTTTCTACTTAACATATATATATATATATATATATATATATATTGTTACGAACGTGCTCCTGAGAGACAACTTTAGCTCAAGTTTGAGGGGGAAGCCGGTTGTTTTGGTGGCCCAGGCCCAGGCCGAGACCCAATTAGCCACGAGGCGGAGAGGAGACGCCGGCGAGCAGGGAACCGAGGGGGGAAATACGGTCGCCAGGGGAGTTTAGAGAGTCACCTGGCCCGTAATTACCTCAGGGTCAGGTAAGCCAAGGGTAGAGGAAGTTCCCTGTGGTTTGAGAAGCCTGTGGAGGTGACAAATTGACTGTTCCAGCTGTGTGCGGTGGCGGTGTGAGGTAAGGCGACGTGACGTTCCCCGTGGCACTGTGTGGCGTTGAGAGGCATGGGGGACTTCCTGGGAGAGGAATTACCTCTGTGGTGGTGTTGCGGCGCCTGTACGAGGCGGCCGGCACTGTGGTGTGCCTGGGGGGCACGGTTTCGCGGTGGGTTGTGGCCCTGTAGGAAAGGGAAAGGGGAGCGTTCTTTGCACTGTGTCATAGTGGGATTTGCTGGAATATGAGGAAAAAGGGCAGGTATCGTGAAATCCTTTGTCTGGCCTCGGGGGGAAGACAAGATGGCGGGCAGTGCTGAGTCAGCGGCACAGCCGTCCTTGGCAGACCTTATGGCGGTGATGCAAGGCTTTAGAGCAGGACAAAAGGCAGTGCTTGAGGAATTAAGTGTTACATGGCAGGTAATTAGGGGAGAAATGGATGCTAAGAAACGTGAAGTGAAAAGTGAGGTGCTAAGTGAAGTACCCACTAAGGCAGAGCGGAAAGAGTTAGAGCCAGTGATGAGTGAGCAGAAAAACCTGGCTTTGGGTGATATGTCTGAGCATGTGGCTAGCGCTGGGGCCGCGGCTTGTGACCCAGTCGTGGGGGTGATTGTGAAGGACGAGTCTGGGGGTGAGAGCGCGGCCGCAGCTTGTGAGTGTGAGGTGGTGACCGGGGTGCGTGTTGTGGAGTGTAAGGAGAGCGTAGACCTACCCCTCCCGCTACCCACCCCACCTAGCTCACGCGAGTCTCCGCCTCGTCGTGCGGGGCCGAGTGCACGTCAGGAATGTGGCGACTTGCGACAAAGGCCGCAGGAGCTTGATGCGCTTGTGTCGTGGAAGGCCTGTCGAGCCCAATTCGCGACGCTGGCGAGCGGCGTGAAAGGCGTGAAAGGCCTGGTTGGTGGCCTGCGCGGGAAGAAAGGCCTTGTGGGAGGCCTGCGTGGCAGGAAAGGCCTGGTTGGTGGCCTGCGCGGCGTGAAAGGCCTACGCGGCAGGAAAGGCCTTGTTGGTGGCCTGACGCCCTGACGGGTGCGGGTCAAGAGCCCACTGTGGAAGGGCAAGAAACCCGCTCACTTCGCCTCCGCATGGAACCACCGGAAGAAGAGGCGCCGCCGGAGTGAGCGTGGGAGGCCTCACAGCAAGCGAGGTAGGCCTCCGACCGCCAGGATGACGAAGTGGACGCACCCATACCCGCCTCTGCCGCGCTTTCGGGGGGTTGAAGAGCAGTTGAGTTACTCCTGCACTGTGTGGCCCCCACCGAAGCTGGTACAGGTGGCAGTAACTGCTTGCTACGATGGGGGGGGGGGGGGTGCATCGTGCCTTCTACCAGACAGAGCCAGGTAGAAGACCTGCGTGCGTGAACAGCAGCACAGCGTGCTGCTGTTAAGCTCTGTCGCACCGTCACCGGCGCCTTGCAGTGGAGGGCATATGCCGGTCGTTCGGAAGACGGTCGTGCGCCCTTTCCGCGGAGACTGAGCCGTGGCGCCGGTTAGAGCTGCGGAGTCCCAGTGGAGTGTGAAGACTCTTGGGCCGTGGTTACCTCTGATGAGGGTGCCAAGGGTATAGGAAGTCCCCCTTTGCCCTGTGGCGGCCGCTGTGGTTGTTGCGCCCTGGTTGAGGTAGCAGCTGTGTTTTTTCCTACGTTGGTGTGTCTCGCCGCGGGAAGAGGAGGGCGGCCTGTGTGACCCTTCCCAAACACTGCAAGGGCGTCTGGTTGATGGGCGATGGAGGGACTTAACAGTTGTGAAGCTTTGGGTGGTCAACCGTTTTTGGTAAAAGGTTGTTTGTTTTAATGATGGGCGAGTTGCCCTTCATTTGAGATTTTGGTTATATGTGCATGTGCGCCATGTGTTATGATTTTTCTGTTTACTTTTTAGTTTTTGGGCTGGCCGAGGTCGCCGAGTTTTTTGTGATGGTATGGCAGTGTTACGACCGTGCTGGGGGGTTCCTGAGAGCACTCAAGCTCAAGTTCGAGGGGGAAGCCGGTTGTTTTGGTGGCCCAGGCCCAGGGGCCGAGACCCAATCGGCCCACTAGGCGGGAGGAGACGACGGCGAACAGAGGGGAACCGAGGGGTAAATTTGCCGGTCGCCAGGGGAGTTTAGAAACTCGTCTGGCCCTTATTTATCCTCAGGGTCAGGTAAGTGCCAATGGTAGAGGAAGTTTCCGGTCCTGTGGTTTGTTAAGGATCTGTGGAGGTTGCAAATGACCTGTTCCAGCTGTGTGAATGTGGCGGTGTGAGGTAAGGCGACGTGATAGTTCCCGCGTGAGTGCACGTGCCGGGTGGCGGTTGAGCAGTGCACGCCGGGCTTTTTGGGCAGAGAAATTGCCCCTGGTCGGTGGTGTTTGCATTTTGTATTAGGTATATTGGCATTATGAGACACGTCTGAAGGCAAGAGTAATCTTCCACTGCCTAAACTTTTCACTTAGAACTCTTAAAAAATGGACATTTAACTTAGTTTTTGGTCGGAGAAACATCTTACATGAAAACAATAGCACAGAGAGGAAAGCGGGAATGTTTTAGCTTTTCCATTGAATATATTTTAGTTTTTCTGATAAATGATTAAGTACTAATTCATAAATTAGGCGTTAACTAATAATAAACCATCATCAATCGGGAAAATTAACCCCCGATGTGATGATGTATTGGTGGGTATTAACTCTAACCGTCTAATTTATGCATTTCTAGTTCATTTATCAGAAAAACGAAAATATATCAATGGTAAAGCTATCTTTAAAAAGTCCGCTTTTTAATTATAATTGATAGGTTTCATGTAAAAGTTGTTACACACATGCAATTATTAAAATGGCGAAGAGGTTTTAGTTGAATATTAGTTCTGCTTATTTCTTTCCAGAGTCTCAAATGGCAGTTCTTTTGGTATTTCACAGTTCTTGCTTTTAGTTTGAATACTTACTAATAGAACAAACATGTTTCGAAGATAACTAGTGTATTATTTACTCACTGATAAAACCATAGTCTACCTGTATTCATGGAACAATTTTTTTAACTTGCCGAAACAGGCCCGATTGATTCGATTGATACTAGTATGATATATTATATATATATATATTATATTATATATTATATAGTTAATATATATATATTATATATATATGATATATATATATATATTATATATATATATTATATATATATATTATAATATAGATATATATATATTATTACGTTATATATATGTATTATGTATTAGGGTGGCCCAAAAAAAATCACTTGCAAGCTTCCCAAACTATAAATATACCTATTCTCACTTTTTTTCCTTTTTACATAATCTATATGCATGCACTTTTAATATTCACTTAACAAAACTCTTCGCCCATTTTCAATATTTTTGTGTAACAACTTTTCTACATCAAACATAAAGTCAATAAAAAGAGCGGACTTTTATTAGCTTTTTCCATTTGATATATGTCGTTTTCCCTGATAAATGACTAGAACTCATGCATAAATTAGCGTTAAGTAAAACATTACTCATCAATCGGGGTAAATTTTTTTGTCACGCGCCGTCGGTGATATGGTTATGTAGGGGTCAGTGTGGTGTGCCACACAAACTCTGGTAGAATAGTGGCAATAACATCATCCACTTCAGTGAAAGGTGCGTGGGAGTGAGAAAGATTGACAGTAGCTGGGAGTCAGCATCACGACGGGACACGTCTTCTACATGGTTATGGGTACATAATGTGTGTGTACGTGTGTGAGCTTGTGAGTATCAGACTATGTTTACAACTGCCGAAGATGGTGAAGTGAAATATATAGTTGCATGCGAGTATGCAGGCGCATAATGAGAAGGGATCATAAGCAGGGGGAAAACCACCACCACAGGGCAATGTCTCTACAGGAAGCCCCCCGTGCACTCTTCAACGCCACACAGGGTCCACGGGGATACGTCACGGGTTCTCCTTACCGTCACAGGATATTACACGTGGCCACGTCCACCAGCTGGAACGTCCATTGTGGGTCAACTCCACGACCTCCGTCGAACCACGGACTTCCTCTACCCTTGGCTTACCTGACCGCTGAGGTATGTACGGTGCCAGACGGAGTCTCTAACTAACTCCCCCTGGCTCGAACGCATTTCTCCCCCCTCTCGGTTCCCTGTTCGCCGTCGTCTCCTCTCCGCTCGTGGCTACGTGGGTCTCGGCCTGGTCCTGGGCCACCAAAACAACGGCTTTTCCCCCTCAGAACGTGAGCTTGAGTTTCTCTCAGGAGCACTTTTCGTGTAACACATGCCATCCCCTCACAAAAACGGGCCGACCTCGGCCAGCCAAAAATAAAGAAAGAAAACATAAAACATGGCTACATGCACCATAGTAACAAAAATCCTCAATGAAGGGAACTCGTGCCCCTCATTGAACAAACGCACCTTTCCAAACGTTACACACTACAAGCTTCACAGCTGTAAGCCCTCCCATTCGTCCATCCACCAGCTCGCCCGTGCGTGTTGGAAGGTCACACCAGGCTCGAACCCTCTCTCTTCCACGTCCTAGACACCACCATTTAGGAGACACAGCTGCTACCTCAACCCATGGCGCCACAACACAAGCGGCCGCCACAGCCCAAGGGAGAAACTTCCTCTATCCCCTTTGTTGCCCGCCTCAGAGGTACCCACGGCCGCAAGAGTCTTCACACTCCACTGGGCCTTCGCAAGCTCTTAGATACCTTAGCTCCACTGCTCCAGTACTCCGGCGGGATAAAGGCGCCACGACTTTCCCGACCGGCCGGCATTATGCTCCTCCTCTGCAAGGCGTCCTCGGTGTAGCGGTGCTTACAGAGTCTTAACAGCAAGCACCTCTGTGTCTGCTGTTCACTGTCACGCATGGCTTGATCTTCTACGCCTGGCTCTGTCTGTAGACGTCCGATGCTCCCCCCCCCCCCATCGTGTATCAGCAGTTACGCCCCTGTAACAGCCTTCGTGGGGGGCCAACAGTGCAGGTAAACTCAACTGCTCTTCAACCCTCCTGAAAGCGCGGCAGAGGCGGGTAATGGGTGCGTCCACCTTCTGGTCCAGCCTCTGGCGGTCGATGCCCTACCTCGCTTGCTGTGAGCCTCCCACGCTCACTCCGGCGGCGCCTCTTCTTCCTCGGTGGTTCCAGCGGAGTGCCGGTAAGGTGAGCGGGTTTCTTGCCTTCTCCACGTGGGCCTCTTGCCCCGCACCCTGCAGGGCGGTCAGGCCACTCAACAATGGCCTTTTCCTGCCGCGTAGGCCTTTCACGCCGGGGGGGGGAGCAGGCCACCAACCAGGCCTTTCCTGCCATCGGGCCTCCCACAAGGCCTTTTCTTCCCGCGCAAGGCCACCAACCAGGCCTTTTCACGGCCTTCACGCCGCTCGCCAGCGTCGCGAATTTGGGTGCTCGACGGCCTTCCACGACAAGCGCATCAAGCTCCTGCCGGCTTTTGTCGCAGATCGCCACATTCCTGACGTGTCAGCTCGGCCCCGCACGACGAGGCGGAGACTCGCGTGACTAGTGGGTGGGTAGCGGTAGGGGTAGTCCTACGCTCTCCTTACACGCCAAACACCACCCCGGCACCCACCTCACACTCACAAGCTGCGGCCGCGCTCTCCCCCCCAGACTTCGTCCTTCCCTAATCCCCCCACGACTGGTGGTCCACAAGGCCTCGGTCCCCCAGCGTGCTCTAGCCACGCTGCTTCTGCTACCTATCAACCCAAACCAGTTTTTTCTGCTCACTCCTCACTGTGCTCTAACTCTTTCCGCTCGTTGCCTTGTGTGTACTTCAATCTTAGGCACCCTCACTTTTCACTTCACGTTTCTTAGCATCCATTTCTCCCCTAATTACCCTGCATGTAGCACTTATTTCCTCGCACTGCTTTTTTCCTGCTCTTAAGCCTTTCATCACCGCCATACGGTCTGCCAAGGACGGCTGTGCCGTGACTCAGCACTGCCCGTCCATCTGGTCTTCCCCCCGAGGCCAGACAAGGAATTTTCACTATACCTGCCCTTTTCCACCTCAATATTTCCAGCAACATCCACTACTGACACTATGCCAAGAAGAACAGCTCTCCCCCTTCCTTACCTTTACAGGCGCCACAACCCAGCGCGAAACCGTGCCACCCCAGGCACGCCACAGTGCCGGCCGCCTCGTCAGGCGCCGCAACATTAACTACCACAGGGGCAATAATTTTCCCAGGACGTCCCCCGTGCCTCTCAACGTCCACACAGTGCCACCCCAGGCACACACCACAGTGCCGGCCCGCCTCGTACAGGAGCCGCAACACCAACCACAAGTATTTCCTCTCCCAGTAAGTCCCCCCATGCCTCCTCAACGCCACACAGTGCCACGGGGTAACGTCACGTCGCCTTACCTCACACAGCACTCGCACACAGCTGAACAGTCAATTTGTCACCTCCACTGCTTCTCAAACCCAGGTAACTTCCTCTACCCTTGGCTTACCTTGACCCCTGAGGTAATTACGGGCCAGGTGACGCTCTAAACCCACCTGTCGGAACCCGTATTTTCCCCCCTCGGTTCCCTGCTCGCCGGCGTCCTCCTCTCCGCCTTCGTGGCTGATTGGGGTCTCGGCCTGGGCCTGGCCACCAAACAACCGCATTTCCCCTCAGAACTTGAGCTAGAGTTCTCTCTCGGAGCAAGTTCGTAAACAATATATATATAATGTTATATTTAAATGTTAGTAGAAAAGTATATTTATACTATCTCCTCGCGTTCCTCATATCTAACTATTATATTATACATTATATATGTATTATTATATATATATATTATTATATTTAATAGTATATATATATATCTTTATATATTATATATATAGATATATATATAATATATATATCTATATTTGTTATATATATAGTTATATATATATATAATATATATATATATATATCATATTATATATATAAAAATTATAATATTAGATATATATTATCATATTGTATATATCTATCTGTATATTTATTATTTTTTATAGTATGAGTGAAGATAGCGGAGATTTCCAAAACTTTTTCTATTTAATATATATATATAATATATATCTATATAATATATATATATATATATGATAGTATATATTAAATATATATATATATATATATATTATCAATTATATATTAGATATATATATATATTTCTATATATATATATATATAGTATATATATTGTATATATAATATTATATATGATATAATATATATATATATATTATATATATATATAATAATATAATATATTATATATATATATATATATATATTATTAATAAAAAAGTTTGGTAACTCTCTCGCTATCGATTTCACTCATATCTATAAAATAAAATATATTATATATATACAATAATATATATTATATCTTTTATATATATATTATATATATATTATATATATATTCATATATATTATATTAGTTGAGATATATTACATATATATATATATATGTATATTATATAGTACTTCGATACCTCCTACTCCTCGATATCTATACTATTACGTGTAGGGGTAGTAGTATATGGGGGTTGAGGATTCCCAGAGAAGGTACCGTACGTGTAAGGTCGGGACACACTCCAGCTACAGTATTGCTCCTTGTTCCTTTCGTGACAAGTTTCGTGCAACAGGAACTTTCCGCTTCCTCCTCACCGTTCATTTACTTTGTCGCTCATTTCTGTTCAGTTTCTGTTATTCTGCTCGGCTCAAAAGTGAGTGGTAGTTGTCGTCGTGTGTCGTTGTCGCGTGTGGTTCCGTTTGTGTCCCGTTTGTTTTTCTCATACATCTATATAACTACATCTTATGTGTGAACTTAGTCCGTTTTAATAGTTGTGTCCTGCGTATCCCTTGTATGATCCATCACTATTAAATAATTTAGCTTAATGCTATGATCTATATTTATCGATGTAAGAATAAAAAAGTAACTGTATCTGGCTCTTTTGTGTTTTCCCAGGTCTAACGTGGTGGCGTGTGAAGACGATCTAACGAGACGTTGGAATTGTCTTACTGGAAAAGTCCCCAACATCGTCATTCCGGGGATCGTCCTTCCGTCGAGAGGCGAGGTTAACTCCAGGTGTTTTTGTTCCATCACCAGATCAAGAAGGAGGTTCTTTTTTGGGGGGGGCTGGCGCCAGCTTCTTACAGCTAAGAAGTTCTTGGAGTGTGGTCGACGTGTCGAACACTTCCCCGTCGTACTTGTCCTTGGTGACGAAAGAGATCCTCCAACACCTCCCGTACGCAGGATTACGGCTGCGCCGCCATTGTGCCGAACTCCAGCTCAACGAAGACCAGACGACGGACACGAACTCGACAAAGAATGCCACCCCTCTTCAAGCCAGACAGCCTCGCGCCAAGCCACTGTTCGACATCGCGCATTCCAAGGCAATTGAATGAGATCCCCGAATAAAGACAAGGCGTTCTGTGAGTGCTCCATGGAGGTCTCCGACAGAGCTGCTCGATGGCTGGCGTGGACGAGAATCTGAATCGAGCGACTGGAGGTAGAAGCTGACGTAAATGAGACAAGGATGGAGGAGATGAAGAAGAAAGGACGCCGAACTGTCTTCGTCATCCACTCTTGATCTGTGACGTGGCTTTGGAGTCTTCTACTACAGCCTCATTCGTCCCAACGAAGAAACCGAGGACGACGACTTCAAAGCTTCCCGACACCACTAAATGTCCCCTCCTAGGAGAATTAAGCTCACCAAGGTAGCTGAACCATTGACTTTGTGAGCGGCGAAGTGCGCGAAGAAGCGGGCTGTGTCCTGAAGGTCACTGAACGACCTCGCAGAACGTAAGGAATAGGCCTCATTCAACGCTTCCCTCGGCAACCTGGACAAGACGAACGGCAAACCCAGTTCCCTGTTGGAAAGCTTGCCTCCCGGCCCTCCACACGAAAGCTGTTCCCTTAAAAAAATACGAAGGCGTAACCTCAAGAGAAGGTGTTTTGGAGTAGATAAATAACTAATAACTATCAGATTATTTCACATTCGTTTTTCTCCTTACCTAGGCTCGTCTGAACACGATAGAGTGGATCCATGAATCCAGATATGGGTCGAATCTTTAGATGGTACTATCAAAACGTTCGTTTTGCGCGACTCATTAAATATATGCTCCCAATTTTTTCACGATAAATTTTTTGGAGGAATCACTTTAATTTTGACAGGGGAACCAGAGCCAGCATGGGGGTTCCTGACTTGAATATCATTATTTATTTTCGTTCTAATAATACAATTCCTGGGACATATTATATATATTATATATAATATTGTTTTTGAGAGAGAGAGAGAGAGAGAGAGAGATGAGAATAGAGAGAGAGAGAGAGAGAGAGATCGTCGCCCCCCCCCCCCCCCCTCCACCCCCACCCCCCTTTTTGTTGTTTGTGTGTTGTTTATGTTTTGTGTATTTTTAGCTATTCCCCTTTGACCCCCCCCCCGTGTAATTTTCCCCCCCGAACACCCCCCCCGCTGCCCCCCCCCCCACCCCCCCCACCCCCCCCCCCCCCCCCTGGTTGATTCTAGTGTTTCTTCCCCCCCGCCCCCCCCTGTTCGTGTTTTTGCCCCTTCCCCCCACAAAAAAAACCCCCCCCCCACCCCCCCCCCCTCCCCCCCCCCACCCCCCCCCCCCCCCCCCCCCCCCCCCCCCTCCCCCCCCCCCTTTGTGCGTGTTGTTTATATTTTCTTGGTTTCCCCCCCCCCCCCGCCCCCTCCGGTTAAAGTTTTTTTTTTCCCCCCCCCCCCCCCCACCCTCCCCCCCCCCCCCCCTTAGAGAGAGAGAGAGGAGAGAGAGAGAGAGAGAGAGAGAGATAGAGAGAGAGGTAGAGAGGAGAGAGCGATATGTTAGGATTTTTATTTTGTTTTTGCCCCCCCCCCCCCCCTTTATTTTTTTTAGAGAGAGAGATGATAGTTGAGATTATTTATTTAATAATTCATTACGCCCGAGAGCGATAAACCTAATGCACACAAACCCCCCCTCGGCCCATCGACACCTACCTACAACGCTTATGAGCTAGTATATTGTCTTCTGCAGGGGCAAGCTGACCCCCTCCCTCCCCGTACACCTACATTCCAGCACCCACTACACACACTACACACACTCAACCCTAACCCACACACACACACACGTGCGCACACACAAGGACACACTATATTGTAGACAGTCAACAGCCACCAATAGTGGGGATGTTGAGATGCAAGAAGGACCTTGAGGTTATCATTCCGAAAGTAAATGTGTAAAAATAATCAATTAGTTTCTGCCCCCGTGGTATACTTTCTGTCACTGTGGGGAACTAAAGGCCATAGTGGTTCAAGGGTGTTGGCGTTTGGGTACTGGTTATCATATTGGGTTTAACAAGAGAGGATATTCTGGGCACTCCTTTTCTTGGGGAGACCTGCCACACCCCCAGGGCCTGGTAAACCGACCAACTGCGGCGAGCACTTGGACAACATTGTAACGACGTACCATGGAGCCCATGTCCGGGCAGATACTGTGTGTTTACCCGACGATAAGTTGTCATGGTGTACTGTATTCGGAGCACACTGTGTTGGCCCTTGTCTGCGTCCTCAACGTCTCGCACATTCTGGCATAGTCAGCTTTGATGTATAAGCTGTTTCGTAAAATGAGGCTATGCGGAATGGAGGTCAAGCACCTTTCGAGCATTTCATCCAATCGCCAGCCGGCACAGTGCCAGTATCGATCCTTCCGATGTCATTATTATATTACCATAGCCAGCCTTATGGTTAAGAAAGTCGTTCACCGAGGTAAACACGAAAACGATGGGTCATTTCTTGGGCATGGCGAGTTTGAGCAACTTAGTCCGGCAGCTTATAGTGAATGATGGGGACCCCCACCTGCCGGCCCCAACTAAATCCCCCAACAATCCTCTTCTTCCAGCGCACTCTAACAGGCTCCGTTAGCTATGATTTTTGAGGGGAGGGGAGACAAATGATCCCATCACTTTTATCTCAGATTGTGCTATAGAACGCTTCTTTTTTTTTGACATTTCCGCATGTGTCGAAATATAGGGTACAAGGGGGTTTTTTTTAAAAAGAATAGTCCATAAAGGGATAATGTTTATTGGATGGCAAAGTTATCTTATTTTAAGTATTAATTTATAATAACTCCAGAACAAAATATTCACTAAATTATGGGCGTCAAAAAAACATAAATTTCAATATCTTCACTTCGCTTTAAAAAAAACTCCCCGCTGCGGACCACCCTCGCGAAATCTCATGTAGTTTCATTACACGACACAGACTTCAACAACATACTCCCCCCCCCTTCCAATTCAAAAGACCATCCGACACGTGGTACTACCCCATCCCCCTACGCTGACCCCGCTCTCATTTGCCCAAAATAGCCTCCCTTCCAATCTAAGCTCATCCATACACACAACTCATCGTTCCTCCCACTACTGTCCCCTGTACAGCCTGCAGGAATGTCCTCTGTCTTTTGTTAAGCACCCATTATCACTATGCACCCGTGGTATGACTTCATCATCTCCGTAATTACATGGATCGCTCTACCTCTCTCACATTTGCAGGGCTGCACAGTTCGGTGCAATTTCCATCTGCTTTCCTCTTGCATGAACATTCTCCCCCCCACAACCTGCAGCTTTTTGCATGGCACAACTTCACAAGTTCCTTATGTCTTTTACAGCCTTTGCTGCCGCAGGCTGCCGAGCTCCAACAGGAATCCTCAGGACTTTGTTTTCTTTCTGCACCCCTACCAGTGTCCCCCAACCGCAGCCCCTTACAGCCAGTTGGTCGTCTTGTTCGCTGGCCCCCCCTGGTGACAGGCTTGTCCATATGCCTAGCCTGGTACCATAGTACATGACCGCTGTGGTGTGCTGCAAGCATGTGGCCTGTATGAGTGGGTGAATGTTCTCTCCATCGTTCTGTTTTTTCTGTGCAGAACAGTTTCCTTTTCTTGCTTCTATTCTATCACCGACACCAGAGGTGCTGGTCTTTGGTCATATATACGACTGTGAAACGTTTTTTCCAGCATCGGGAACTTCCTCGCTGGCAATAACTCACGTGAGTTTGTGCATGTGTGAGGTTCCTACGATGAAAGTTGAAAGGCATCTGTCTTCGGTATAGTGGCACCCCATTGCTTTCCCAACCGAACTTTTTTCTCCCCTTTCCTCAAAGAAAGAAGAAAGTCGTATCACACTACCCTGGTGGAAAGCTGTGGAACACTGGTAGCACCGTCGGCGCGGTGGTACGTTCCTTTTTTTTTCCTCTTTGCCCGAGTACTTACAGATGCATTGATGTTGTGAATCGGTGAAGTTCACTTTCCCACTTCGCCGAAGGCGACCCTCAGATGTCATCTCGATTTGGATATCATTATGCTGGCAGAAATTGATTACTTCCCCCGATGAGGATTGACAAGCCCCAACGTCAGTAATCCACCGCTGTCCGCTACCCACAGCATCCCGCCGTGGCCTGCATCCCCACCGCCCCCCCCCCTCTCCCCTAGCCGCAGCTTGTAGATGGACCCACAATTATTGTGTCTGCCGATCTTCGTGGTCACATGGCGCATCGAGTGGTCAGTGCACCTCCGGCAGACTACTTAGTGGGCCTCTCCCCCCACGTATCGTTGCACCAAGCACTGTGGCCTTTTCCCGTCTGGGAAGTGTAAGTGGATACAGATCTTCTCTGATATGGAACTGGAAGAGTGTTCTAAATAACCTTTGTTTGTGGGGTCATCGTTTTTCTTGGCAGGAAATTTCGTTCCATTGCCTGGGACCTTCCCCTCTTTCCCTCGACTTCGCTCTCCTCGGCACCCTTGCCACCCCACCCCCCCACCCCCCCTTTTCCTTCCGTACATTTCCTCTTTTTTCCTCCCCGCGCTTTTTACTCTTCTTTCCTTTCTTCTTTTACTCATCTTTTTGTTTTCCCTTTTTTTTCTCTCGTTTCTTTGTTTTTTTTGTTTTGTTTTCTTTCCTTTTTTTTTTTTTTTTTTTTTTTAACCCTCTGTCTCTTCTGTCTCCCCCCCGCACCCACCCCCCACTTCTTGTGATACTTGACTTTGTCAGTGTCTCTGTCCCATATATTGACCACATCTAATAAAGTCTTCATTTTTAGAGGTTTTCCCAGTTGCCTCATGCCATTCCAGCTGGGCGCCGAAACAAAAAAACAGCTCTCACGCTTTTGCGATAAATTCCGGTCAAATGTAGGAATTGATGCCTAGTCACTGGGAGAGGTGTACCCACATGCAGTTCACCAATTATCGCACTCTATAAACCTGAAGTGAGCCAGTAGGGGGTTTATACTTTTTCTTTCTTGCGTCTTTTATCCCCTCTCTCTGGGTCGCAGAATGGTTGGTGAGATCTGATTCTTCCCGTTGTTTGTCGCATGCGCTTTTGTCCTCTCTTCATCCGCCTACGAAGAAGGTGTATTGAGGTGATCTCATTGTTCTTTTTTGCTAAGAAGGTTTTCTGCAGTTCCCGCCCCCCCCCCCGCCCCCCCCCTGTCTCCATCGACTCGGTGCTGTGTGACTATGTAGAGACTTGGAAAAGATGGGCCACGTCATCCTTCAGTGTTGGTTTTATTTTGACCTACTCCCCCCCCCCCCCCCCCCCTCCCCCCCCCACCCCCCCCCCCCTTATTTCAGTATGACAATACATTGTCCGATCCTGCTTTACTTTTCTTACGGTCCTTTGGTGTTGGCGATCTGAACAGGTGGCCATTTGTTTTTTTTTCCCTCTAATTGGGTTCTGGATGGAGTGTGGCGCATCTGTCAACCCTGACTTTTCTTGTATGTCTCATCTGCTTGTCGTTCTTCCCCACTCCCTACCCCTCTCTCATGTCTCCCACAACCAGGCCTCCTACCACCGCGTGCCACGCCGACTGTTGTTGAACATACTGGGATTTGTCGGATGACTATTCCGTGTTCCTGCTACCCAGGTTGGCCTAGGTAGCTACGGGTGGTCTGGGTGTCAAATCCTTGAATGGGTGTTCCCCATCTCACATGATTGAAAATTGATGAACCCAAAAATCTCAACCACAACTTATTGGATTGTAATTGCATTATACGGAATTATTTTCTTTTGCCATTAATAGGGTGCAATGCATCTTTCTTGATTTTCATCATGATTTTTTGTCTTTCCTATAAGTGGAAAATTAGGCCGTTATACCACCACCTCTCATCCACAAAAATGGTTCATAGTAGGGCTTTTTTCTGAGTGTAATTTGGATCTGTGTTTTTTGTCCTCCCATCTTCAAAATCATAGCTTAGTGACACTCTGTAGTTAATGCCTGAACAAAAAATTGGGTGCTTTTGTTGTATCATCCGGTCATTGTCCCCTATCCTGCTTGATAATCGGTCCCTTAGCGGCCGTGACGTATCACAGTTATGTCTCGTACAATACAAATACACGCCTACATTGCTGGTTTCCTTTTGGCAGTAGGAAAGGGCGTAAGTATTCCGGATGAGTAGTCATAGAATATTGACCCCATTTCAGCTCTTTTGTCACGTGTTATACAATGGGTATGTTACTTGTGTACTGCATTCCAGTAATGCCTAATGTAAGTTTCGCAGAATCGGTGGATGCTTGATGAGCTTTTAGGTAGCCTATCGTCCGAGCCATTTCATTTCCTCCCTCTAGGGGTTGCGGCTTCCATGGTGTGTGGGGAGTAACATGTGTCCACTTTTTGATTTTACGTTATCTGCACTTTCCCTGTCTGCCTGTACTGAGCCCCCGCCCTCCCCAACCCCATAGATGTGGTTATGCTGACGGGGGGACTTGTCGTCAGACACATATATTTTACCGGCGAATGGTTTCTTCCGTCGTCTCTCGGGTCAATTGTTTTTATCTGTTATGTATGTTGTGTCTTATTTTGCGTTATATTTTCACTTATAAAGCGTCTGCAGTAACATACCTTGTGTGTAGGTATGATCAGAATTTTACTAACTATTTACAGCATTCTATTTCCCCACTCTGTTCGCCGACTTCTGGTTCTTTATGTTATGGGGTCTGCAGTGACAGTACAGCTATTAAGCTTTAGTATTGTTTAGTTTTCTTCTACAATTTGGCTTTTATACTCAGATGATATGGCTTCCCGCAGTGGCCCCCCGCTCAGCCTCAACCCCCATTCTGGAACCTACGCTATCACACCTGACAGTATCCCTAATTAAACTAGTAAATATTATAAAGGTCTCTTTAATCCTAGATTTACACTTTATTTTGTGGTTCTATATTTTCCTCTAGTTTATAGAATGTTTGAATATCTTTTTAACGTAGTTCTGGAAATAACAGAAAGAAGGACCACCCCCCTCGTACACCGCCCCACCACACAACTTCACTAACTGCCATTCTTTTTTATGGTGCACACTTTTTGTGTACTATAGAGTAGCTTATATCTTAAAATAGAATCGCTATTCCTTAATTAAAGTTGATTACGATATATTATCAATACTACATGATAAACTATTACACATAACAGTTTATTTTTCTTCGAAGTGAGGGGTAGGGGGGGTAGGGACGGTCTTTGGAGGTCGGTTTGTAAGACATACGGTGACCATTTTATGGGTAGATGGAAACGACCCCTTCTTGTAGAAATCCGCCCAGACACGGTGCGTACACCACCTCGGTTTAGTGCCCGTGTTGTGTGGGGGATTCCAGGAGGCTTGCTAAGTAATTGAAGCTACTAAGACCCCCACCCCCCACCCCCCCCCTCTACCCCCCCGTCCTTCCTCGGGACAGTAAATAATCCAATAGGTTAGCTGTCAAAAAACCTGCAAATTTGAGATTTGCGTTTTTGGGCGCCCGAGTATCTTTTCCCCCCCACCCCCACCCCACCCCCGAATCCGCGACACGTCCACGGGCCACTCCTCCCGCTGCCCCCCGTCCCTAGCCCTCACCCACCTCCTCCCTGTGTCTTGTGTCGTAAGAGATTAGATAGAACGAGATGAAGAACGAGGAGAGAGTTCGATTGTTCTGTGACTATAAGTTCAGCATGGGAGTTGCTGAGTAGTGGGATGAGTGAGAGACACCTTCGGTGAACCCCACGCAAAAATAGGGGAGTCATTAGTTGGCCCCCCATACATTCCCTCTGCCCCCCCTCCCCCCCCCCACAGGTCTCTAGGGGCGCAGCAGGTTCGAGAGCTCTCAGGACTTGCATGTTGACTATGCGAGTGGAAGGGACAACCGCCTAGTTAACCTCAATTTTGGTAAATTTTTCAAGAGGCTCTTATGTTTGCTATTCCACCTTCTCCCCTCTGGGATCTGACGAAGGGCAGGGGTCAGATAGTTCATCTATTACTGTACCGAAAACAGGTTGGTAACGGGTCCCGTCCTTATGCTGGCCAGATGGATTATTATCTATACACACCCCTGTGTGGTGTTAATTGTTTGGTCAGTCCACTTGATGAGGGTACAAAGCGAGGCTGCAGACGATCAGAAAGTTTCTACCACGCAAAGGGTACAATCCGTTTTCCGGTCGCTCCTGCCCCGCCCCGGTCATCCCCGGCCCCCCTGATTGCCTACTATATCTCTCACGTTTTTTTTCGTAGGCTCCTTTTGATTGGTGCTGGGGTGACCCGGTTTTTTTTTTTAGTGTCAGGATATGGTCACCACACTGGTGGGAGGAGAGGCGGTAGTAGAATTTCTACGACATGAATTTTTACTTCTTCTTCGTTGTGGAAGGACACTCATACAGGACAGGGGTAGGTTTTAATATGCTTGGAGACGATCATGAGTACGTGGCAGAAGCGATTGCGTTCAGCACCTTCACTAAAGCAAGAAGTGAAGGTGGGGGTGGAGAGAGAGAGGGGGAGGAGGAGAAGCGAGTAGAATGAGTAGAGAGATTGATAGTGAGTTATCACCCTCAAGCCCCACGTCCCCCAGAGTGTGCGCCCTCCGCACCACGCCGCCCCACTGCACCGCGAGAGGAGAGAGTGAGATGAATATTTAGTTTTGAGATAGGAGATGATGAGAGAGATGAGAAAAAATAGAGAGATGTTGCATATAGCTGAGCGGGGGTGCGCGTTGGCGATTTATTTTTGTTAATGCTCTCTATTCGTAATTATTAATATCACTGGTCTTATTTTTCAGTTATCAGAAAACGAAATATATCCCTAATGGATGAGTTAATAAAAGTGTCCGCTTCTATGGGGAGTTTTCAAACTAATAGCCGCGCAGATGTTTCTCTCGCCGCGCACCCCATCCCCCCTCATACCCCCCCCTCCTGCCCTTACCCCCCCCCTTAGGCCTGAATGATCGTACTCACTCCCCTTACCCGCTACTATTCCCATGTACTTTTTTCGGGACATCAGAAATTACCCTTCATACATACAACTTGAATAACAGTTCTTAAATACAAAATTTAGTTTATTTTATCATTTTATCTTTGTTCGGCAGTGATGAATTAAAACCACGCAGTTCAAGCGAATGTATTGCTTTCAGGAAATATCTACCGGTAAGTAATGCATTCACGGAGAGTAATCCCTTGTTTTTAGGTGTTATTTTGGCTCTCTTAGGCTTTATCGGATGGACGAAATATAACCAAAACACTCAGTGTTGGCGTTTCATGCATCGTATCCTCTCCACGGAACAAACCTCGGTTCCCTGACCGTTCAGGATTGCTAATAGACTCACTTTTTCGCTGTTTTGTCATACACATCA
Source organism: Chionoecetes opilio (assembly GCA_016584305.1). Classification (NCBI taxonomy): domain Eukaryota; kingdom Metazoa; phylum Arthropoda; class Malacostraca; order Decapoda; family Majidae; genus Chionoecetes; species Chionoecetes opilio. The sequence goes on along the minus strand of JACEEZ010019879.1, from coordinate 129,114 downwards.
CTCAGCAACCCCCACCCCCCGCCCCGCTCCCCCCCCTTACACGCACTACCCCCCTCCCATGGCCTCACCATCCCCCTGATCCAGTACTCTTAACGCTTCTTGATCTATCAACCCCTAGAGGCGTGTCAATCCTATAACTATACTATCATCACACAACAAAACCGTCGTCTGATCTCTCACACTGTCTGGTCCTCCTACTGTGGATAATATTCACGGCAAATCCGCTCACTCACATACGTTCGTGGAGACTCTGTGTCCTCCCCGCCTTTTTTTCGTGTTTCTTGACGCTTCACAGTCACTCGCCCGCTTCCCCTTTTTTTTTCCTGAAAACACTTTCTTCTACTCTTCACCCCCCCCCCATATCCCTACACTGCCTTCCGGTGATCCTACGATCTCCTTGGTTCTTCCTCCTACTCTCCCACCTCTTCCTTTGCCTTGGTTTTTGTCCTCCATAGAATCATACTCCATATTTTTCTCTAACACGTAAATTCTCACTCTATACGAACTCATTGTCTTTCAATTAAACTTCCCTATTTTTCGTTGCTACTTTACGATTATTAAGGGTTAGATACTTCTTTCCCTTATACTGATAAACCTTGTTGACTAGGATATAACCCAGAGGACTTATGCGGGTATTTTCTAGAGGGTAATTAAGGTTGATTGATTTGATTACATCTTCTGCAAGGGGATTTGAGGTGGTGCGGAGCTATTTAGTTCAAACCCCACCCCCCATTTTCTACTATTCTTGCATCAGGACTGTCCATTGAGTTGCCACAAGGCACTTATTGTAAATTATTTCCTTCTATGGTTAAATTGTTCGTCGTAAGAGTAGCGAACATAGTACACCTTAAAACAGGTAACTCATGAAGTCAGTTGTGAATGCTTCCTACAGTATATATTTCCCTGAAGCCCCTCATTTTCCCTTCTTGAACTTTGCGTGGTTTTCATGAAAACGATGACGATGTTTTAATAAAAAAAATGAATGAGTTTTTTCGATTATTTCATATCTTTTGGATGATATTTTTTCCATCCTACTGCAGGACAAATAAAATGTATAACTATACATTTTTTTGAATTACGAACAATGTCTTCATGTGTTTGTATTGAGGGGTATTTCGTGATATGTTCCCGGAAAAAGTTTACCAAGGAATTTTTTTACGGTAATGGATTTTTGATCATTCTTTCAGGCTCAAAAGGTGAAGAGGCATGGGCCCAGCCTGCCCGCAGACACCACCCCACCGGCCCTTCGAGCGCTTCGACCGCTCCTCATCCTACCGCCAATAACCCCCCCCTCCCACCCCCGATTTGATATGCTCGGATTGTTATATATAGCTTGTCTCAACAAAGTTTTCAAATGGCGATGAGTTGAAAGTGAATTTACAGTGCATTGACCCCCTTCTTCAGTGTCTCTATATAGTGGGCTTTTTATTTACGTGTGTTTTTTTAAAACACTGTTTTCATTTAGTTGTATAATCTTATATAACTATAACATTTAGGTAAGATCACATTATATCTATTTATACTGTATAACACGATATACTTGTGGGGGTGTCATATGCCTTTGTAGGAACTTCCCCCGCGTGTTTTTCTCCCCGCGGTCCCCAGTCCCAGGGTGAACGACGAGGCCTCGGGCAAGCAAGATTAGTCTGCCCACCAGTAACGGCGTTTAAAACTTTAATTTTAACCCCAGCTGGAAAAACATCGAACAATACATAATAAGATTGCTAACAATGAGCCGTGAGGGCTACACGTGGTTATTTCCTGTTTAACCTAACACTTACTCCATCCACCTTTCATCATTTCATATCCCCCATCCCGCACCCCTCGAACCCCTACTCCCAGACCCCCCCCTCTTTAATTATTAAAAGCTCCCCAATTTGACCCCTCCCTCCGCCCCTGCACTCCCCACCTTAACTACTGTTTCTACTAGCTGAATCCATATTCCGTCATGTCAACCAACCACTCTATTTTGTGAAGCCAGTGTAGTTGTTTTTTTTTCCCCGATTTGTTCATTTTTTCAAATGCTCTTGATCTACGGCTTTTTTTTCCTTCCCAATGCTCTGACATCACCAACCACACGCCCCCGCTTCACTCGCCTCCCCTCATTGTCCCCTATCCTCTTGTTTAATAGTCCTCGTAAGAGGTAGGCTTTTTATCCTTTCTTTTTTCGCCTACATCGTTTCCATCCCCTCCTTCTACCTCCTATATATCTCCTTTTATTCCACATTTTAACACTTCTATCATATGCCCCTTTGTTTACTCTGCGTCTTCTCTCCTCTCCCGAGCCCCTGACGAGTAAAACTTACTTTAAATAGTTTTAAGGTGCCATACTAGCACCCCACCCCCGCATACTCGACCGCCCTTGAGGTATGGGGGATGGTATTGGATGTGGGTTATGTGTATGGGCAAAACCGACATAGTGTTGCCAGTGGCATTCTTACCCAGGTGTATTCTGCGGTCAAACATCATCAAGAATAGAGAGAACCAGGACTAAGTGTTAGTCAGATGGATTCACGTAGGCATTTACTTTTCATTCTCTTTTATAAATTAAGAATTGGGAATACCTATAATTATGATATTTTATATATGATAGTTTTGGTTACCCCACTATTTTATATTTATCGTAGTTTATATTCTATGAAGAAACATTTGGCTTGGCTATCTTTGCTATAATTTTAGTGACTTGAAGCAGAGTGGATGTATTAATGTATGACATAGATAAACCAGCAGTAATTGTCTCACCGACATCTCTTGGCAAGGCGGCCGGGCTTCATCTGGCTGGGCGGACGACAGAGATTAACGGTCTTGAGCCCAGGGGTAAAGAGCGGAGACTTGTAGGCAGGGCCTTACTACCTCTCTGTGAGGCTTACCTATTTCGTCATGGTTGGTATATTTTGTAACATTAAACACAATTATATTACTATCCTTGTACCCCCCCTCTCAATTCTATCCCCACTCCTGGGGCTTGTCTTCTTTCTCTACAATCCTCTCCCACCACGAACCACCCAACCCCTGTGTCGATCTCAATACTTCTCCCCCCCCACGCCCTACACCCCCCCACCCATATCACCCCCTGCCAAACGTGCCACGCTTACTAGAAATTGACCGCCTTCATCTACTCATCTACCCTTTCAAGTGTGATTACCTGTGTGAGTCCTGTAGTTTTAGTATTTACTTCGCGTTAAAGGAATATCCGGATAACATCTTTTGGGTGGCAGCATTTGGCACGAAGACTTTTAATCATTTTTCTTGGAAATCAATTACTTTTGAAACTTGTGGTAGCCTACCATCTGTGGGTTAACGAAAACTTTTTTGTAAACAAAATACGAAACTTTTTGCAACTCAAGGCAGCAGCTTGTGCCGCTATTGAAACAATTCCAATTTAGGAGTACGGAGGACAGTCGAGATGAGTGGACATGAAGGGTGCGTCTGCTGACGTGTGAATACACTGGCATGTGCTTGATCTTTATCGTCATTATCCAGTCGCACTACCAACAGCACTCTCTTTTTTTTCTCTTAACACCTCAATCTCTTCTTTCTTCTTCTCCTCACCGTGAGGTCATCTCAGTACAATCTTCCATATTATCCCTCCGCCTCTACACCACCCCCCCCCGCCGCGCCTGTTTTCCGAAGAATGAGCGAGGTTGTATCCTTCGTCAAACAATCAAACCCCACACAAAACACACAACCACCAACCCCCCCCCAACACACCCAAACCAAAAACCATCACCACAAACCACCGCCGAGGAGGCAGCTCACCAACAGTGCGCGACACCGCAGATCAACACCCCCCCTCCTCTCCTCCCCACTTCTTTTTCGGAAACAGGCGTATGACGGGAGGATAAATTGGTTTTGTTGAGATGTACTTGCACGTGGGAGGAAGAATGAAGTTATAAGAGGTGCGTGCCCCCTACGCCCCTCGCCCCGACGCTCGACCCCCTACCAACCTCCGCCCCCCCCGAAGTCTCCCGCACTGCCAGTGTATTCACACGTCCAGCAGACGCAACCTTCATGTCCTCACTCTTTTCGCTTCCTCCGCTTCCTAAATTGGATTGTTCACTCGCCAGTCTTCTGCTTGTGGCAAATAATGTTTCGTGTTTTTGTTTCAAAAAGTTTTTCGTAATCCAGATGTGTATGCTACACTAGTTATCTAAAGTATTTGGTTTCTATGAACTTAGATTTAAAAAGTATTCTGTGCTCTCATGCGCCACCAAAGATGTTCCTTGGATATTCTCTTTACGCGAGTAATCTCCCCCCTACAGTACTCACACATGTTTTACTTTCACCTTGAATGTATGATGATAGTTATTGAGTCCATTTTATTCAATCTAGTAACTTCTTTCGTTTCATTTCAAGTCTGTTTTTTAAGTTTGGTTAGATTATTAATTTCCATTTGGTTTCGTGATGGATTTATTAGTGGTATGACGCCAGTGTTAAATGTGAGTGTAGTATATTTTGTGTTTAATGTACAAAATTATATCACCCTGACGAAATTATGTATCTCTACAGGAGGTCTCCTTCCTACCATCTCCGGCTTTCTTTACGCCCTGGCTCAATACCGTCTGTCGTCCCGCCTAGCATGGTGAGCCTCGATCCCTTTGTCCAACAGGGTTTAATATTTTACTTCTGTTTTATTTCTATCATCTTCATATACCTTCTGCTTTCATTTACTTAAACTCTTATAGCAAGTAGCAGTCAATGTGTTCTTCATAGAATAACTGATAATATAACTACTTCTATTTAAAATATCTATTGGTATTGTTCCATTTACTTCTAACCTCAAGAGATTGAAAATATCTACGTTGACATCTCCTTCACTAACCTTTGCCTGCTCTCTATCTTGCTGATTCCGCAGTTAATTACCACCTGGGTGAAGAGGCCGGTCAACACTATGTGTTGCCCCTACCATACCCTACCATTCCCATACTCTACGTGTTTCGCTATCCCTTATTATCCTTTATACACTATTAAAAGTTACTCTCTCATCTCTGAGAGACGCAGAGTAAGGGCGATCTGTATTAAAGTTTTTTAAAGTGGAATAAAGGGATATAATATCTGAGAGGTAGGAAGAAGTTCTTTACTGCTATTACCATGGGTAGGACTAAGAAGACGGATTTTCAAGCTGGAACAGCTTAGATTTTGAAAAAGAAATAGGGAAAAAAACTGGTTCACAAATTAGGGTGGTGCATGACTGGAATGGATTTTCAGTATGACAGGTAGTTATGGCGGAGTCATTTGGGGAGATTTAAGAGGGCTGATAGGTTCCATGGATGGGGATGCAAAGGTGGATGTAGGTAGTTGTTAGGTACGGAACTACACGTGTAATGCCTCACGCCTCTTGTATGCTCCCTCCCCTTCACCTTTTCTTACATGTCCTCTCTATGTTTTGTTGTGTTAAATCGCTATCTTGGTCGCTATATTTTGCTGCCAGGGCTCTCTTCGTTCCCCTGGCCCGCGGAAGTTCTCAATGGCATGACCCCTCACAGTATATCGTGTTTACATTATATAAATTTGTATAACTGTTATCTTTCCTAAATGTTTTTTTTCTATAAGATTATCTATCATTAATGCACAGTAAGAACACATTAATTTAGGAAAGCCCTTTATATGAGACTGATAGAAGTCTGCAGTGATTCACTTCAACTCCATCCCGTGCCCATTTGAAACTACTTTGTTGAGACAGCTTTATTAACATCGAGCTATTCCACTGGGGAGTTTTTCTAATAAGTGCTCTCTGCTCAGCCTGTTTTCTCGCGCTCTTCATATCCTCTGCCCTTTGAGCCTGATATGATCTATCATTTACCTGTAATCTCCCTGTACTTTTTTCGGACATATCAAATTTCCTTTCATATACAACCATACTGAAAACGTTCCTTAATAAAAAATGTTTAGTTTTATCAATTTTAATTTTGTCTGAGTGGATGATAAAAATATTCTCCAAAGAATGTGAATATTCGAAACTCAATCTTTAAAAATCGTCTTTTCATGATAAACACGCCAAGTTCAGCATAATGAGTCTTCAGGAATATCTACTTGTGAGGTAATGCATTCACTGAGTACCTGTTTTAGGTGTAATATGTTCCGTCTCTTGCACAAAGAACATGTTACACAAAAATAAATTTAAAGTGCTTGTGCAACTCAATGAATAGTCTTGTTCTGCAAGACAGTAGAAATGTTGTTTACTTAACGTAGCTCACTCCTCCTCACCTCAATCCCCTTTCCTCTATCTTGAATCAATCATCAACTCCCTTATTCCCTCTGAATACCCTATTAATTCCGCTGGTTTTTCCTATGTCAACAGGTTTATTCGTTTAGAGGAAGAAGACTAAAATCATTAAGTGCGAAATAGGGAGGTCTTAATTTAAAGACAATGAGTTCAGTAGAGTGAGAATTTACGGTTAGATGAAACATATGTGTTGTTTCTCTGGGAGGACAATACAAGCTAATGAAGAGGAAACACTTCTATGGAACATTTATCACACCTAAAACAGGTACCTCAGTGAATGCTTACCTCAAGTAGATATTCCCTGAAGCCTCATTTGCTTGAACTTGCGGTGTTTTCATGAAAAGACGATTTTTAAAGATTGAGTTTTCGAATATTCAATTCTTTGGAGAATATTTTCATCCACTGCAGACAAATAAAATGATAAACTACATTTTTTATTAAGAACTGTTTCAGTTGTTGTATTGAAGGGTAATTCTGATATGTCCCGAAAAAGTACAGGGAATTTACGGTAAATGATAGATCATTCAGGCTCAAAGGGCAGAGGATATGAGAGCGCGAGAAACAGGCTTGAGCGTGAGCTTATTAGAAAACTCCCCATTGATATGCTCGATGTTATAAGCTGTCTCACAAAGTTTCAAATGGCGATGAGTTGAAGTGAATTCAGTGCAGACTTCTTCAGTCTCATAAGGGCTTTTATTTAATGTGTTTTACTGTGCATTATGTGATAATCTTATAGAACAAACATTTAGGAAGATAACAGTATATCATTTATACATGTATAACACGATATACTGTGGGGTCATGCCTTGAGAACTTCCGCGGGTCCAGGGTGAACGAAGAGGCCCTGGCAGCAAGATAGCGCCCAGTAGCGTTTAACACAAAAACATAAGAACATAAGAAAATAAGGAAGCTACAAGAGGCCGTGAGGCATACACGTGGTAGTTCCTGTTACCTAACACTACCTACATCCACCTTTCATCCCCATCCATGAACCTATCCAGCCCCTCTTTAAAGCTCCCCAATGACTCCGCACTAACTACCTGTCTACTGAATCCATTCCAGTCATTCACCACCCTATTTGTGAACCAGTTTTTTTCCCTATTTCTTTTTCAAATCTACGCTTTTCCAGCTTGAATCCGTTACTTCTTGTCCTACCCTGGTTAATAGCCGTAAGAGCTTTTCCTACCTCTCCTTTATTATATCCCTTTATCCACTTAAAAACTTCTATCAGATCGCCCCTTACTCTGCGTCTCTCGAGTGAGAGTAACTTTAATAGTGTTAAGGCATATATAAGGGTAGAGACGTAGGTATGGGTATGGTATGGGTATGGTATGGGCAACACATAGTGTTGCCGGCTTCACCCAGGTGTATTACTGCGGAATCAGCAAGATAGAGAGCAGGCAAGGTTAGTAGAGAGATGTCACGTAGCATATTTTCATCTCTTATAAATAGATGGGAACATAATAGATATTTATATAGAGTAGTTATATTATCAGTTTATTCTATGGAAGAAACATTGCTTGCTACTTGCTATATGTTTAGTAATGAAGCAGAGGTATATGTATGATAGATAAACAGAGTAATTGTCACCTGCTTGGCAAGGGCGCGGGCTCACTGCTGGCGGACGACAGACGGTCTTGAGCCAGGGTAAAGAGCGGAGATGGTAGGCAGGGACTCCTGTAGCTACATATTTCGTCAGGTGTATATTTTGTACATTAACACAATTATACTACCTCAATTACCCTGGCGTCTCTCTACATCCTCACGAAACCACTGATTAATATTCCAACGTAAACAGATTGACTGAAACGTGAGTTACTAGAAATTGACTCATCTACTCATCTACCTTCAAGGTGAGTTACCTGTGTGAGTACTGAGTAGATTACTCGCGTAAAGGAATATCCAGAACATCTTTGGTGGCAGCATGTGGCACGAATACTTTTATCAGTTCTGAAACAATTACTTTGAAACTGTGTAGCTACACATCGTGGTTACGAAACTTTTTGAAACAAAAACGAACTTTTTGCACCAAGCAGCAGCTTGGCGAGTGAACAATCCATTTAGGAGCGGAGGGAAGCGAAGAGAGGACATGAAGGTTGCGTCTGCGACGTGTGAATACACTGGCAGTGCTGACTCGGCATTAGCACGTCGCACTACCACCTCTTAACTCATCTTCCTCACCGTGAGTCATCTCAACAACTCCAATTATCCTCCGTCTACGCCTGTTTCCGAAGAATGAAGCGAGGGTGTAATGGATGGACGTTAATGAGTGTTTAATTGCGAACTATTCCTACGACCGGCAACCCTGGGGGAATTAAAAGTTACTCATTCACTCATCTTAACTTACTCATCATATCAACGCCAGAAAGTCTTGTCAGGACAACATTCCCAAAGTTTTGTCATGTGAAGGGGGGGACTCTCCAGATACTCGCGAAGGACAACGAAGGGACGTAACTTGGACGGTACCTACAAGCTGGTTCTACAAGCATCAATTAAGCTAAGTAGACTACAAGCATTTAGCTGACTCAACAATTACACTTAATTATTGAATTGCACAAGTATGAGAAATTATTTTAGTTTCGTAACGTTGATAGGGATTCTTATCAGTGAATAATACTTTGCCCTTAATGCGTTTTTTTTTCTGTTGATAGGAGAATTTCTACGTTGGAAAGAGAAAACAGTACTTTTTAGCGGGGACGCCCGTGTAGGATATTATTATTGTGTCTCTAGGTATTAGGCTTAAGTTAGCGTCTAGAACCTTCCCGCGTATATCTCACCAACCGCCGCGGAGCAAGACATGAGTGCCAGGCACCCCAGCCCGGCAGAGCAAACACAACCACCCCGGCGACAAGACGTGAGCACAGGCGCTCCACCCACGACGCGATACCAGTTACCCGTGTTACGTCCCCAGCCACACTTCACCACACTGCAGCTCCATGCTGCAAAAACATGCACAGTAAATATTGTGCAATACCTAACATTGTACCTGGCTTCTCCCTTAGAGAAGTTATCCCGGGCTGGCTGGTTGGCAACTAGAATGTCACTCCCCACACCTCACTCACAACCACCAGGCAAATATTAACTCACTTCTCCAATTTTAACATATAATATATTTTCAATCTCAAACATGTACATAAACAAATAAATCAATCAATGATTGCCCTTTGATGTCTCAAACATCATATAAATTATGAAATCATCCCACAACACAGTTTGCACCATCTCACGTCATCACCACTCCAATCATACATACAATCATATTGTAGGCTACACGCCTCCGACACAACCAGCTGCTACTCACGTATGGTGTATGGTGATGGTGTGTGCTTAACTTTGGCGAGTAGCCTGGTATGTGGTGTATGGTGTATGGTGTGTGTGTGTCGGAGGTGTGTTGCGTGAGTAGCAGCTGGTTGTGTCGGAGGCGTGTAGCCTACAATATGATTGTATGTATGATTGGAGTGGTGATGACGTGAGATGGTGCAAACTGTGTTGTGGGATGATTTCATAATTTATATGATGTTTGAGACATCAAAGGGCAATCATTGATTGATTTATTTGTTTATGTACATGTTTGAGATTGAAAATATATTATATGTTAAAATTGGAGAAGTGAGTTAATATTTGCCTGGTGGTTGTGAGTGAGGTGTGGGGAGTGACATTCTAGTTGCCAACCAGCCAGCCCGGGATAACTTCTCTAAGGGAGAAGCCAGGTACAATGTTAGGTATTGCACAATATTTACTGTGCATGTTTTTGCAGCATGGAGCTGCAGTGTGGTGAAGTGTGGCTGGGGACGTAACACGGGTAACTGGTATCGCGTCGTGGGTGGAGCGCCTGTGCTCACGTCTTGTCGCCGGGGTGGTTGTGTTTGCTCTGCCGGGCTGGGGTGCCTGGCACTCATGTCTTGCTCCGCGGCGGTTGGTGAGATATACGCGGGAAGGTTCTAGACGCTAACTTAAGCCTAATACCTAGAGACACAATAATAATATCCTACACGGGCGTCCCCGCTAAAAAGTACTGTTTTCTCTTTCCAACGTAGAAATTCTCCTATCAACAGAAAAAAAAACGCATTAAGGGCAAAGTATTATTCACTGATAAGAATCCCTATCAACGTTACGAAACTAAAATAATTTCTCATACTTGTGCAATTCAATAATTAAGTGTAATTGTTGAGTCAGCTAAATGCTTGTAGTCTAGTTAGCTTAATTGATGCTTGTAGAACCAGCTTGTAGGTACCGTCCAAGTTACGTCCCTTCGTTGTCCTTCGCGAGTATCTGGAGAGTCCCCCCCTTCACATGACAAAACTTTGGGAATGTTGTCCTGACAAGACTTTCTGGCGTTGATATGATGAGTAAGTTAAGATGAGTGAATGAGTAACTTTTAATTCCCCCAGGGTTGCCGGTCGTAGGAATAGTTCGCAATTAAACACTCATTAACGTCCATCCATTACACCCTCGCTTCATTCTTCGGAAACAGGCGTAGACGGAGGATAATTGGAGTTGTTGAGATGACTCACGGTGAGGAAGATGAGTTAAGAGGTGGTAGTGCGACGTGCTAATGCCGAGTCAGCACTGCCAGTGTATTCACACGTCAGCAGACGCAACCTTCATGTCCCTCTCTCGCTTCCCTCCGCTCCTAAATGGATTGTTCACTCGCCAAGCTGCTGCTTGGTGCAAAAAGTTTCGTTTTTGTTTCAAAAAGTTTCGTAACCACGATGTGTAGCTACACAGTTTCAAAGTAATTGTTTCAGAACTGATAAAAGTATTCGTGCCACATGCTGCCACCAAAGATGTTCTGGATATTCCTTTACGCGAGTAATCTACTCACACAGGTAACTCACCTTGAAGGTAGATGAGTAGATTAGTCAATGTCCAGTAACTCACGTTTCAGTCAATCTGTTTACGTTGGAATATTAATCAGTGGTTTCGTGAGGATGTAGAGAGACGCCAGGGTAATTGAGGTAGTATAATTGTGTTAATGTACAAAATATACACCTGACGAAATATGTAGCTACAGGAGTCCCTGCCTACCATCTCCGCTCCTTACCCTGGCTCAAGACCGTCTATCGTCCGCCAGCAGTGAGCCCGCGCCCCTGCCAAGCAGGTGACAATTACTCTGTTTATCTATCATACATATACCTCTGCTTCATTACTAAACATATAGCAAGTAGCAAGCAATGTTTCTTCCATAGAATAAACTGATTATATAACTGCTCTATATAAATATCTATTATGTTCCCATCTATTTATAAGAGATGAAAATATGCTACGTGACATCTCTCTACTAACCTTGCCTGCTCTCTATCTTGCTGATTCCGCAGTAATACACCTGGGTGAAGCCGGCAACACTATGTGCCACACCCATACTTACGTCTCTACCCTTATAAATGCCTTAACACTATTAAAGTTACTCTCACTCGAGAGACGCAGAGTAAGGGTCGATCTGATAGAAGTTTTTAAGTGGATAAAGGGATATAATAAAGGAGAGGTAGGAAAAGCTCTTACGGCTATTAACCAGGGTAGAACAAGAAGTAACGGATTCAAGCTGGAAAAGCGTAGATTTGAAAAAGAAATAGGGAAAAAACTGGTTCACAAATAGGGTGGTGAATGACTGGAATGGATTCAGTAGACAGGTATAGTTAGTGCGGAGTCATTGGGGAGCTTTAAAGAGGGGCTGGATAGGTTCATGGATGGGGATGAAAGGTGGATGTAGGTAGTGTCAGGTAACAGGAACTACCACGTGTATGCCTCACGGCCTCTTGTAGCTTCCTTATTTTCTTATGTTCTTATGTTTTTATGTTAAACGCTACTGGGCGCTATCTTGCTGCCAGGGCCTCTTTGTTCACCCTGGACCCGCGGAAGTTCTCAAGGCATGACCCCACAGTATATCGTGTTATACATGTATAAATGATATACTGTTATCTTCGGAAATGTTTGTTCTATAAGATTATCACATAAAACACAGTAAAACACATTAAATAAAAGCCCTTATGAGACTGAAGAAGTCTGCACTGAATTCACTTCAACTCATCGCCATTTGAAACTTTGTGAGACAGCTTATAACATCGAGCATATCAATGGGGAGTTTTCTAATAAGCTCACGCTCAAGCCTGTTTCTCGCGCTCTCATATCCTCTGCCCTTTGAGCCTGAATGATCTATCATTTACCGTAAATTCCCTGTACTTTTTCGGGACATATCAGAATTACCCTTCAATACAACAACTGAAACAGTTCTTAATAAAAAATGTAGTTTATCATTTTATTTGTCTGCAGTGGATGAAAATATTCTCTAAAGAATTGAATATTCGAAAACTCAATCTTTAAAATTCGTCTTTTCATGAAAACACGCAAGTTCAAGCAGAATGAGGCTTCAGGGAATATCTACTTGTAGGTAAGCATTCACTGAGTACCTGTTTTAGGTGTATATGTCTCTCTTACGACGAACATTTAACCAAGAAATAATTTAAAGTGCTTGGCAACTCAATGACAGTCCTGTATGCAAGACAGTAGAAATGTTTGTTTACTAAATAGCTCCGCCTCCACCTCAATTCCCTTCTCTCTGAATCAATCAATCAACCCTTAATTCCCTCTGAATACCCTATAGTCCTCTGGTTTATCCTATGTCAACAGGTTTATCTGTTAGAGGAAGAAGACTAAATCAGTAAGTGCGAAACAGGGAATAGAGAAACATATGGGTTGTTTTCTGGAGGACAAACAAGGCAAGAAGAGGAAACAAAATCGTAATTCGAAATTAGGATATGGGGGTAAATAAGAAAGTGTTTTCGGAGGCAGCATAACTTGAAGCTCAGAACACGAAATAAGGAGACGAGTCTCCGGTATGTGGGAGCGGATGCCGCGAATATTCCAGTAGAGGACAGACAGTGTGAAGAGATCAGCGGGTGATGATAGTATAGTTAAGATGACAGCCTCTGGGGTTGAGGGGTTAGGAGTATCAGGGATGTGAGCCATGAGGTATAAGGGAGCGGCGGTGCTGAGTGTGTGATGACAACAGGAAAGTGAGCTATAGCAGATCCTGCCGGCGGGATGGTTTCTGTGGAGATGCTGAACGCCACACTGTGTTTTGGTTATATTTTCGTCGTAAGAGAGACATATACACCTAAAACAGATACTCAGTGAATGCTTACCTACAGGTAGATATTTCCTGAAGCCTCATTCTGCTTGAACTTGCGTGTTTTCATGAAAAGACGATGTTTAAAGATTGAGTTTTCAAATATTCTATTCTTTTGCCAATATTTTCATCCACTGCAGACAAATAAAAAGATAAACTACATTTTTTATTAAGAACTGTTTCAGTTGTTGTATTGAAGGGTAATTCTGATGTCCCGAAAAAGTACAGGAAATTTACGGTAAATGATAGATCATTCAGGCTCAAAGGGCAGAGGATATGAGATGCGCGAGAGACATCTGGCGGCTTAGCTTTGAAAACTCCCCATAGAAGCGGACTTTTATTATCTCCATTGATATATTTCGTTTTCTGATAAATGAAAAAGCACCATGCATAAATTACTAATTAGCATTAACAAAATAAATCGCCGCGCCGCTCAGCCTATGCACTCTCTCTATTTTTTTTTTCTCTCTCTCTTCTCTCTCTCTCTTTTCTCTCTCTCTCTCTCTCTCTCTCTCTCTCTCTCTCTCTCTCTCTCTCTCTCTCTCTCTCCCCTCTCTCTCTCTCTCTCTCTCTCTCTCTCTCTCTCTCTCTCTCTCTCTCTCTCTCTCTCTCTCTCTCTCTCTCTCTCTCTCTCTCTCTCCTCTCTCTCTCTCTCTCTCTCTCTCTCTCTCTTCTCTCTCTCTCTCTCTCTCTCTCTCTCTCTCTCTCTCTCTCTCTCTCTCTCTCTCTCTCTCTCTCTCTCTCTCTCCTCTCTCACTCTCTCTCTCTCTCTCCCCCCCCCCCCCTTCACTTCTTGCTTTAGTAAGGTGCTTGAACGCATCCTTCTTGCCCGACTCATGCATCGTCTCCAAGATAAACTCTCCCCCTGTCTGTATGGTTTCCTTCCACAACGAAGTACACATCATTGCCTCGTAGAATTCTACTACCGCCTCTCCCCCACCAGTGTGGTTGCCTTCCTTGACCTCAAAAGTGCCTTCGACATAGCCAACAGGGAAATTTTTCTTGACCAGCTGGTGGACTTCGGTGTCCAAGGAAGCCTTCTCAGGTGGATACGGGGCTATCTTTGTAACAGAGCTTCACGTGTCCTTTTTAGCGGTGCGTGTAGCTCCTATGTACGGTTTGAGCTCAGCATTTCGCAGGGTGGTGTTCTAAGCCCCTTTCACTTCAATGTCCTAATGCACCGTCTACTCTCTCTTCTCCCTGCCATCCCCGGGGGCCGGAACTGCTGTCACCTGTTACGCGGACGACATCTGCATTCACTCGTCCTCACCTTATGATCTTCAGCTCTTTCTTTATGATTTCTACGCGTCTTCTACTGCCTGTGGTCTAATTATCTCCCCTGAAAAGCGCAGGATCTTCTCGTCCCGCAACCTGAGAGCATTGCCGGCGTTCACCATGGGTGGGAATGCTATCCCTCACTTCACGCAGTACACATACCTAGGCGCACCAGTCCGGGTCACCCCAGCCATACCGAGGCCTACGTGAGAGATATCGTAGGCCTCGGCCATACCCGCACGACAACGGATTCACCCTTGCGTGGTTAACTTTCTTGATCGTCTGCAGCCTCGCTTCGCCCCTCTCAAGTGGCTTGCCAACAATACCACAGGTGTGTCTATCCCTCTGGCGAGGACCCTTTACATCCTGTTTCTTCGGTCAGTTGTTGACTATCTGACCCCTGCCCTTAGTCAGCTTCCCAGAAAAGCACTAGAGCCTCTTGAAAAATTTCAAAATTGAGGTTTATCCTGGGGTGTCCTCTCTCCACTCGCATAGTCAACATGCAGTCTGAGCTCGACCTGCCCCCACTTGTGGAGAGGATTTATGCCAATGTGACCTATTTCTCTGTCAAGTGTCTCCACTCCCCCTACCTTGCTCCGCACTTCTCTGCTGTCATCAGAACATCGCTCGACCCAGACGCATCCAGACTCCCACTTCGATCTGGTGGCCACAACCTCATCAATGCAGTGTGCAGCAACCTTTGATATTACTGTCCCCGAGGAGGTAGCTGTCCCTGGCTTACCACCGTGGCGGGTTCCTCTCCCTATTGTCACTTTTACACCGACCTCCAAAGACGTCCCTCCCCTCCTGCAGAAACTGTTGTGTATGTATAATCATTAAGGATTTAGATATAAGCTATTATAGTGTGCCCAAGAATGGCAGTTTATGTTATTACAAGTCTTCTGTTTCAGAACATAGTAAAAGGATTCAACATTCTATCTTAGAGGATTAAGATACACATAAGTGTAATCTAGGATTAAGTGCCTTATATATTTACTGTTTGGATACTGTCATTTATACGTAGGTTCCAGAATGTACTACGGCTCACTGCGGGAAGCCATCTTGTATAAGCCATGTAGAAATAAACATACTAAGCTTAAGAGCTGTATGTCCTTCGACCCTACAAAGACCAGAGTCGGCGACGAGATGGGATTGCTGTATAGTAACGTCTGATCCTACACACAGGTATGTCTGAGACCTTTATGTGAATATCACGCAAATAGACACAACATAACAGTAACAATTAGCCCTGGAGACCATCGCCGATATGTCTACGTCAGTCCCCGCCGCATCCCACATCTATGTTGACGGCTCAGTACAGGCAGACGGGAGTGCAGCGTGTGCCATGTTCTCCCCCACCATGGAGCCGCCTGGGGAGGATGAATGGCTCGGCCGTAGGCTACCTAACTCATCGAGCTCCACCTTCTGCGAACTTCATGGCATTCTAGATGCAGTAACTCTCCTTGTTCAACGAAGAGTGAATGGGGTCATAGTCTATGACTCCCAGTCGGCTCTTTACGCCCTTTCCTCGCCAAGACCCAGCTGTGGCCGTGTTGTACGAGACATACTGTGTCAACTCGCCATCGCCCACGATGCCTCTCTTTTCGTGTTCCTCGTGTGGACGCCTTCTTACATCAGGCTGGCTGGTATATAATAATGACACGGAGGATCGTCTGGCCTGTGCGCTGGGCTTGGATGATGCGAATGCTGTGCCCTCCTTCCGCTGCCTTCGAAACAGCTTATACTCAGCTGCTCACGCCATGACTGTGCATCATAAATACTCTCTCTCTCTCTCTCTCTCTCTCTCTCTCTCCTCTCTCTTCTCTCTCTCTCTCTCTCTCTCTCTCTCTCTCTCCTCTCTCTCTCTCTCTCTCTCTCTCTCTCTCTCTCTCTCTCCTCTCTCTCTCTCTCTCTCTCTCTCTCTCTCTCTCTCTCTCTCTCTCTCTCTCTCTCTCTCTTCTCTCTCTCTCTCTCTCTCTCTCTCTCTCTCTCTCTCTCTCTCCTCTCTCTCTCTCTCTCTCTCTCTCTCTCTCTCTCTCCTCTCTCTCTCTCTCTCTCTCTCTCTCTCTCAACATATATATATATATATATATTAGGGTGTCCCAGGCTTGTATTATTAGAAAATCAATTAATGATATCAAGTCCAAGACATGCTGCTCTGGCTCCTTGTCAAATTAAAGTGATTCCACCAAATTTTCGTGAAAATTGGGCAATATTTAATGGTCGCGCAAAACGAACGTTTTGATAGCTCCTCTAAGATTCGACCCATTATCTACATTCTGATCACTCTATCGTGTTCAGAAGAGCCTAGGTACAGGGAAACGAATGTGAAATATCTGTTATGTTTATTTAGTTATTTATTCCTACTCCAACACCTTCTTCTTGAGTTCCGCCTTCGTTTGTTTAGGGACAGCTTTCGTGTGGAGGCGGGCAAGCTTCAGGAGGAACTGGGTTTGCCGTTCGTCCTTCGTCCGCAGAAAGCAGTCGAGCAGAAAACTGAACGAAATGCGCGACCAGTAAAAGACGGGAGAGGAAGCTGAAAGTTTTCCTGTTTGAACTTGTCACGACAGGGAACAAGGGCAAAATGTGCTGGAGTGTGTCCGATACACGTCGGTTTCTTGGGACATCCTAATATATATATATATATATATATATATATATATATATATAATATATATATATATATATATATATATATATATATATATATATATATATATATATATATATATATATATATATATATATATATATATATATATATATATATATATATATATATATATAATATATATATATATATATATATATATATATATATATATATTATATATATATATATATATGGCGAGTTGACACAGTATGTCTCGTACAACACGGCCACAGCTGGGTCTTGGCGAGGAAAGGGCGTAAAGAGCCGACTGGGAGTCATAGACTATGACCCCATTCACTCTTCGTTGAACAAGGAGAGTTACTGCATCCAGAATGCCATGAAGTTCGCAGAAGGTGGAGCTCGATGAGTTAGGTAGCCTACGGCCGAGCCATTCATCCTCCCCAGGCGGCTCCATGGTGGGGGAGAACATGGCACACGCTGCACTCCCGTCTGCCTGTACTGAGCCGTCAACATAGATGTGGGATGCGGCGGGGACTGACGTAGACATACCGCCGATGGTCTCCAGGGCTAATTGTTACTGTTATGTTGTGTCTATTTGCGTGATATTCACATAAAGGTCTCAGACATACCTGTATGTAGGATCAGACGTTACTATACAGCAATCCCATCTCGTCGCCGACTCTGGTCTTTGTAGGGTCGAAGGACATACAGCTCTTAAGCTTAGTATGTTTATTTCTACATGGCTTATACAAGATGGCTTCCCGCAGTGAGCCGTAGTACATTCTGGAACCTACGTATAAATGACAGTATCCAAACAGTAAATATATAAGGCACTTAATCCTAGATTACACTTATGTGTATCTTAATCCTCTAAGATAGAATGTTGAATCCTTTTACTATGTTCTGAAACAGAAGACTTGTAATAACATAAACTGCCATTCTTGGGCACACTATAATAGCTTATATCTAAATCCTTAATGATTATACATACACAACAGTTTCTGCAGGAGGGGAGGGACGTCTTTGGAGGTCGGTGTAAAAGTGACAATAGGGAGAGGAACCCGCCACGGTGGTAAGCCAGGGACAGCTACCTCCTCGGGGACAGTAATATCAAAGGTTGCTGCACACTGCATTGATGAGGTTGTGGTCACCAGATCGAAGTGGGAGTCTGGATGCGTCTGGGTCGAGCGATGTTCTGATGACAGCAGAGAAGTGCGGAGCAAGGTAGGGGGAGTGGAGACACTTGACAGAGAAATAGGTCACATTGGCATAAATCCTCTCCACAAGTGGGGGCAGGTCGAGCTCAGACTGCATGTTGACTATGCGAGTGGAGAGAGGACACCCCAGGATAAACCTCAATTTTGAAATTTTTCAAGAGGACTAGTGCTTTTCTGGGAAGCTGACTAAGGGCAGGGGTCAGATAGTAAACAACTGACCGAAGAAACAGGATGTAAAGGGTCCTCGCCAGAGGGATAGACACACCTGTGGTATTGTTGGCAAGCCACTTGAGAGGGGCGAAGCGAGGCTGCAGACGATCAAGAAAGTTAACCACGAAAAGGTGAATCCGTTGTCGTGCGGGTATGGCCGAGGCCTACGATATCTCTCACGTAGGCCTCGGTATGGCTGGGGTGACCCGGACTGGTGCGCCTAGGTATGTGTACTGCGTGAAGTGAGGGATAGCATTCCCACCCATGGTGAACGCCGGCAATGCTCTCAGGCTGCGGGACGAGAAGATCCTGCTCTTTTCAAGGGAGATAATTAGACCACAGGCAGTAGAAGACGCGTAGAAATCATAAAGAAAGAGCTGAAGATCATGAGGTGAGGACGAGTGAATGCAGATGTCGTCCGCGTAACAGGTGACAGCAGTTCCGGCCCCCGGGGATGGCAGGGAGAAGAGAGAGTAGACGGTGCATTAGGACATTGAAGTGAAAGGGGCTTAGAACACCACCCTGCGGAGTGCTGAGCTCAAACCGTTCATAGAAGCTACACGCACCGCTAAAAAGGACACGTGAAGCTCTGTTACAAAAATAGCCCCGTATCCACCTGAGAAGGCTTCCTTGGACACCGAAGTCCACCAGCTGGTCAAGAAAAATTTCCCTGTTGGCTATGTCGAAGGCACTTTTGAGATCAAGGAAGGCAACCACACTGGTGGGGGAGAGGCGGTAGTAGAATTCTACGAGGCAATGATGTGTACTTCGTTGTGGAAGGAAACCATACAGACAGGGGGAGAGTTTATCTTGGAGACGATGCATGAGTCGGGCAAGAAGGATGCGTTCAAGCACCTTACTAAAGCAAGAAGTGAAGGGGGGCGGGGGGAGAGAGAGAGAGAGAGAGAGAGAGAGAGAGAGAGAGAGAGAGAGAGAGAGAGAGAGAGAGAGAGAGAGAGAGAGAGAGAGAGAGAGAGAGAGAGAGAGAGAGAGAGAGAGAGAGAGAGAGAGAGAGAGAGAGAAATAGAGAGAGTGCATAGGCTGAGCGGCGCGGCGATTTATTTTGTTAATGCTAATTAGTAATTTATGCATGGTGCTTTTTCATTTATCAGAAAACGAAATATATCAATGGAGATAATAAAAGTCCGCTTCTATGGGGAGTTTTCAAAGCTAAGCCGCCAGATGTCTCTCGCGCATCTCATATCCTCTGCCCTTTGAGCCTGAATGATCTATCATTTACCGTAAATTCCCTGTACTTTTTCGGGACATCAGAATTACCCTTCAATACAACAACTGAAACAGTTCTTAATAAAAAATGTAGTTTATCATTTTATTTGTCTGCAGTGGATGAAAATATTCTCCAAAGAATTGAATATTCGAAAACTCATTCTTTAAAAATCGTCTTTTCATGAAAACACGCAAGTTCAAGCAGAATGAGGCTTCAGGAAATATCTACCTGTAGGTAAGCATTCACTGAGTACCTGTTTTAGGTGTATATGTCTCTCTTACGACGAACATTTAACCAAGAAATAATTTAAAGTGCTTGGCAACTCAATGACAGTCCTGTATGCAAGACAGTAGAAATGTTTGTTTACTAAATAGCTCCGCCTCCACCTCAATTCCCTTCTCTCTGAATCAATCAATCAACCCTTAATTCCCTCTGAATACCCTATAGTCCTCTGGTTTATCCTATGTCAACAGGTTTATCTGTTAGAGGAAGAAGACTAAATCAGTAAGTGCGAAACAGGGAGTCTTAATTTAAAGACAATGAGTTCGGTAGAGTGAGAATTTACGTTTAGAGAAACATATGGGTTGTTTTCTGGAGGACAAACAAGGCAAGAAGAGGAAACAAAATCGTAATTCGAAATTAGGATATGGGGGTAAATAAGAAAGTGTTTTCGGAGGCAGCATAACTTGAAGCTCAGAACACGAAATAAGGAGACGAGTCTCCGGTATATGGGAGCGGATGCCGCGAATATTCCAGTAGAGGACAGACAGTGTGAAGAGATCAGCGGGTGATGATAGTATAGTTAAGATGACAGCCTCTGGGGTTGAGGGGTTAGGAGTATCAGGGATGTGAGCCATGAGGTATAAGGGAGCGGCGGTGCTGAGTGTGTGATGACAACAGGAAAGTGAGCTATAGCAGATCCTGCCGGCGGGATGGTTTCTGTGGAGATGCTGAACGCCACACTGTGTTTTGGTTATATTTTCGTCGTAAGAGAGACATATACACCTAAAACAGGTACTCAGTGAATGCTTACCTACAAGTAGATATTCCCTGAAGCCTCATTCTGCTTGAACTTGCGTGTTTTCATGAAAAGACGATTTTTAAAGAATGAGTTTTCGAATATTCAATTCTTTGGAGAATATTTTCATCCACTGCAGACAAATAAAATGATAAACTACATTTTTTATTAAGAACTGTTTCAGTTGTTGTATTGAAGGGTAATTCTGATATGTCCCGAAAAAGTACAGGGAATTTACGGTAAATGATAGATCATTCAGGCGCAAAGGGCAGAGGATATGAGAGCGCGAGAAACAGGCTTGAGCGTGAGCTTATTAGAAAACTCCCCATTGATATGCTCGATGTTATAAGCTGTCTCACAAAGTTTCAAATGGCGATGAGTTGAAGTGAATTCAGTGCAGACTTCTTCAGTCTCATAAGGGCTTTTATTTAATGTGTTTTACTGTGTTTTATGTGATAATCTTATAGAACAAACATTTCCGAAGATAACAGTATATCATTTATACATGTATAACACGATATACTGTGGGGTCATGCCTTGAGAACTTCCGCGGGTCCAGGGTGAACGAAGAGGCCCTGGCAGCAAGATAGCACCCAGTAGCGTTTAACACAAAAACATAAGAACATAAGAAAATAAGGAAGCTACAAGAGGCCGTGAGGCATACACGTGGTAGTTCCTGTTACCTGACACTACCTACATCCACCTTTCATCCCCATCCATGAACCTATCCCAGCCCCCTTTAAAGCTCCCCAATGACTCCGCACTAACTATACCTGTCTACTGAATCCATTCCAGTTCATTCACCACCCTATTTGTGAACCAGTTTTTTCCCTGTTTCTTTTTCAAATCTACGCTTTTCCAGCTTGAATCCGTTACTTCTTGTTCTACCCTGGTTAATAGCCGTAAGAGCTTTTCCTACCTCTCCTTTATTATATCCCTTTATCCACTTAAAAACTTCTATCAGATCGACCCTTACTCTGCGTCTCGCGAGTGAGAGTAACTTTAATAGTGTTAAGGCATTTATAAGGGTAGAGACGTAGGTATGGGTGTGGCACATAGTGTTGCCGGCTTCACCCAGGTGTATTACTGCGGAATCAGCAAGATAGAGAGCAGGCAAGGTTAGTAGAGAGATGTCACGTAGCATATTTTCATCTCTTATAAATAGATGGGAACATAATAGATATTTATATAGAGCAGTTATATTATCAGTTTATTCTATGGAAGAAACATTGCTTGCTACTTGCTATATGTTTAGTAATGAAGCAGAGGTATATGTATGATAGATAAACAGAGTAATTGTCACCTGCTTGGCAGGGGCGCGGGCTCACTGCTGGCGGACGACAGACGGTCTTGAGCCAGGGTAAAGAGCGGAGATGGTAGGCAGGGACTCCTGTAGCTACATATTTCGTCAGGTGTATATTTTGTACATTAACACAATTATACTACCTCAATTACTCTGGCGTCTCTCTACATCCTCACGAAACTACTGATTAATATTCCAACGTAAACAGATTGACTGAAACGTGAGTTACTGGACATTGACTCATCTACTCATTTACCTTCAAGGTGAGTTACCTGTGTGAGTAGATTACTCGCGTAAAGGAATATCCAGAACATCTTTGGTGGCAGCATGTGGCACGAATACTTTTATCAGTTCTGAAACAATTACTTTGAAACTGTGTAGCTACAACATCGTGGTTTCGAAATTTTTTGAAACAAAAAAACGAAACTTTTTTGCACCAAGCAGCAGCTTGGCGAGTGAACAATCCATTTAGGAGGCGGAGGGAAGCGAGAGAGGGACATGAAGGTTGCGTCTGCTGACGTGTGAAATACACTGGCAGTCTGCTCGACGTCGGCATTAGTACGTCGCACTACCACCTCATTAACTCATCTTCCTCACCGTGAGTCATCTCAACAACTCCAATTATCCTCCGTCTACGCCTGTTTCCGAAGAATGAAGCGAGGGTGTAATGGATGGACGTTAATGAGTGTTTAATTGCGAACTATTCCTACGACCGGCAACCCTGGGGGAATTAAAAGTTACTCATTCACTCATCTTAACTTACTCATCATATCAACGCCAGAAAGTCTTGTCAGGACAACATTCCCAAAGTTTTGTCATGTGAAGGGGGGGACTCTCCAGATACTCGCGAAGGACAACGAAGGGACGTAACTTGGACGGTACCTACAAGCTGGTTCTACAAGCATCAATTAAGCTAACTAGACTACAAGCATTTAGCTGACTCAACAATTACACTTAATTATTGAATTGCACAAGTATGAGAAATTATTTTAGTTTCGTAACGTTGATAGGGATTCTTATCAGTGAATAATACTTTGCCCTTAATGCGTTTTTTTCTTCTGTTGATAGGAGAATTTCTACGTTGGAAAGAGAAAACAGTACTTTTTAGCGGGGACGCCCGTGTAGGATATTATTATTGTGTCTCTAGGTATTAGGCTTAAGTTAGCGTCTAGAACCTTCCCGCGTATATCTCACCAACCGCCGCGGAGCAAGACATGAGTGCCAGGCACCCCAGCCCGGCAGAGCAAACACAACCCCCCCGGCGACAAGACGTGAGCACAAGCGCTCCACCCACGACGCGATACCAGTTACCCGTGTTACGTCCCCAGCCACACTTCACCACACTGCAGCTCCTTGCTGCAAAAACATGCACAGTAAATATTGTGCAATACCTAACATGGTACCTGGCTTCTCCCTTAGAGAAGTTATCCCGGGCTGGCTGGTTGGCAACTAGAATGTCACTCCCCACACCTCACTCACAACCACCAGGCAAATATTAACTCACTTCTCCAATTTTAACATATAATATATTTTCAATCTCAAACATGTACATAAACAAATAAATCAATCAATGATTGCCCTTTGATGTCTCAAACATCATATAAATTATGAAATCATCCCACAACACAGTTTGCACCATCTCACGTCATCACCCAAAAAGAGAGCCCCGCTCCACCTGGCTATCCACCTCATCAACATGCTCGCTTAATTAACGGGACCACAATCACTCTACAGAAAATGCTTTAGGGGTGACTAAGGGTAACACTCCATAGAAAATGCTTTAGGGGTGACTAAGGGTAACACCCGTAACTACCAGTGTCTTAAATAAACTAAGCAAGCAGTTTACATTTTCATTCAACCTGCTACCATTACGGCGATTTATACGCGCCTACATATTGATGAGCAGCGTGTGATGGTAATCGCGTCGTTCATACTTTTCTCATTGTTCCCGCCAAACGTCGTCCGCGTGGGCACACCAAGCCGCTCCAAGCCTCCACCCCCGCCGAACCACAAAACCGCCGCCCCACGCCACGTCGCCACAACAACAGAGGCTTCTCCCGCCTCGCTTCCACATCAACATTCGCGGCAAACCGAAGCTGAGTTCTACATCGCTTCCACCTTCATCCACACTACATCACCGGGACAAAGCTGCCGCCACCACCACCACTGGCCACCACGCCTGCCGCCTACGCCGCTTCCCGTTACGTCGCCTCCACCTACACCGCCGGGCCTCCACGTCCTTCTACGAGATCCTCATCCACCTGTGGCCCTGCTCTAAGCTCCACGCGGCCACTTCGTCCACCTCGCCTCAACCCTTCATCGCCGGGCTACCCTCGCCGCCCTTCCACACTACATCGCTTCCTGCCTCATCCACCACATCCATCCACGTCCACCTGTTCCACCTCTCCACGACGTCTCCAAACATTCGGTAAGTACTATATAACATT
This sequence comes from Chionoecetes opilio, assembly GCA_016584305.1. Lineage (NCBI taxonomy): Eukaryota > Metazoa > Arthropoda > Malacostraca > Decapoda > Majidae > Chionoecetes > Chionoecetes opilio. The sequence goes on along the minus strand of JACEEZ010019879.1, from coordinate 104,450 downwards.
ATTTTATTCGTGTGCTTTGTGCTCCCTATAGCTTGTGTCTACATACGCTTGCTTCAGGTGTCATTGTATATCTCAGACGTCCAGCCCTAGTAATTTTTATACGTGCTACTTGCATTTTTCTGGTTTCAATTTTTGTGTTTTGCCACTTTAATTGTTGTGTCCACCATATTGGGACGCTCCCGGGCATTTGTTGTGTCCGCCATTGCTCCCTCCCTCTGCAAGCCGCCATCTTTGAGGTCTCGGTCTTGTCCGTGCTCCTCTTGGTTGTCCGCCATTTTGTCTCTCCCACAACAAGCCGCCATCTTGGTCTTGGGTTCTCCCGTAACCAACCGTGTGTTTTCCCCCTGCCATACCTTCTGTGTACCTGTGGTGTGCTTCCACCTTATTATTTTATTAATTTCTGACTGTGTGCTGATATTAACTCGACTTCCTGGGTGATCCAGTGGCCTGTTTTACCCGCTTCGTCCACCTTACTGTGTCCACCATTCGTGTCTGCTACCTGAAACGCCACCCATTTGGACTTATGAACATTACGCAGTGTTACGGTATTTTGTAAGAGTGTAGTTTACTTGCGTTCATTTTTTTTTTATTCTTTTGTTCTATCAGTGATACACTGACAATCCTCACCTTACACTGTGTGATTTCTTTTTATTCACGTTATCTTGCATTGCTTTCAATTTTTACGTACTACTTATATTTTATTATTGTTATTATTAGTATTAGTATTATTACATGCAATACCTTTTGTGTACTCTATAATATTTTCATTCCTTTCGGCTTCTTTCACACATTCTCCTGTCATCATGCCTGACCCACCAGCACAAACCTCCGTCACTCTGGTGCATGAAGTTCCTTCCTATCCTAAATTTACCGGTGCAAATATTCCAGTACATATTCTGCTTAGGGATGTAGATGATGAGATCGGACGTCGAAACATCACTGATGATGGTCTTAAAATCGCTCAACTAAAGTCCCGCTGTGACTTATCGGACTGCCTCGTAGGACAATACCTTCAGAGTGATTTATTTCTCACTACTAAGACCTATGATGACTACAAAGCTAAATTTACTAAATATTTCTCTGGCATTCAAAAATCCGGTAGCCTTGCACCACTTTTTAGACTTGCCGACGATCACAAAAGGCAAGAACATCCAATTCCAGTCATGTCAGCCTTGCAAAAAACTTCCAACGTCAAATTAGACTTGATAAGACAGCTGGAATCTTCGGAATGGGTTGGTGAAGAGGGAAAAATTAGTCTGTCAGCTGTAGGTAACCTTTTTGGTTACTACACCTACATGTTCCTCATACACCCTTCTACAGCAAAACAGGCGTCTGACAAACACCTTAACTTTGCTCCAGAAGACACTTTAACCGAATTTGCTTCTAATTTTGAGGACTCTTCGTCTCTAGTGTTTTCAAACAATGCACATTCTTCGATGTCTGCTGCCATATCTACAAAACACAAACACCACCAACCACGAAGCACTTCTCGTCCTCCTTCCAACTCACACACACGTTCCCCCTCAAACACTCGTCAGAGACAACGTTCATCTTCACATTCACATAATTCCCGGTCTACTCACTCACCTGCTTCTTACTGCTATTATTGCAAACACAAAGGACACACGATAGAGCGTTGCTATACACGACAACGTCATTTTCCAAGCCAGCAGTATGTTCCACGCTTTTGTGATCACCATGGTCAATGTGGTCACAACACCTCTGAATGTCGTGCAGGAACAAACACTCCTCGCTATTCACAGCAACACAACACCTCTGACTGTCGTGAAGGACCACAATCTCCTCACCATTCACAGCAACATAACCCTCAATGACTATCACACCACTTGCACTCCTCCGAGCAACACGAGCCAGCTCACACAGATGAACCTTCACTCCCTTTGTATACCATTTCTAATACACTTTGGGAGGACCCAATGATTTTGCAAGCTGAAGTCAACCAGTGCTATTTCACCTTTTTTGTTGATACAGGTTCTTCAGTAAATATCATGACTAAAGAGTGCTTTGATAACATCAGATCTGTGCGTAATCGTAAATTAATCATTTTAAAACCTTCTGATCTACAACTTTGTGGTATCGATGGCACAGCTCTCACTACTCTAGGTAAAGTTATGTTTAACACATACCTATGTCCTGACTTGCCACCTGTCAGCCTGACTTACTATATAGCAGACGGTATAACCATTCCAGCTGACGCTCTCATTGGCCGTCCTGCTCTAACCAACAATGAGATAGATCTCTACCCCCGCTTGCATGGAGCCTATTGGCGTGACCGTTTCCTTCCAGAGGTTATGATATAATTTAGAGCTTTTCCTGACTCTGTTCATACTAGCATTGTCTCCCCCCCTACATGTGACTATCATGAGACTCCACAAGCTCTTGATTCCACATGCACTCCTACTGACAAATCTCTGATACAAGTGTTTTTCATTCCTAGTTCTCCACTTGCCATGCCTAACAAACATTCACCATCCAGACGACTTCTTCGTTCCACTGATCGCCCTTCTCGCTCAAAAGATAAACGTAATACCTTCGTAGCGTATGTATCCAAAGACGTTTCTACGTCTAATAACACGACTCCACTTCCAGAAGCCTCACTTCAAAAGGTTTTAGAAGACAAAGCTAAGCACTGTCACGCTGTCATCTCGTCCAACGTTGAGCTTCTACCACTCACATGCACACTTGTAGACGTTCGGGTAAAAGACGTTTCGAACGTCGATGCCATGTCTCTACCTGAGTCAGTCAGTCATTCTGCTCTAGCTGTTCCCGCAGCACTGTGCAAACTCAAAACTCATGGAAAATCAAACCTTTATGTGGTTAACGTCACCACATTTCCAGTCACTCTCACTTGTGGTACACGTCTTTGTTCATTTTACGTCTACCCAGGTGACGTTCGTGTCACCGAATGTCCACAAGAGTCCACTAGTTCAGTAAACTCCATTTCAGTTCAAGAGTCTCCAAATTTATTTGACCTTCAAGCTCATGTGCAAACCACAGACCATCCAGATTCACAGGATGAGCTTATTCAACTCTTGACCGACTTCAGGAGTATTGTGTCTCTCCCCGGTGAGGCACTAGGTAAAACCAACGTCGTTACTCATAACATCAAACTAATGAAAGATGCCCAACCGGCCTACATACCAGCTTATCGCATGGCCCACAGTAAGAATGCCATTGTCGATCGCATGGTCTCAGAAATGCTGACTGAAAGAATCATTGAAGACTCGAGCAGTCCTTTCAATAGCCCAATGTTCCTGGTTCCAAAGAGCTCAGGCGAATGGCGTCCTGTAGTCGATTTCCGAGCTCTCAACAAACTGACTGCTCCCTCTCGGTATCCCATGCCAGTCCTCGAGGATATATTGCAGAATTTAGGTGATCATAATACTGTTTTCTCCACCTTAGATTTGTGCTCCGGCTTCTGGCAAGTCGAACTTGACGCGGAGAGCCGTGAATACACTGCCTTTTCTACACCCTCAGGACATTACCAGTACTGTCGCATGCCTATGGGTCTTTCTGGATCACCCGCGACGTTCCAACGCTTGATCAATTCCATATTCACTGGTTTAATGGGTAATACACTTCTCTCCTATTTTGACGACTTGATCGTTTTCTCTAAATCGGTCCCAGAACATCTCCAGAAACTCAGAAATGTTTTCACTCGTCTTCAGGACGCAGGCTTGAAACTTAAACTCTCCAAATGCGCGTTTCTACGCAAAGAAACTACCTTTCTTGGCCATTTTATTAACGCTGACGGTATTCAAACGTCAAACGACAAAGTCAGCGCTGTCACTAATTATCCTACTCCAGTCAATGTAGATCAAGTCCGTAGTTTCGTAGGACTTAACTCCTATTACCGCAGATTTATCAAAGGATATGCCGCCATGGCTTCTCCACTCACTTCACTCTTCAAGAAAGATGTGCCCTTCCAATGGTCTGAAAGTCAGGAAAACGCTTTCGCTGCTCTTAAACACGCTCTCACTTCTGCGCCTGTTCTTGCATACCCTGACTACACTAAACCTTTCATTCTCAACACTGACGCTAGCTACACTGGTCTCGGTGCTGTACTCATGCAAGACCACGATGATAAACTACGCCCCATCGCGTATGCTTCTGTGGTACCAGGGTTTTTATATAGGTTGTTGCTGACACCTTTATATTGAATTATATTAATTGGTTAGGATTTTTTCCATTGATTACAACTGAATTGAGAATTGAAATTTGTCTTATGACTTCACTATTTAATTATAGTACGAACACTTCTCGCTGCGGAGAGTACTGAAATGGGAATGAACTTAAGGGGAAGGGGTAGGAGTTAAGGTTAAGGGGGAGGGGTAGGAGTTAAGGAATAAGGGGAAATGCTGCCACCAGCTCAGGCAAGTAGTTCTATGGTTTTACTTCCTGAGCATGTTTTTAATATATATATAAGATTTATCTTGGTAGTCGTGGTTGATACTTAGAATTACGCCGAGTAAGGCTGACTCTTTTTGGAAGTGTGGGGAAGTATTGTCCTAACACAGAATAATCACCTGGGTTTTTTGCAATAAACACAAGAACTATATTTGAAACATCATCCTATTTATTCATCATGAAATATTATTTCTCTGTTTGAGATCTTAGACACATATATAGACTCTTATTTTGGCGCAGGGAAGCTCTACAGAGCATAACCTGCCTCACTGAATTACATTCTTAGAACTACCATCTATGTCCGTATCAACTGAGCACTATAGATACATGGAAATAATATAGAGAGAAAAGTGAGAGAATGGTTGGTGTGGATTCACGTACATGTGCCGGTTTCTGGAGAGGAGTGGAAACGACGCGTTAAAATTATAAGGACCT